>JAIPUX010001880.1:16490356-16501350 GCA_020142125.1 Phrynosoma platyrhinos
TTCCAGAAAGGCTCCAGGCGGCTTAAGCCAGGTAGTGTGAAAACGTCCCATGTCTGGAACCCACAACCATTGGTCACTGACTGCCATGGCCCAGGGAGCTGGTCAGTACCAATTCACCTCCCTAGCCACCTCCACCCATGGCATGGGCTTTTTCTTTTGGCCCCTGAATTTGGCCCCTGGGTCCATTCTTTCACTGGCTAAACTCATTTTGGGCTCTTTCTCCAAAGACACAGTTATTGTGGGGAAAGCCCTAACTTGATTTCAGATCTGGCAATCTGTAATGTCCTGTATCTATCTATCTAATTCAATAAACACATTTCAGGGATGCAACCAGAAAAAGTGTATTGACAGTCAATATCAGCACAGAAGCAAATCATTGCCAGGTCTGAAATAGTAAGTTTCACTTCTATAACTCCCTCAAATTCTCCTCCCTCTTCCCTCCTGCATTTTTTTCCACACAGTACCAGTCAGACACATGACCATGGTTCTCATGCAACAATCCCTGATAGCTGATCATCCCTCCCCATACACTCATGCTCCCAATGTGGTTACAGCATGGCTAAGCAGGTCTCACTTAACATGTCAGAGGACGTTATCATACGTGGGCCAGAAAGCGATAATAAAGTGGAAATGAGGCATTCCAAAAATAAACGGAAAATAAACCTTGATTCTGCAAATGGCTTTCACACGTAATTACCTTAATTGCGAAATTACAGTAAGTGCATTTAACATTTACACACAAGTGAGAAAAGCCCGTAAATGTACTAGAAATTAGCTTCTTCCACATGCACAGATAGAGGAATGCTTGCTGGAACCATGGGAAAAGCAGGGAAATGCTCCCAAATTCGTATTTGCTTTTCACATTACGGTAAATGCAAAATTATCTTAATTTCGCATTTGCATTTCCTCCAAACAACCAAATTTCAAAAGATCTCGGTTAACACCAGTTTCTGTCCACTTTCTGTCCATGTGAAAATGCGGTGCACAAATCCAGTTTCTGTTTGGGATTTGTGTGGATTAACCAGTAGATTTGCCCCCGTGTGATAACGTCCAGAGAGTTATAAGGGGCAACTCTGGCTTAGATAATATGTTATGCACACAACAGAATTCACCACTGGTTTCAATCCACAAATGTTCACACCTAAGGGAAGAGTGATTTGACCTGCAATTTTAGCAGCAAAGTTCATGGCAACACCAGCTTTTCTCTTTAAACAGAGGCTGGGTGACCATCTGTTGGGGGTGCTTTGACTGTGAGTTCCTTCATGGCAGGGGGTTGGACTGAATGGCCCTTGAGGTCTGATTCTATGATTCTCCATTATTCCAAATTGCACAAGATCTTCATTAAGTGGGGTAAACTTGTATGTCACTTTATCTTGTCTATTTGCAGTATAAAAACAATCCATGCAGAAAAATATAGTAAAGGAAATCAAAGACAATTAATTTTAACCTGGACACAACATGCATGATTTTGATGTTAGAAAGCTGAAGCTTATTTCCTGTGCCACAAAGATTTCTTAGTAGGCCCCTTGATAGAAACATAATAACTATCTTGCATGTAAAATTAAATGCTTTAGCTAGCTGATCTGATTTTTTTTCCCCTAATCCCATAAAGGTCATTGCTATCTTACTACAACCATATTTCCATAATTTGTTTTCCTATAGTACAACATCAAGGGTCAGGGTTTTGTACACAAGTGATTAACATTTTAAAAGCTTTGAAAACTCTGTTTCTGTAAGATGTGGAAGTACTTTTGGCAACATACTTAATTTCTTAACATTTAAACAATTACGTTTTTTTTAAAAAAATCTAAATGCCCAGTTATGTGCTGAACCAATTTATCAAACCAACACCCAACATCATAAATAAAAAAATATTCTTCTTCCATGAAGAGCATTTCTGGATTTGAACTTTTATCCCCCTACTCATTCTGCCAGAGATGGGTACATGTAAATATTCACACATTAATAAATGCCATACTATTTTTTAAAAAACCCTCAACTTTTCTCATCAACTGTGTGATTCTCACAATGCACATGTTGATGATTCCATGTGTAAAATCAAAGCATTACATGCAGATAACTTATTTTTATTAACAGTATTTCTTTGTTGCCAAGGAAATGACATCCATGCTATATTTTACCATCAATGATCATGAGCATGGACTGCAGCATCTGGAATCCTAGACAGGAAATGATAACTGTAATGTAATTTACCCCAAGAGAGGTCTGACATAACCAATGTAATTAATTGTATTTATTTCATTTGAGAGTGTTTAAGGTGTTCATGGTAACTGAGGTACAAAATTCTATAATGTCTGGTGGCAAACAATACAGGATTATTTTTGTGAAAATGGCACCCCTGGGCTTCACCAGTCTTTGGAGCCCTCTTTTAACTGCTAGACTTGTTGGCATAATGCATGACGATGCTTGATCCTGGATAAATGGTCTTCATAACAGGGTCTGGCTGGAATTACTCAAAGCTTACCAAAAAAAAACTTCACCGCTCTGCCTGCCTCTGTGTAGCAGCAGGCAAGGCATGAGGAGCCAGGAAACAGCATTGCAGCAAGGATGTAAATATTCAACTATTTCCTTCTCACATACAAGGATGGATATTTTCCACAGTTTTCTCTCAGCTGTGGAGGGAAAAAACGAATATTTCTGTGCAGTTTACGCCAAGTATTATTGCATACCAAAGTATTTCAGGAAGTTATTCTGCCCAGACACATACACAGTTGTGGTCTGGGGATCTGTGTGTATTTAAATAAAGAGAGGACTGTTGTTGTTGCTGCTTTAAAAATACATTGTGTAGGGAAAAACGGTTTTCAGAAACACATATTTTGTGTAAAACATGTAATTTTGCACATATAACATCAGTTTTTAACCACAGCTTGAACATGTTTCCAGAAAGTGTTTTTGCAGAAAATGGGGGGGGGGGCACATTTTTGTGCAAAAAAAAAAAAAAAACAACCACTCTTGTTTTTGTTTTTAAATCATGGTTTTTGTACAAACTGACATGTGTAATAATTTCCCAAGACACTTTAGAAAGTCAAAATACCAGGTGAAAAACCAGGGTTTCCAGTTTTCAGGGACAGCTCACTTTCCACACTACTCACTCCCAACATCTATAGGCAGTCCATAAAAGTAAAGGTATTCCCCGTTGACAAGGTTGTCAAGTTGTGTCTGACCACAGGGGGCAGTGCTCATCTCTGCAACCAAGCCAAAGAGCCAGCATTGTCAGAGACTTCCTTGTGATCATGTGGCCACTATGATTGCACAGAATGCTGTTTACCTTCCCTGCCCAGCTGCTAGCTCATTGGGCACCCTATGCAACCAGGCCACACAGTCACAAAAGTGATCAACTGCCTGTACAGTGCATCTGTGTGCCCAGTGACACAGCATGATCACGGAGGTCCCATGTACATGCCACCTTCCCCCCTCCCCTTTGCTCTATGGCCCCTGTTGGACTGGCTAGTTTGTTGATTTTATTAAATCCATTGCGTTGTTGGTGATCTGCCATGTTTGTTGTCATTTGACTTCATGGGGTGTATGATGGGTTGATGGTGTGATGCAGGGTCGGCAACCTACGGCCCGTGGGCCGCACCTGGCTCACCAACCCCCGCTGCCGCCGCGCACGCTGCCACCATTTTGTTTTCCATGTCCTGCACATGCGCGACTGACCCCAGATAAGTAAACCTTGCCAACTCCTGGTGTGATGGGTCAATCTGACTACTTGTGCACCCATGCATTCAACATAGAAGCAGCTAACAAAAAACCTATGCCAAGCAATGGCACTGTTGTCTGTGGCTGGCTGGACCCAGGACACATGCCCCAAACCACTTCTGCAAGCCTGAAGGTGAGGGTCTGGGACAGCATAAAGATACTCTTGGTGTATAACTCACACTATCAAAAGCAGTCTTCCTTCCTGTATTAGCTCGGTTGGTCTCAGGGGTGGAAAGATTCCCTAGCTAGTTTTGCTGGGGGACCAATATTCATGCTAAGGCTATCATGTCAAGGGTGACTAAAGACTTCTTGTCCTCCATAGCAACTGTGTATCTGTCCAAAGAGTTCTATGACCTCACATATTTTTTAGGCCACACTCTGGTCCTAGTTTTCTGTTCTGGGTGGAATGACTATGGTCTTGCTATGACCTATAAAGCCCTACACAGTTTGGCTCCAACTATTTGAGAGACCATATCTCCCATACAAACCAGCCAGAGCTCTAAGATCCCCAGGAGAAGGCTTTCTCTCAGTCCCACCACCATCACAGGCTCACCTGTTGAGGACATGAGAGAGCCTTCTCAGTGGCTGCTTCCACTCTGTAGAATTCCCTTCCACAGGAGGCTAGGCTGGCCCCCTCGCTGCTGGCCTTTCACCAGCAGATAAAACAATTCCTGTGCAACTAAGCTTCTTAAAAAGCTTTTTAAAATTCATGCAAGCCTGGTTTATTTGGGGGTTGTTGTTTTAGATTATATTTTTTAACTTTTGTATGTTTTACATTTTAACTTTGTAGTGTTTTAATTAGGTTATCTTAATTGTTTTTTATAATATTACATTAATGTGTTTTATACTGTGAGCGTCCTTAGGTCCCTTTTTGGGAGAAAGGCAGGATAGAAAGAGCCCTGGTGGCACAGTGGTTAAATGCGTGTACTGCAGCCACTCACTTGCAAACCATAAAGTTGTGAGTTCAATCCCAGCCAAGGGGCTCAGGCTCAGCTCAGGCTTGCATCCTTCTGAGGCCGCTAAAATGAGTACCCACCTTGTTGGCAGCAATTAGCTTACACATTGTAAACCACTTAGGGAGTATTTAAGTGCACTGATAAGCGGCATAGAAATGTACTTGCTATTGCTATTGCTATAGAAAATAACTAACTAACTAAATAAATAAATAAATAAATAAATATTGAGTATCACTGCCTGGTAGGGTGGTGTGTGAGTTGTATAACCATCCAGATGTTGCAGAACTAAAAGTACCAGAAGCTCTAGCTAGAAATATATCTAGAAGATTTGAAGCCAAGAGGAGGGAATTCAGGGTTTTTTTTATTAAAAAAAGAATTTTCAGAGAAGCTAGGGGAAATGCAATATTAGCACTATTTACAACATGGGTGAGCAGTTGTGGAAAGCTGGAGGTGGCACGTTAACCTCTCAGGAGAACTTGGAGGGTTACACAAGAGACTATAAGCACACACAAGCACGCACAAAATCAAGTGTTTTGCCACCAAATACTCTCTAGGAAACATGAAGGGCATTTTTTGCCATGTTTTAGGTCCCTCTGGATTATTTTGGATCCAGAAATGGCCCCTTTTAACAACAGAAAGTGAACAGAACTCACTTTCTGTTCATTTTCCATTACAAAAAGGCTTCTCCTGGGCCTAAATTGGCCCAAGGATACAAAAATATTTCAGAAATGCCTCCATTCTGCATACAGGATGTTTAGGGGTATTTTGTCACAAAGACTTTATCCCCAGGAGCCATAAAAATGCCCCTATGAATACATGCAGCCCATAGACCACACTCTTTCTAGCCCCACTTTACAGATTTAAAGTCACGTTGCTATAAGAACATAAAATCTATATATTTAAGTTGGCTTGAAAAAGTATCATGTCTAATATATTAAAGGTAGTCTTTTCAGGAAAAACAAACAAATTGAATTTATTTTTAAAAATTGTATATATTTCATTACAAATGGAGCTACAAGGTTCTGAACTGCAAGTAGACATGGAACTATAAGAACCCTCTTTGCTTTTATCTGTTTATGAGGAGCTGGCCAATCAACATCATCATTGTTATCATTCAAAGTAAAAACTGAAGAAACCAACAATAGCAAAACAAAATTATTTTATTTCCTCTAGTTCTCTGTAGCATCAAGCACACATAAAACATTTGTTGCTATCATCTTGCAAGAGATGGGTGGCACCTCATGGCAGTTGCTAAGATCTTATTTGCTAGGAGTTTTGCAAACTTGATAGGGAGGGCCTTAAACTGCTAAACTAGTCCAATACAAGATGGCACCATTGTATGACCACTTGTATGTAAAATGGTCACATTGAGTGCCTCATCACATTTGTTTCCTGGATTTTCAAGGCAAGCAACCTTTTCTTTTGCCACTACTATAGACATCCATAAAACTACATTCTGAGTCCTTTTGCAACCTTGAGGGCCAACATTTATGGTAGTGCGAGTTAATATCAAACTCCTTTGATATTTGAAGTATCACTACCATGTCACTGTGGTCACAACCAGAATCCATCCCAATAAATCCATATGGAGAATGTATATGCCTATGAATCACTATACACATGCCCTTTTAGTCTGAAAAAAATCCAGCTGGTTGGGCTACTTGTTTTGTATTTAGTATTCTGCACAAGGAGCCATTTCTTGGACTTCAAGTCATTTCTGACTTATGGTTACTGACTGAGGTGAAGCTATCATGGGTTTTTCTTGGCATATTTCTTCAGAGGGAGTCTGTCACTACCATCCTCCAAATCTGAAAGACTATAACTTGCCCAAGATCACCCAGTGGGTTTACCTGGCCAAGCCAGAATGCGAACCCTAGTCTCCAGAGTTGTAGTCCAGTGCTCAAACCATTCCTGTACCTCAAACCCATTCCATTCCACTCATGACTCCTGCTTTCCTGTTACACTCCTATAAAGTAAACAGGAAGAAATATAATTGATCTTTTTTTCCCAGGAGTTTTAGTACCTGCTTGGCACTTTGAATATTAAGCTTTCAACAGCTCTGCTGCAAATATAAGTTACATGTAACAATTCAGTGCTGAAGGTTGACAAGATGAAAAATAATCAAGGGAAACTCAAAGTCTAGACATAAAGGCTACAAGCAGTCTTACTTTCTTCAACATGCAACTGTTGACATGACAATATCCTAGATGGCTTCACACATTCTGCATCTGTTCACCCCCAAAATTGCTGAACATTGCCATTTTGAAAAGATGTTTCTAACATCAGGAGCTCTTAAATGCTTTGTTTTCCCAAGGCTTTATAGTAGAAAGTCATCTTACACAAACTGGTTAACACTTATAACACTGGTCACCTTTTTGGTAAATCACTGGAAGTTACCAGAACAGTATTAACTGTGTTTGAACCATAGCAATGACTTTGTAATCAATATATATGAAGTTATTACAGGTTGATTTTGTTTTTTTAAAAAAAATCCAATCAGGATTTTAGAACAAGAAAAATATAATTAAGATGGCTTTTAATTAATTTATTTATTTTTTATTTTACTAGCTTGCAATCACTAATGAGGCCATAATATCTCAGTAATTGTTGTTGTAAAAATTTTATTGCTTTTACTAAAAAAGAATTCAAAGTGTGTTCCATTAATTAAAATTTATAAGTCTAAAAGATTTAATGAATTCAAACTATACCTCTATAACATAAAATGGCATCCCATAACAAACCAGAGACAATTGGCATTAACGTCAATATTTAGCATTCTCCACTTGATGATATTGGTCAGAATCCTGTTGGAGTATTCCACAGGTTTAACACCATATTATGCTGGCAGTTGTACTTTGTGAAATATCCAGTACCCCCTCCTACAAGCAGTTGGCGAGTCCAGAATCCTGACATAGCTTTGCCCAGCCATGACCTAGAACAGCCACCAGAAAATCACTAGGATAGTCATCCAGAACATGTATACAAATGTGCGAGTGGGGTTTTATGCTCCTCTCGTATTGACCATCACATTTTCAGTTTACCTGGCAATAGATGGTCTCTAAGCATACACAGAGCACTATTTCCTTACAGACAATCTACTGATCAGCACACTGCTAAAAGGCTTTAGTTTCCAAGCAATCCTCACTTATTCACATTATGAAAATTACTATTTAAATTTCTCTGTTTTAACTATATATATATATATATATATATATATATATATATATATATTCAATCTACAAATGCCTTTAAGTTCCATATTTGGCTGAAAGGCAGAATGTAAACTTCATACTTACCTACCAACCAACCTAGAGACCCACTTTTAATCTCACTACATGAAGAGGTTAAAAAAAGGAACTTCAAAGATAAGCAACTTTGAAATATCCTGTGTTGTGTGTTCAACTTTAGGCTATTTATGTTTGAGAGATTGAGAGACTAAAAACAGTTTTGCCTTTGAATATTATGCTTCGTTGGGCTTTTAATGTTCAGCAGTTTTGAGTGAAAATATATTGGTTAGTTTGTAGCAGTAAGGGGCAACCTTCCCCCAGCAACAGTCCTGATTCTGAGATCTTCATGCACACACACCTGAACACACACAGAGAGATACAGCTGTTTAAATTTTTAGAAGGATCACATTATGTCAATGTACATGGTTAAAGTAAGTAGAATGCAAATTGATCCAGAATGAAGTCAAGAGGGAAGCAGCAATCCTCACCATTCAGATGCTCTCTTTATAATGAAACTTTATGGAAAATATGCATCAATACCCCTTTATCTAAAGGCTAGACTGTTAAAAGGTGGAGAGAATTTGTATTTTGACAAGATTCAAGTGACCTCTCCAGTCATTTGTCTTGGGTTTTGCCAGGTCATATAGAATCCTAGTGAGAAGATATACAGTTCTCTGTACTCGCTGTTCTTTCTGTTTCCAAAATTACTAATATTTCTGTTACGATCTTTGTAGCCGAAAATGTTCAGGCTTGTTCCCTAAACATTCACTTGACCAATTAAGCATCAGTAAGTTGTGATTATGACATGGTGGTGACTTGTCTGCATCACCAGGCAACTACTGCAAATTGTTTTAACACACTCAACTGACAGAATCTCACATGTCACAATAGCACGGCAGTGTAGTTTGCTCAGCACTAGCCCCTCTGTATTTTTATCTCAAAGAGCTTCTGGACATGCCTCACTGTTTCCCCATAAAATGTGGTGGGAAAAGAGGCAGTCATAGTTTAAGATGAACTTGCATTTTTGTGTTCTTTACATTTAAAATAAGAACACCCATCTGAAAGTAAAAGAACGGGCACACTGGGAAGATAGACTCTTGAACAACAAGATTTTTTTAAACAACAAAATGGCATCCAAAATGGAAATTCACCTCTGCAGTCTAATGTGGTCCAGCACATTGGGTCACTTCTACCATCATCCCCTGGTGTTCTTTCAGTTTTTCCGTCTTGTTGCTGTGTGCCTTCAAGTCAATTTCAACTTATGACAACCCTAAGGTGAACTTATCACAGGACTTTCTTGGTAAGATTTGTTCAGAGGGGTTTTGCTTTTGCCTTTGCCTTCTTCTGGGGCTGAGAAAATCTGACCTACCCCAAGAACACACAGTGGGTTTCCATCACTGAGTAAAGATTCAAATACTGATCTTCAGAGTCATAGTCCAGTGCTCAAACCACTACCCTACACTGGCTTGTCCCTTGATGTTCTTTCTGTTTTTGAAATATTTTCACTCAGTAACTGCTTAACAACTTAATAGATAATGCTGATTATGCATGTGGGAGGAGGCCAAATAGGGAGGAGAGGGAGAAGCATTACAAAATGAGGGCAATAGCCCAGATACTCAGGCTGAAAAGATGTGGGTGCACTAGAAACATGTACATTTATTCAGGTTTAGGGCACCATCTGCATGGCTGCAAGCAAGCTGTTTGACAATGTACTCCAATCACTACTTGTTATTTCCAACATGGAGGCACAGATTTTAATTAGACAAAACAGCATCATCCCATAAAGTTCTCATCTGTCTTGAGAGATGCAGTGTTAAATGCCTCCTCACTAACTGCTGCAACTGAAAAATGGGCAATGCCGTGTCTAGCATGTGAAGCCAGATTGTATAATATTTTGTCTGGTTTCCAGAAGGAGGTGTAACCATGTGCAGGCTTAAAGGGATTTCAAGCCATATGTTTCTTTCTGCTTCTGAAAGAAAAGGCCAGCCAAACCTGATTAGTGGGCTCTCAGGGGAGTGCAAATTAAGACAACTAGCAATGCACTGAAATGCTCCTTCTTTCCTCTGGGCCTTCAGAGCTTCTTAGTGGATACTCATGGGGAAGTGAGCTCTACGTTCTACCACTAAACAGACAGCACTCGGGAAGCCTCCCAAAGCTAAAGCTCCTTTTCATTGTAATGTTATCATTTAGCATTTCCACCTTTCACACTGCTCTTTAACAGAACTTTTTTAAAAAAATTAAAGCTTCAGTTCCACAAACCCAACCAAAACATAGAAAAGTCACAACCAGCAAGTGTGAAATTGTGTGAGAAAGCTTTATTAGCAAGAGTGGTGAATTTGTTTGTGATTTGTATTTGTAACGCTTGCCAAATTATACAACAAGCAAGAGCCCCATGTTAAAAGCTACTGAAAATAAGGGAGAAGAAATGTGGAAAAGACAGTAATGGTGGTAATGGACTGGATAAGGAAAAACAGATTGAAACTGAATCCAGATAAAATGGAGGTACTTACAGTAGCAGCCCTGAAACCAGTATTGGGATACAACCTCCAGTCCTGGACAGGATCACACTCACCGTAAAGGACTTTGTTCACAGTCTGGGGGGGTGCTCCTAGACTCGTCACTTCACATGATTAATCAGGTAATGTGATGGTCAGGAGTGCCTGTTATCAGCTTCGGCTGATAAGCCAGCTGCACCCTTTCCTGGAAGTAAGGGATCTCGAAACTGTGGTACATGCTTTGGTAACCTCTCGTCTGGATTTCTGTAATGCGCTCTACATGTGGCTACCCTCGTGCTTGGTCCAGAAACTTCAATTAGTTCAGAATATGGCAGCCAGGTTGGTCACTGGTACATCCAGAAAAGACCATCTTACACTGGTCTTAAAAAGACTTCACTGGCTGCTGATCAGTTTCTGAGCCCAGTACAACGTGTTAGTTATTACCTTTAAAGCCCTACATGGCTTGGGTCCATCCTATCTTCGGGACCGTCTTCTTCCATACAATCCCACATGCACACTACGGTCTTCTGGGAGGAATTTGCTTCAGTCTGCTAAAACTAGACTGTCGACAACCTCCCAGAGGGCTTTCTCAGAAA
>JAIPUX010001880.1:16501450-16523807 GCA_020142125.1 Phrynosoma platyrhinos
CAGCTTTAAAAAAGCTGTCAAGACGGATCTCTTCTGGCAGGCCTTTCTTGATCAAATTCCTGGCCATGGAATGAGTCTCTCTTTCCCCCCACCCACTACCACATCCAGCCACATTATTTATTGTTTGCGGGCTGCCTGTTAGACTGTTTTATAGTTTTATTCTTGTAAATTGTTAAATTTGTTTAATTGTTTGTTGTAATTGTTTTAATTTGTACTATGTTTAATATTGTTTTAAGGGGAGGGTGGGTCTGGGAGTATATATTGTCACATTTTATTGATGTAAGCCACCCTGATTGCTTCGGTAGAGGGGCGGGATAGAAATAAATTTTATTATTATTATTATTATTATTATAGAGTGAGCAGAGAAAAACTTTTCTTGCTCTAAGAAATTAAGCCAGGCAGGAACAAATGGTTCCAGTATCTCAACAGGGCTTTGCTGAGGTTTTCCAGTATAATTATATGATCAAATGCTTGTATTGTTTGTATTTATGCTGAGATCCTGTTACAGCTAGGCCTCATAGATCAGTATCATAGGTCTCAATAGTCAAGCAGGGTGGAACAAATCAAGGAACACTTGTTTCGTAGCAATGGGAGAAAAGGGTCCAATTCAACAAAAGACATTTTCTCTCCTTAGTGACTATTGCCCTAGTGGTTGCTAAAATGTTTCACATATTGTTCATGACTGTGAACATTTGGTTCTTAGGGCATGGTAAACTTGATTGTAGACATCTCCAGCAACAGCCTATTTGTGCTGTTTTTGAATCCTTACTTCTGAAGTGAGCTCATTCTACATAGCCTTCTGTCATCCCTGGACCCAACAGTGCACCAAGGTCTGCTTCCTCTACAGGGCTTGTCTACACTGGAGAAAATGCTGCACTCAACTAGAAGCCAGTGCTGACAGTACTCATGACATCTTTCCAGACAAGATTCATCATTGTGGTTTGTTTTTGTTTTTGTTTGTTGGGGTTTTTTTGCCCTTATCCTAACTTTGACCCAAACTAAGCAAAGTTGGTAAAAACTCTGGTGTTTTTCAGAAACCCCATAGTGGTCTCAGGTTCACTGTGCATGTGGACAGTGAATAGGGCCAAACTGAGCCGATCCAGTTGTTCACACTCAGACAGCTGTGGCATCCCCTTTCCACATGCTGAGTAGCTCAGAGAAAGGGATGGCCTATTTTTAAGGCTGCAGCTACTGCTTCCTCACAAGCAGAAGCTCCATGTAAACCCTGCCTGGAACACCATTGCTTCTGCTGAGATCAGAACAGATGCCCAGACAATCAGCGAGGAAGGGGTAGAGTGTCTTCCTCCTTCTTGATCACATGGCAGAGCGCCCCATTCTGATCTCAGCAGAAGTGATGATGATGTCCAGGGTTTTGCTTGGCCAGCAAGGCTGCAGAGGTGGCAGTATGGCACCAAGGGGGATGGGCCAGCAGGGCCAATGTGGTGTCAGCTCAGCTGGCCTGTATGCACAATGACATAGTGTCACAATGAATTTGGCCTAGTGGGTGTGGTTGCCATTGTGGTTGGTCCAGGGCCAGTCTGGGATATAGCTGTCCAGACTCACCCCAGATGTACAGGTCAGTGTAGACACACCTGCAGACTAGCATCACAAATCCTCGTCTTTGGTGTCTAGCCCCATGCAGGAGCTTTCTCCCATTCTTCTGCATGTCCTTTCACTCCATTAACCATTCCCCCTCCTATTCTATTGCAGAGTGTGATGCTTGCTCTCTTTCTCCCTCCTTCCCTCTCTCTCTCTTTTTCTTCTTGCCAGCACTGTATTCTCCACATGCCACCTCAGCTCCTGAGGCTTACAGATCTATAGTCTGTTAATATGGAATCACTAGCTGAGTTCAGATAGTCTAAAAACTGGGTGCAACCAATGTGTAATCAAGTATGGTAACAGGTGTTCTTTGAGCACAATATCTTTATATTATTATTACAGTTTATTTATATAGTGCTGTAGATTTACACAGCGCTGCACATACAGTCAATAAAATAGATAAAAATAAATAAAAAAGCCTGCCAATGGCATAAATGCTACAAAATAATAAAATACATTAATAATACAAAGAAAGCAACAAATTAAAAAATCAAATAATCATCATACAATGCCTGCGAATGCTTCCCTGAAGCTGGTTAAAGAAGTGATGTCCCATGCTCGTGAGGGAAGGAGGTTCCAGGAATAAGGGGCAGCAAGTGAAAAGGGACAGATCTGGGACAGAGCAGTAAAAATCCTAGGCTGAGACAGCAGACCTTGACTACCAGAATGGAGAGCATGGATGGGACAGTAAGAGGAAAGAAGCTCTGATAAATAAGGAGAGGCCAACCCATGCAGGGCTTTAAAAGTCAACAACAGAAGCTTATACTGAATAAGGAAAGTGGGGGGGGGGGAGCCAGTGAAGGGATGACAATAAAGGAGAAATATGGTCGAAACAGTGAGCAGATGTGATAATGCATGCTTCAGAATGCTGGACTGAAATTAAAGGACGGAGGTGAAAAAGAGGGAGCCCTATCAGGAAAAGGTTACAATAATCTAGTCATAAGACCACTAGGGCATGGATCAAAATCTTGGCAGTAGAAGCTGATAGAAATGGCAATAGAAGCCGAGAGAATTTTATATGCACAAAATGCTTGTTTGTAGGCTTAGTATGCATGTTCTCTATTTTATCATATGAAAAACTGAATGAAAAAAGTGTGTATGTGTACATGTATGTGTGTCTGAAAGGTCTATGCCCAAAGAATAACCAATGGGGAATGATCAGAGGATGAGTGTGTTGTCACACTTCCATTTTTCCTACTCCAACCACATACACAGTGTTTTAATTTTAATATTTTTACCCACTGAACACTAAGAAGGGCAAAAATCTGTTCCTTTGAAAAATGGTATGCTCCAGCCAGAAAGTGAAGTTCCCAAAACCTACAGCGGAATAGTTCTTTTTTTTTTTTACTTCATACTATTACTGTTGGCACTAAATTCCTTTGTGTTTTCACAATTGCTGTTACTTTTGATGCACTGTACTAGTCAGATATTTCTAGTCCTACAACCATCTCTGTTTTATCTTTCTTCACTTTCCACCCACCTTTCAACTGTCTCACAAGTTATATTTTTCAAGCAAACACACACCTAACCCAAAACTTTTTTCTCCAGCTTGCCATGCTGTCTGATGTCAAAGTTCTTTCACCAAGATGATTTAGACAAGTCTTTTTAAAGGAAAAGAAAGTCATGTGGATTCTGAAAGGAGCAGATTCTTACTGAGGAACTCAGTCAAAGGTCAGGTCATTCACTGACTTAAAATTTCAGAAATAGCAGATGTGTCTGAAGATAGATAATCAGCAGGCCAAGGTTTTAAGGGCAAGCATTAGTTATACTAGAAAAAAAACTGATTTGGGAAATTTTCAGTTTTGTTACCTTAAAAACGTGTGAACAAGCAGCAAATCCAGTTTTTAAAATATTTTTAAGAAGTGATTGTGTATGCCATATATCAAGAACCAAAATGTGAAGTTATATCTAGGCTCCATCAGGCCTAGCCTGAAAAGAAGAAGGGCTTCCCTCCATCCACCATCATCTGGAGGGAGAGAAGGCAGAATGCATGCTGTCTTAATCTTATTATGTTTATTTCAATATTGTATTTATTTTATATTTGTAAGCCACCTTGATTGCTTAGGCAAAAGGCAGGATATAAGAAATAAATTATTATTATTATTATTATTATTATTATTATTATTATTATCTGGATTTGATTTTAAAATAACATCAATTTCTGAATTTATGCATCCAAGGCAATTCTGCATAAATATATGCATAGAGCTTAAATGTTATTTGAATAGCATACACACAAACACACACACAGTGGGCCCATGGTATTCACTGGGGTTTGGTTCCACGACAGCACCCCCCACCCCTCGATAGCAAAATCCATGAATGCTCAAGTCCCATTAAATACAGTGACATAGTAAAATGGTGTCCTTTTTGGAATTTGGAAGGTTTGCTTTTTGGAATTTAAATATATACACATATTCAAGTTGTGGATGGTTGAATACATGGATATGGATGGCCGTGTGTGTGTGTGTCTGTGTCTGTGTGTGTGTCAAAGCTATACAAAAACCCTCCCTCTCCTGTTTAAATTGCTGCATCTCATTTTCCATAAAAGAAAGGTTCTAGAAAACATAAGTTTTAGAGATAAACTATTTGAAGCTCCAGGTTGGTGGAGGGGGAGGATTAAATCATTGTTTTTTAATTAATTTTAAAGGCAAACATTTCCCTGCAATCTCTCATGCTCCTGGAAGAGCAAGGTACTTACAGCATCATTTGTTATTAACATACTCATTGTTTTCAGCAATGTGACTTGCCCAAGGTCACCTGGTGGACTTCATGGCTGAGCAGAGAATTGAACCCTGGTCTCCAGAGTCATAGTCCAATGCTCAAACCACTATGCCACATGAGCTACTAAGCAAATACATCATTTCTTGACCCTATAAAACATCAGCCCCCATTACAGTCAGACTCTCATGTATATAAATGTGTGTGTATATGTGTGTATACACACACACACACACACACACACACACACATATATATCTTCTATAAACCCAGCTCTTCTGTTCTTACATAGGCTCAACAATTTATTTCTCTCCCCTATCACTGTTTCCTGACACTAGTTCAGGGGTAGGCAACCTTTCCCCTTTAAGGGCCGAGGGACTTCAGCTCACAGAAGCCTCAGTCATGTTGGCCAATAGTCCCATGTTGGCCAATAGCTCCTGGGATTCTGGGAGCTGAAGTCCCTCGGCCCTTAAAGGGAAAAGGTTGCCTACCCCTGTATTAGGCCAAATAAAAGGACAATCCGGGGGTAGGCAACCTTTCCCCTTTAAGGGCCGAGGGACTTCAGCTCCCAGAATCCCAGGAGCTATTGGCCAACATGGGACTATTGGCCAACATGGCTGAGGCTTCTGGGAGCTGAAGTCCCTCAGACCTTAAATGGGACAGGTTGCCTCCCCTGCTAGCTGGGCAATTCTGGGAATTGTAGTCCAAAACAGAAACTTTCTCAAATTCTGGATATTCCACTTTGAGTGCCCATACTAGGATGTGAAGGGGATGGCAAGAGCAGATATGTGAACAACTCTCTTGCACACACACATACAAACAATATCTCTGGAAAGGAGAGGGGTTTGGGCCTCCCCTAAAAATTAACTGGGCCATCATAACAAGAGTCTGCCTCCCACATAACAAGCAAAGCTGTAATACTGCCATATCAGTTTTATAAGCTTCATTATTATCACCTTGCTCCGGACTATGAGATTTATTTATTTTTTTAAAAAGTCACAAGTTTACATATTGTTCTACCCTATCAAAATATCACAAGTTTACACATTGTTCCATCCTATGATAAAAGGAAAGGGATTCCTAGTTTATTACATACTGTAGCACCATTAACAACCAGCTGCTCCTTTGGATGCCTCTCTGCATTATTCTGTTTACTTCATCTCCTGATGTAAAATTATTCATCATAAATTCAGTTTTACACCAGACAACACAGAACTAAATTCTCTCATTAAAAAAAAGAGTTCCCTTCTCCTTTTATTTTAGTTTACTGCATAGTACATTTGAACATATAACAGCTACTGCATTAAAATAGTTTCATATTAAAATGAAAACTGGAGATACATTTAAAGCTTAAATATACAATAAAGGACTGCATATGATTTCAATACCAGACTTCAAAATTAAATAATATGATGCTTTTAACAGATATTGAATCTGAATGGTTCACTGTGGTGTAGGTACTAAAAGCATCATGGCTGTAACACAGTAAAACTGTTCAGACTCATTGGATCTTGGAAGAAGAGAAACAATTTATCACTTGCCTTTTAAAAAAACAGTATAACAACAAAGGCAAGTTTGGAGAAGACCGCCACACAAATTGTGTATCACATTGTATCACACTGTTTATTTCATCACCATTACAACACTGTCACTTATTCCAGAGAGGGAGAAATAATATCAGGAGATGAAATTCTACTAAGAGGAAGGTAAGCAATGTTGAAAGGGGAAAGAAATCATAGTAACAAAAGCTGTTGGTATGAGCTAGTGTAGCATAGTGGTTTGAGTAGTGGACTTTGATTCCTGACTTGGCCATGTAAACCCACTGAGTGACCTTGGGAAAGACACACACTCAGCTTCAGAAGATGACAATGGGAAACCCTATCTCATGAAACTTTCCAAGATAGGTTCACCTTAAGGTTGCCATTAGTTGGAAATGACTTGAAGGAACACAACAACATACAAATAAACAAGTTACTAAATATGTAGGGTGTAGTCTGATAAACACTGTGGTGGCAGGTTCTCGTCCTGAGGAGCATGTAATAAAATCCACAATAGAAACAGTAGAAACGTGTCTCTATGCTTCTAGCCCGCCGAGCCATTTTAGTCCCAAAGAGGCCCCCCTTTCTTTTTTTTTTAACAACAGGGCTCTTCTGGATCTGAATTGGTCCAGGGGTCATAATTGTGATGAAAATGCCCCCATGCATCCAAGAGAGCATTTGGGAAGAAACTAAATTGACCCCTGGGGGCCATAAAAACTGCTTGCAGCCCACAGGCCACACTTTCCCCACCCCTAGTTTATTACAATTTGGCACTGTTTTCCTCTAGGACAGGGATGCTGAACCTGCAAGTAAGGCTGAATGAGAATGTTGGGTAAAAAAAATAAATAAATCAGTTTAGCTGAATTTATAAAACTAAAATGCTGGCAAAAGCAGACAATCTGATAGTCCCTACTTGTTATTGGACTCTAACTCCTATCAGCCACAAAAAGAATGAGTAATGATTAGGGATTACAGCAGTTCATAATCCAACCTCTTGTTTCTGACTTAGGGGGATTGCAGACTGCCAGAAATAGTGCAAATTGAGTCCACTTTTAGGGTTAGGGTTAGTGCTAGGGAATCATGGGAATTGTTTTTTTCTGAGACATTGAGCCTTCTCTGTCAGAGAGCTCTGGTGCCACAATAAAATACAGTCCCCATTATTCCCTAACCCTAACCCTTAAAGTGGACTCAATTTGCACTATTTCTGGCAGTCTGCAACCCCCCTTAAGGCAACCTTAAAGTGAACCTATCACAAGGGGTTCTTCACAAGATTTGTATGGAGGAACTTTGCCTTCCTCTGAGGCTTACAGAGTGTGACTTGCCAATGGTCAGTCAGTGAGTTTCCATGAGAGAGCTGGGATTCAAGCCCTGTTCTCCAGAGTCACAGACCAATGCTCAAACCACTATACCATGTGGGCTAACAACATCTAGAGAGCCCATTCCTTGTCCATAAAGAAAACACAATAATGGGCAATTATGGACAAATGTCCATAAAGAAAACACAATAATGCAATCACAGAATGCATCCAACCTTCAGCATTCACTGATATATCTAAAAAGACTTTACATGTATACACTTACAGGTACATAGATTCTATTGAGAGGGGGGAAATGTACACAGGTTAGACCACCCAGATGAAGTAGCTGCAAAAGATTTAAGTGATGAAAGATCCCAGAAAAGTGGAATAATCAATTTACATCCACAAGAGAAAAATATTTGAGAAGACAGTTCTTTCCAGATATATTTTCTTTCATGCTTTTTACTCCTTGCAAGTAGTTTACCCCAGAAAACAATAATCCCCTCAGCAAAAACATAAAGGTGCACTGGAGGTGAGGATAGAATAAATAATTAGAAGACTGTACAGAAGATTGCAGTATAGAAATAGTTGTTTATTTACTGGTTCAACAATCGCAGTAGCCTCTTGCTTAGGAAAAAACATAGGGCCTTTGCAGACTGTCAGAAATAGTGCAAATTGAGACCACTTTAACTGTCCTGGCTCAGTGCTAGGGAATCATGAGAACTGTAGTTTTTTTCTGAGACATTGAGCCTTCTCTGTCAGAGAGCTCTGGTGCCACAATAAACTACAGTTCCCATGATTCCCTAGCACTGAGGCAGGGCAGTTAAAGTGGACTCAATTTGCACTATTTCTGCCAGTCTGCAAAGGCCCATAATTTCTCTTTGATCGGATATCATTAACTCACAACAGAAAAAAATGATGTTTGAGAATAAATTAACCAAAGATGGATGGCAATTATTACTTTTTGATATAACTTTCAAGACAATATTCCTCCTTCTTCACTGCACCAGTCTGAAAATAATTTATTTAACATGCTGAATGATACTGAATAATATTATCTGAAAGCTTTAAAAGTTATATTTTGTATGGATAAGGAAAATATTGTACGTGGTTAGCATGACTGTTAATGGGGGGAAATTGTTGCATTTTTGTTATATTTTGGGGTTTATGATGCAACTATTTCCTCTTTGTGCATATAAAACTGCATTTAAAAAAAATACAACTCTGTTGGGGATTAAGAGTTAGGAATCAGTAAGGGCTTGAGAGACGGCCCCAAAGCAGCAACTTTCTGCTGCCCCTTTCAGTGCCAGATCAGGGCAGCGGCAACCACATACTGCAGCCCAAATCCAGCACTTTGCTGGCTTTAAAAGAAGTGGCAAAATGCTGCTCCTTTTTAAAACAGCAAAAGGGCACCCTTGCCACCACCACAGCACTTTTGGGTGCTCTTTTTGGCATTCAGCGTTCGATTGCCGTGCCAAAGGAGCACCGTAACACCACTACGGAGGTGGAGGTGGGGCAGGCGGCTAGTGGTTACCATGCCCCTACTCTACCCCGACGCCGGCCCTTTTGGCCAGTCTGTAGAGGCCCAATCATTTTAAAATAATGGGGTGGACATAACCAAAAATAGATCACATTTTGTCCTTTAATATTCATTATTTCAGGGTAAATAAGATATGCTGATAAACAAAACTCCAGAAATTATGGTGTACTTATTAAGGACAAACAATCTAGCAACATTTTTAAATTGTTTTTTCCCCCCAAGTATTTCAGGAATTTAAGTTGGGCAAGGGTCCATTAAATCAAAATGAAATCAAAATGAAAATTGGTAGCCAACAGTAAGTTACTCATTCATCAATGTTATTTTCTCACTCCTTCCTAAGGTAATTCCTAGTATGCCTGTAAGAAAGGATAGAAACCTAGCACACAGCAACCTATGCACAAAAAGAGAGAGAGAGAGAGAGAGAGAGAGAAATAAATAAAAGAAGTTGTTTCAGAAATCATAAATTTCATGAATTCTAGCTCATAAATGTTTATGAGCAAGCAGATATGGATCACCAGTCATATGCTGTACACTGTGATGACTTCACCCTTAATAAGCATTTTGATTCACTGTACAGGAGAAAAGAAGATAAAATCCACAGGATTCTCCCTCTTTTCTTATAAAAGATTTTATATCTGTAATGGGATTTGGTATTAGATTTTGAAGCCTGCATTATTTATAATATAGAGTCTGGCTGCATAGACTTCTCAATATGCCTATCTCTTAGGAACCATAAGACATGGGCCAGAAACCTACAGAAGCACTACACTAGTGGATGCACTTTGTCTAGGGCTGCATAGTAGTAGTAAGGAAAGGCAGATAAAATCTGGTAGCTCTTGATCCTGCTGCCATGCTCTCCCACTGCAACAGAATGTAGAGTGCCAAAATTTCAGTAGTTGAAAGAACAAGCAGTGTCCGATAACAAATAATCTAGGATCAGGAGCCATAAATCAAAGCAGAAACCACATAGAGTAGCAAGAAATCGGAGTCAAGCAACAGTCCATGGTCATAAATCACAGGGTTGTATCTCAGAGTAGACACAGGCTGAGACAGAAGCCAAATCTGTTTTCAGCAAACCAAATGGGGTGAGGCTCCTGATTTATAAAGCCTGCCAACTCATCTCCACCCAACTTACAGACTGTATTCAAGAGGCCATTTCTCCACTGCATGGGCAGAACCTCACACTTCACTTATGGGAGAAATGAGTGTCAAACATTGAAGCCTTCACCTTTCATGAAGACTTGGAGTTTGCTCTCCTACCTCCTCCTCTTCTGGAGAACTCAGGAGGCTGTGAGACTGCTGGAAGAGGGCATTGCTATGGTAGGTCTGAAGCTGAACTCTAAAGGGAGGGCATGACAGCTGGTGTCTAATGCCTGCTTGCTTTCGTGGCCACCTAAACCCATGGCTTTTCTCCTCCTGCCATCAGTCCCTATACTGGTGTAATTACTGACAGGATGCCATCAGGAATCTTGCGGGTGGTGGAACAGGATTTCACCACTATACATACATTGTTTTTGTTTTAGAGATTTTTAAGCACTCATACATCTCCAGAAATGCACAGTTATGTGGACATATGTTCTTTAAAGTTCCAGATCATCTGCCAAGAATATAGAGACATCACATATGGTTTCTTTATTTATAGATAATGCCATATAACCATCATCACTAGAGATGCAAACTACATCCTGTATTACATCCTATAACATGGATTAAGTGCATAACTATTTTTAACCATTAATTCAAGTACAACACATTCATTTTTTTTTCTAAATCAACAGTGCCATTAATAAAACAAACAAAGCATTAATGCAATCTGGCATTGGTAATGGGAGGGGGCTTAGAATTTTCTGTTGCATTCCTCCTAACTATAGCACTAGAGTTCGCTAGCAGACAATATTTAAGTCCTTCCCCAAACTACAAATCCCAGGATTCCACAGGATGCAATCATGATTATTAAAGCTGGATCAAACTGCTTTAACTGTGCAGTGTGGATACACCTCATGATTCTTTTTAAAATATACATATTTATTAATTAAATTTATTAATTTAAAATATACAAAATAGATATATACAAGAAGATATATATATATATATATATATATATATATATATATATATATATCATAGAGAATAAACAAACCACAGACAAACAAGAAAAACAAAAAATGCATAAAATTATCTTTTGGGTAATCAGTTGAATCATAGAGGGGTTTTGTCTGTTAACTCATTGATACTTGTTTCAAGTCTGAAACCAACTAATATCTAACACTTCCAATGTGTATTTGACACTTTATCTACCATAATTCAAGAGTAGAAACTTTCCTTGCTTTTTGTCGATCACTCCTTTGATTGCAAGAACATTTGTTTACAGAACATTTTGATTCTCTATGGTAATAAATTTCTTCATTAATAGGCATTAACTTCTTGTTTCTGTCTCTCCCTAACTGGAGGGAGATACACTCCATGATTCATGTGTGTATTTTTGTGGTGTATATCAACCTCTAGATAGACTGCATTTTCAAGATGAAAAAAAATAACAAAACAGTTATAAACTCTACAATGTTGTTCATCTTCAAAACAACTAACAAAATGCTAACAGCCAATGATTTTTCCCTAACTGGTTAGGCATGAACAAATTTGAATCACAGCTTGGGAAATGTTTATTGTTCAGTAGTCCAACACATGCTTTCTGTGTAAAAAGTCCAAGGTTCATTCCCTGCCATTCTCATTTAGCTAAGCTAACAGTAAAGCTAGGACTAGAAGATGTGGATTTTTTTTTAATGGACTACACCCTGGAGAAATGCTGAAGGATTCTCCAAGCCCTCCCCACACATACACACACACACACACTTCTAGCATGCTGGTTTGGAATACCACAAAGAAAACATTCCCATGTTTTGGTTATGACTTTATCCTGAGGTCTGTAATGTATCTTTATCCTGAGATCTGTAAAGTATGAGCTCATCAAGATTTCTCATTTTCACCTTCCCTCTGAATACCCTTTTTGAAAGTGAGGGTGTATTTTGTGTTCTCTTTTCAAATGTGCGTGTTTTTTGAATGTATACATCTTGTGTACACATAAACTCATTGACTGAAATATGTTTGGACTCATTTTAGAACTGTACTTCATCTTCTTTGTGCATTGTTCAAATGTATGTTGTGTAATATATTTTTCATTCTTCTGAGCAGTACACTGCAAGTTCAAATGCAAACTGCATCCAGGTTTGCATCAAGGCCTGCAGCTGAAGCTTTTGCAAACTTTTAGAAAAACCTTGCAAATTTTTCATGCAATCCTGTCTGAGGAACATTTCAGACATGGTTACATGGCAATGAGTAGATTTAACAAAAATCAGAATTTCTCACACTTCTCTTTTCTTGTCCTCTTCATCTTGTCCAAAATAATTCTTACTATATTTCCTTAAGTGAGAAGTGCAATCATTCTGTTTTTCATACATTTCTCGCTGCTGGAATGTTGAAATCTCCCATTGCTGGGAATATTGCTATTGTTCCTTTGTCATATGCTTAGGTTGCAATTGCCATTGTGCTGAAGTGAGCTATTACCTCCCATTGGGAAATGCATACCGAAATGAAAGCAAATGTATTGTACTGGAAATACATGCTGCTCTTCAAATATGGGAGGCACAACAGGTGCACCAAGGCATTTTCTCTGGCAGTTCTAGAGCTATATAAGGAACTGAAAAAAGCCACAGTATTCAGGATCATTGTTCCTAAATGAAAAACTGCTCAATGATTATTAAACCAAGTTCAATCACTTTCAGATTATTAAACCTTCTTTGAGCTTGCCTTTCCTACAGTAGACGTGTGAATTACTTGACCCACCTATCCCCAAAAATAGGAATCCCTCACTGTTTGCAACAGTACATAGATCTCATAGAATAGGATAGAAAGGAGAAAAATAAGACTTACTATAGCAAGTATACTATAGCAAAGTAACCTCTTCACCCATCTTAGTTTCTCTATCTAGCTTTCCTGCCCTGCTCCATCTGTCCTTTCTCCATTTTAGCATTAAAGTAGGGATACTCCACTTGCATGGATGTCATGCAGAATATTAGATCTTGGTAAGGAAAGGAGCTAGCTGAGCTATATACATGTCACTACCACTATTCCCCAACAGATCAAATGCTCTATTGTAAGAATAATGTTCCCTGCTATACCAGCTTGTAAGATTATGTTGTTATGTGCCTTCATGTTTATTCAGATGTGTAGCAACCCTATCATAAGGTTTCTTAGCAAGATTTATTTAGAGGAGTTTTTCCATTGCCTTCCTCATAAGATGTGAGGGTATGACTTGCTCAAGGTCACCCAGTGAGTTTCCATGTCTGAGGGGGGATTCAAACCTTGGTCCCCCAGAGTTCTCCCAAATTTCTAGTTCAGAACTCAAACCACTACACCATGCTAACACTTTTGTAAGATTATATATAAATATAAATTAAGATTGTGGGCATGGACAGATTACTTTGTGGCTGTAAAGATTCTACAGCTTTATTTCCTTATTACATTGATATTCTACTTTTCATCCAAAAGGTATAAGATAAGAGTATATGGGATTCCCAGGTGATCCACCACCACCCCAGCACTGACTAGACCTAGCCCCACTTTGCTTTAGAATGATTGCTACAATATATGTTCATCATACAGTATCCTGGGACAATATCTAAATGCTTATTTAGAAGATCAATTTTTAAGTTAAAAGAAGCATCTAAAGGAGAAGCAGGTTTTCAAACCACAAATATGAGCAAATATTATCTTTGTATATATTAGGAATGCTGGAATAAAACAGCTTATTGTCAGTTATCAGTTGAAATACTCAAAACAGAAACCTAGCATTAAATCACAGATATTAGACAGGAAAACTTAAGTCACTATGGATCTAAAGCAAGTTGTCTTTAAATCATTACATCAAACTTATCCAACACCTATCTTATAAAATTAAGATCATTTGTAAATTGCCAGATGATAAATGTTGGGAGTCTTCCTCTCAAAGTGCAGATTACATGCATATATTCTGGCACCATAAAAAAAATAAAATCTTATTGCCATTTTGTTCTGTTTTATATTTAGCTGATGAAAAGATATCAGCTTTCAATGAATCTATTTAGGATCCTTCATAAAAGATTCTGTGGAGTGAATGATTTAAAATTAGTCATCTGCTAAAAGCTACAAAAATATACAATTGAACATTAGGGAACAAGATCATTCTTCCTTCTCTGTCAGAGTAAGTTTGTTGTTGTTTTTCAGAAGTTGTGATGTTGCTATAATGATGAAGCCCACATACTATGTAAAAGCTGTGTTTGAAAACAGAGACATAGAAAAGATTGAGCCTCTTTGTTATATTCTGGAACATAACATTTTCTGAAAACATGTAGCCTTATTCTTTTTCAACTGATCTAAATTTGTACCCTAATGAATGGAAGATGATATCTAAGATATTTTGCCATGTAATTACACTACTTTTAAAAAAGAAAATTGCCAGGGAGAGGAAAGCTCAGAAGCAAGTAGTTAAAAATACTGGTTATCAATAACCAGTTACTTGTAATTTATTCTTTTCCAAATTAACAAGTATAACCAGGTTATACTGCATGAGTTCCAGAATGATCTGGAACACAATTTGCTTTCTGTGAGGCAGCAAATGGAGTTTGGGGGTTGCCATTTCCTTTTGGGGGGCATCTTCCCAGGGTTTCTGTGTTCAGCATAGGATCACTGCATGATTTCTGAATCAGCCAACCAATCATGAGTTGGATTGGCTGTCTTGTGCTTGGGACTCCTCAAGCAGGCCTGGAGATGGAAGTCTCCTTTCCAGTCAGTAAATGTGGTTCCATGTATGGTTCTGGTGAAGGTTTTTGTTCCCTCTTTGTCACAACTTCAATGTTTGGCCATTTGGGCATTTGACTGGTTCCATATGGGGTGAAAAAAGGATCTCAGAGCCCATTGAAGGGGATTTTCTTTCTCTCCTAGCTCCAAGAGAAATTAGAAGACTAGGCTTGGTGAATCAAGGATCCAATTTATTTAGGAAAAGAAATGCATTTCTTTCTTCCTGACAGACCAGAATCTAAAGAGAATGGGAACCCTAAGCCATGAGCTCATACATTCTAATAAAGTTTGTCAAGGCAATATAGTTATATCATTACTTTCAGAAATAGAAATTATTTGTAACATACTAGTCACTTACTACTTTTCAAGCTTTGGAACTCTAATTATTTCTAACTTTCCAAGCTCTAGCAATAAACAAATAAGAATACAGCTCTCAGCTACAGTACAAAATCCTCCACTTTGGCTATAAAGGGAGAACTGAAGCCAGAGACCCACAGCTACTAATTAGCTGAGAAATGCTTGTCTCTCTATCCACCCACATAGTACAAAATACTTCTATTTGACACATGATATAAGCAAGCCTTTGTGGCAGGCAGCTAATGACCTTTTGGAGACCAAGCTGTGTTGCTGAAATGGCAAGCAGAGGAACTGATATATTTTTAAATAATAAGATATAAATTATAGAGAATGCTCCCCTACCCACCAAAAATCCTGCCATGATACTTTGTTATGTAGGAGAAAAAATCTCACTGGTTTCAAGAAAAAGCTGGATAAATATATAAAATGGCATTTAGCTTCTTGTGCCAAAGCTGTGGCCTGTTAGGATTTGGGAGAGGTTCAAAGCCTTTCCACCTACAATTTGGGGCTCTTTTATAGAAGTGGAACAGACCAAAGAGCCAACATACACAGTTTTGCACTGTGACACCAAGTTACTCTCAAAGAAAACCACAAGCATCAGTGTTCGAATAAACAGGAATGAGGTAGAATGGTTACTCGGTCTACAAAGTGTATAGCTGTAGCTGATTCATGCACATGACCCTGAGCCATTTGGTACTACTTGCCCTTCAGGTATCTTAAGAGTTTATCACATGGCTAAGGGGCCAAATCCCATGCAGAAATGGGATTTTAATTCCAGAAAAATCCCACAAAAATGGGATTGTTTTCAAATGCATCAGGGACACTGAGCATTAATGTGACATTAATCCATACAGAAAATGGGCAAAATTGGCCACTTTTTACTTTTGGGAAAATCCCAAAAGTAAAAAGTGGCCAATTTTGTCCACTTTAAATAAGTAAAGGTATTCCCCATTGGCATGGTTGTCAAGTCATGTCCAACCATAGAGGGTGGTTTTCATCTCCATTACTAAGCTGAAGAACCAGCATTGTCAGAGAGTACTCTGTGATCATGTGGCCAGCATGAATAGACAGAATGCTGTTTACCTTCCCACTGAGACATGGTACCTATTTATCTACTTGCATTTGCATGCTATCAAACTGCTAGGTTGGCAAAAGCTGGGACTAATGACAGGAGCTCACCCCATCATGCAGCACCTGGGCCTCGAACTGGCAACCTGCCGATCTTGCAATCAATAGAGTCAGCGTCTTAACCACTTGAGCCACTGCATCCACTTTATGTGGAGGTTAATGTCGCATTAATGCTCAATGTCTCCGACGCCAACTGAAAACGATCCCACTTTTGTGGGAATTTCCAGATTTGTCCACTTTCTGTGTGGACATCATCTGAAATCAATCCCACTTTTGTGGGATTTGCCTGGATTTTCTGGGATTTAAATCCCGTTTCTGCACAGGATTTGGCCGTGTGATAAACTCCTTACTGTAGAGCATTTGTTCTCATTTTCCTTTCTATGGTGCATAAAAGAGTGCCACAATATAGACAACAAGCTGTTGTCTGGCTGAATGGGAAGACTTGCATCTTAGCTAAAAATTACATTAAAGATCTGGTGCATGGATTTTGTATACCTAATATCTGATTATATGTTCTTGCAGGTCAGATTGGCATATTAACCTGGGCATGTTGCTACAGTCTGGTGTTTGGGTGCCACTCGATTTACTTAGAATCATTTGCGAGCAATGCTCCTATTTTCCTTTCATTTTTAGCTTATAGATGCTAATCTGAATTCTAAAGAAGGGGGAGAGGTTATATTGGGATAATTCTCCTTTGTGGCATGGGGTTTGGAAATACTTATCATTTATATGGCTTAAGAATTTCTAGCTCACAGCATTACCCAAATCATGTTTACTTAGAAGACAGCCCCACTGAGTTTAGTGGGATTTACGTTTTAATAACTGCACATAAAAAAATGCAGCCTTGAGCCACTGCGCTATACTAGCATTTGTTGGAACAATTGCAGGGTTATCATTCATTTTTGAAAAACTATCCAAGGCTTCACAATGTAACAGAATTTCAAAAGATAGCTGGAGAAATTAAAACACCCACAGACTCATACAAATATTCCTGAGCTGAGCTTTTTGGACATGGATGCGAAGGCAGTTAAGAATAAAACTTTAACTCAGGGGTGGTGAAATTTTGATTCTCCAGATTTTTTATACTTTAAGTTTCCTCACAACCAGCTAGCAAGGTCAAAAGTAAATGATTATGGAAACTGATGTCCAGACCATATGGAGGAACCCACCTCTGCTATAAATCTCAAAATGCATGGTTGTTATGTGCCTTCAAGTCAACCTTGGCTTATGATGAGCCCCTTACAAGGTTTCATTGCCAAGATAGTCAGAGGAGGTTTGTCATTGCCTTCCTCTTATGTTAAGATAATATGACTTGACCAAGGTCACCAAGTGGGCTTTCATGAATTCTCTCACAGTCCTAGTCCAACATTCAAACAACTATATCATACCGGCTGTCATAAATGCCATAAGGCATTATGTTTCAATATTCTTTATTGTTTGTTCTCCTACTAGTATTACAAATGTTCATCACCACTTTTATTGTACCTATCTCACAAACAAAGATATTAAGAGTGAAAACAAAGGATGACAGCAGGAGGTATATAATCAGACTCCTGCTTTTAAAATATGAATACCAACAGCAAGTGGGATGAGATATCTGACCAGGAACATAGGGGTTGGGGTTAACTTTATTCTTGTCCAATTTTCTTTATATAAAACACTTTGTTCCATAGAAAGAACAACAGTTGAGAAAGTATCCGTTATCATGCAAATAGCTCAAGGCTTTTACTCAACTTTCACTCAGTATCACAATCCAGTCAGATCCATTGACCTATTTCCATGACTGCTATTTTTAAAATAAAATGGTGAAAAATCAAGGCATGGAACAGCCAACTGTGGATTACCCCAAACACCTTAATGCTTGAGGCAGAACAGAAAGTGGCACTTGCTATTCATTATCTGTGTAACAGCACACACACACACACACACACACAAAATACAGCAGCCACAATAACAGAAAAAAATGTGTATACTCCCTCTTATTTGCAAACACACACACACACTAGCATGCAGGGTGAAATCACCCAAAATGTGCAAAACCTCTGACAATCTCACTCATCAGGGAGAAAAGTTTTCAAATATTTCAATGTGGTGTATTTAAAGCTCTACCCCTACTATTCACCTATCAGATTGCATACTACCGAAAGCCTTCCAACTTATTTTGGCACATAAAGCAGAAAATCCCACATGCACCCCTTCCTTAGCTCTGTGTGTGTGTGTGTGTGTGTGTGTGTGTGTGTGTGTGTGTGTAAAACAAAAACTTGATATTCTTTCATAACATCACAAATCTTCTGCATGAGTCATCTGGTTCTGCCTGTTGAGAAGATCCAGTCCTGCTCCCAGTGTCATGTCTAGACTGGCCCTTTATTTCCTCCTTACTAACTACTCTTCGTATTTATTTCTTCCTCCAGATTCCTTTATCGATGAATGTGTCAACATTTCTTGCATATGATCAACCCACGATAAGTTACTGTGGTGTACATCATGAACTTCTTGCTCATAAGCCCTATGAATCAAATGCACAGGAAGAAACAATGGAGACACACTTAGAAACTGATCTGGATCTGAGCACAATCACAACAGCTGCACGAAATCAGTGATCACATTCAGCTGGCTTATGTGGACTGAAATATAGCCCAGAATTGCCACCAAATTTTTATTTCTCATGAAGGATGAAATGGAGACTTTCTTCTGTGATGGATTCCAAAATACCTGGTCAATTCAAAAGCAAAAAAGAAACCAACAAAAGAGTCCCACATTCAGATACAGATTGTTTCAAGTCGACAATTTGTAATTAACTAAGTTGTGCAGTATTTTTTGACTTTAAAAACAGAGTATGATCCTTAAAATAAATCTTTTTTTTCAAAACTCATCCTACCTACCTGTAAAAAAAACTGTACAGATCTAATGTATTTTTTCATATTGTAAAGTTTCAATATACTGAGATGTACCGGTATGTACAGGACCATGATTTAATTACATTTTACTTTAAATTTTCAGTTTAAAAAATTAAATTAACAAAAGGTATATCTTGTGTTATATTTTGAGTTTCTCGGTTTTGTAGGAACTGTTTTGTTACTGCTTTTGTGCCCAGAATATATATATATATATATATATATATATATATATATATATATATATATATGCACACACACATATATACACACCTTTCACTCTGAAATTCTGCACTGTGCAAAATAGACACAACTTCTATCACATTGACTGCACCAAGAATTTCTGCTGGCTATACCAGCTCTAGAAATAATCCATTAACTGAATGGGCAATTGGATTGGGCAAGTTTACATAGGCAAGACTGTGTGTCTTTTTTCCTATAAAAAGAAATCAAAGTTTTTTAAACAGTTCTTGAAATTAACTGTTGCCTTGAATTGCAGCCTGATTTCTAAAGCAAAGCAATGTACTGATAAAAAGGGATATTTTAACAACATTATCTCTGAATGAGTGACTCATTGTTTTATTCTTTCATGTTGTACTGTATCGGGGGGGGGGGAACAAAAAAGGAACAACAGACAAAAAGAGCATTGAAGATAAAAACAGTAACCACAGCAACATAGTTTAATTCCTTGGAGAAAATAGGCAGTTAAAAGGAGACTAGGATGCAGTTTTTATACAATCTCATAGTAATGAAAGATAATGCAATCCAATCGGGTAGCCAGGATGATTAGCTGTGCTCTAATTCCCCAAACATTCAGTCAATGCAAAGATCTTTTAGAACTGCTTCAACATTGCCCTGAAAATAATCATAAGCCAATATGAAAATTTCCAGGGTTCCACAGTAAAAGAAAAACATTTGACATGCAAATTTCAATGCATGTGAAAATGTGTCTTGCAAGATGAACTTTAAAGGGGATTAACCACTGAGACAGGGTGAAAATGTAGAACCACACAATAGTTTATTTTTCCCATACACTGTAATACTGTTATGGTTCTGTTATCTTAGACTGGATGAGGAAGCTGCAAATAGTCCTCCAAAGAAACCACCACAGGTACAAATCTTGATTTGGTACAGCATTGTGAAGGCTGTATTCAAAAATATCAGCCTAAATCCAATTGCTACATCCAGCTAAAGCAGATCCATTGAATCGAATGAATGTATGTCAATGTTGACTTTCTCTGGCGTATCTGATTCAATGGATCTGGATCGAACTAATTTATAGAATAAGGCCACAATTAGCAGTTGTATTCTAAACACTACTCCACATATTCACCTAGGCAGGGACTCTTTCAAGGTGGTACAGGGGCACATACATTTACAGCCTTGCAATGTGTGATTTGGGCACTTCAAATGCATAGTCCCACATTGTTTTCCCCCTGTAAGTGGAAAGGATTCCATTGACTGGAGCCATTCATATATGAGTCCATGCATGTAGTATTGAATTATCACATTGTCATGGAAGTGTAGTAGGAAGCCATTTAGCACTCATTCCATTACTGGGCAGTCTGGGTTCATCCAGGCACTAATGTAATGATACTAGCACAGGATCTGTACTTGTAGGTGACAAAAGACTGCAGCTACTCCACCTCAAAGTAAAATTTTAAAATTTCTAACATTTCAATAAATCGGTCATCCACTTCAAAGCTACCTCCCCACAATAGTCACTAAAGTCAGAAATGACAGAAGAGAAAAAAAACTAAGACAGCCTCCTCCTGCATGCATCTGTGTCTGTCTCTACACATATGAGGTGATATCAGATCTCAAATCCAAAATTCAAAGCCATATATGGAATTAAATTATTTCTATTTCATTATTTACTGACCAAGTAGTTATACTTTTTCTTATTAAAAACTAAAATCTTATGGCTGGTTTAAAACAAGACAAATCTGGATCAAAAAGTCAAAGTAACAAGTATGACAAGTGGACTATTATTAAATGGCTAAACAAAAATTTGAATGACTAAAATTTAAATAAATTGGTAATTTGTTCCAGCTATTCATGTAGTGCCCTCAACTGCTCGATAGCCATGGGATCATATATTTCTTACTGCCAACCGTGCTGTAATAGTACAACAGATGTTACAGTACCACTGCTTTAAAATCATGGAAGGTTAACATCAGTTTGGTCACAATCCTACATCCACTTACCTGACCATAAGCCCCACTGAACTCAATGGGATTATACTTCTAAGTAGACAAATATGGGACTGCATTGTTAAAAATATATATATTGAAGTTTTGACTTGAGTATAAGGAATCAAGAATCAGTAAGCTAGCCAAAATGTTAGAACAGGAAAAAAAGCTTTCATATAATAGTAACAATTTTTTATATAAATAAAGAGAAACAATTTAACCACAAATCTATTTTTCTCAATATTTCTCCCAAGTATTTTACAGTGATTTCATCAACAAAATTGAAAATTCTGAATTCCACCATTTGTATGAAGCAACTCTTATGGAGAGCAGCAAAAATTCCCTTCAGAATATTGTTAAAAAGAAATATGAGAATACAAAAATGTCAAAAAGAGTGTACATTGTATTATTTATTTAGCATCCTAGATTTTGTAACATATTTTGCATAAATTATTTGCTATTCAAAATATTTTATTTGTCATTTTTAAGACTCATCCTAACTTTCATAATCTTTTTAACTTTCTGATTCCTTTACTTATTGGTATTGTGATTCATGGATTTAGTGATCTGGGCCAGAGCCAGGAAGTTTGATGCTTGTTTAAGCTCATTATAATGGGTTGTAAAAAACAAAAGAAACCCATATTCACATGCACTGCCATGGGTAAGAATGGAAAGATGCTATCAAACTTAAACTATTCTGTATATGTCAAAGTATGGGATTGTTGTTGTTTTCTAATTGTTATGGAAACTTAGAAGAAATCTCAGTTTCTCCAAATTACAAGTTGAATAACAATTATTTATATTATTATATTCCTTCCTCTTTTTTTTAACAAGATGAAGCCTGCATCATATGCTATCATTATAGCTCAGGAGCCACTATAATTGAAACTATATGGATCCCTTTGATGACCATGAGAGGAACTGCTCCATTTATGTGGGGATTTCAGGAGCAGCCAGCGGATCTGTTACCTCAGGGCAAGAAATCCAAGTTTGATTTTACTGCCACTTCTCCTTCAGCTGCTCTAATTTGAATGGGAATTCTGTCAATGCCAAACCTTTGCTCAGATAAGAGTTTGAGGCTTCATTCCCAGTATAATTTAAAGTGAATTACAGATCAGGTTATATGACCATTCTTCCCACTTGAAACCGGTTCCTATGCTATTGAGCTTGGTTGCAATCATGATGAAGCAAGGCAAACGCAAAAAAAAACCACTGTTTCCTGACACTAGTTCAGGGGTAGGCAACCTTTCCCCTTTAA
>JAIPUX010001880.1:16527400-16537692 GCA_020142125.1 Phrynosoma platyrhinos
TCCTTATCCCTGCATGTCAGATGTTGGACAGTTGTGTTCATATTTCTGGATTTGTTCCTATCTCCCTTTACTTTTGCCTTCTTCTTTCTTTTATTGCATGAAGTGTTCCATCTGTCATCCACTATTTCTTATCTTTCTTTTTGGCCACTGTTAGTGTTTTCTTGCATTCGTGCTTCATTATGACTTTGACTTCTGCCCACAGTTCTTCAGGTTCCTGGTCAACTATATCCAATAGTTCAAATCTGTTTCTTACATTGTCCTTGAATTCATCTGAAATGTTGTTCAGGTCATAATTTGGTATAATGATGGGTTTTGCTTTCTTCTTCAGCTTAATTCTGATTGTTGTTATGAGCAGTTCATGGTCTGTGCCAGAATCAGCTCCTGGTCTGGTTTTGGCCACAAGGATAGAGTTTCTCCATCTTCTATTTCCAATTATGATTTGATTTTTGTGTTTACCATCTGGTGATGTCCAAGTGTATAGTCTCCTATCTAGTTGTATGAAGCAGGTATTTTCAATGAACAGATTATTGGCCTCACAGAATTCTATGAGACACTGTCCTGCTTTATTTCTTGTTCCTAATCCAAATATTCCTACTGATTTTCATTCTTCTTTGTTGCCAACTTTAGCATTCAAGTCTCCAATGATTAGTTTGAAATCTTGTGATAGTATGTTGTCAATTTCATCCTGGACTGCATCATAAAATCTCTCAATTTCCTCTTCATCTGCATGGTGCATATACCTAGATTATTGTGAGGGTATGACTTTGAGTTGTATCCTTTGAGTGTTCTAGCTATATCTTTCCTTACTATGAAAGCCAACCCAATTCTTCTTGTTTTTTCATTTACTGAATAGATTACTGTATAGCTGTCTGAGTAAAAGTGGCCCATTCCTGTCCATTTGAACTCACTCACTCCTAGTCAATACTCATATCCATATTCAATGTATATTGATGCATTCCATTTCCTTCTTTATTATGTTTAGTTTTCCGTGACTCATACTTCTCATGTTCCATGTTCCAATTACATGTGTAGTGTTGCTTCTAACTATGCTTGTTTTATTGGGCATATTTTCTGACTAGCCTCCCCCTCTCTAGTTGTTGGTTTTTGAACTGTCTCACCTAAAGGGTTTTCTTGGTGAAATGGTCTTGCAAGGAGGGACACCTTTTGCCTCCTTTCATGCAGTGCTGACAAATGTCAGCTATGGTGACACTACTGTTCTCTCTGTGAGAACTGACTTCAGTTTCACCCACCAGTACTTCTGCAGCCCAGTAGCTGTTCCTATATTTTTCCCTCCCTCAATTCTCTTTTCCCTTTCCTTTTTATACTCCTAGATGTTTTCCCTCCGTCATTTCTCTTTCTCCTTTCCTTTTTTACACTCCTAGATGTTTTTCCCCCTTCCCTCCTCCTCCCCACTTCCCACTTTTCCCCATAGGTGGCATCAGTGGTTTTCTGGTCTTCGTGTTGGAGAGGACCCTGATGTTCCTGGGCTGTGGTGTTGAAGCCTCCCTCTTTGTTTGTCGCCCTTCTGGTCTTGGGGGAGAGGGGAGGCTTTGATGTACCTGGGCTCCCAAGCCCGCCTCTTTGTCTCTCTGGATGGCAGCGCCCACACACCCACACATGGAATACTGCCTTCAGGGAACTGGTCTATCTAGCTCAGGGGTAGGCAACCTTTCCCCTTTAAGGGCTGAGGGACTTCAGCTCCCAGAAGCCTCAGCCATGTTGGCCAATAGTCCCATGTTGGCCAATACCTCCTGGGATTCTGGGAGCTGAAGTCCCTCGGCCCTTAAAGGGGAAAGGTTGCCTACCCCTGATTTAGCTCAATGAAAAAGCTGGACCAGACATCTTGAAGGTGAAGAAATTTATTTACAAGTGGTAAGTAGAAGCAGGAACTGTATAAACAAAACAAAGTTCCTCTCTGACTCTCAATAGCTCTCTAATAGAAACTCACACAACAACTCACCAACTACTCTCCAACTCTGTAACCCACAACTCGTAACCCACATTTTTTACATTAAGACACGGCTTTATATAGTCTTGGCTGATTTAACCACTCCAGCGCATGGCATATGCCATTACCTCATCCTGCTGAGTCACTGTACAGAATTCAAATCTTGGTGTCTGGTCTCAAGGACATTTATCTATATGTCCTGGCCTTATCAGACACACCACACACACATATTGACTTAGCAGTTCTACAGATGTTCATTTTCACCGCCAATATGGATAATAGGGACTAGTGATGGGAGGTCACCTGGGCCTTGAACTGCCAACCTGCTGATCTTGCAATCAACAGAGTCAGCGTCTTAACCACTTCAGCCATTGCATCCCTATTTAACTTGCAAAAACTAAAACTGTTATATGGTCCCAATGAGACTTTTTAAAAAGTAAAAACAATTCCCAATCTTTCTATAAAATATTTAACAATTTCTTCTTAATCAACCTTTTTCATTTGTCCACTTCAACAAGTTTAGTTATGTTCACCAGCCAATCGAAATGCATTTTATAAAATGAAAAATACATCCAGAAATGCACATTCAGGAAATAGGTATAAAACCACTTATTGGAATACATAGGCCCTGAGCAGATGGGCCAGGATAGCATGGGCTTGGCCCATGCTATCCCAAACCAGGTCCCTACCTGGATTGGTCCCCAGGCTCGCACAAGGACATGTAAATGTTTACATGCCTGCCCATCCTCGCACTATGAACCTGCTACTATTGCACATCCCTTTCCTTACTCCACCACTGCCACTAGTGAGGAGACCCCTCCATCACTGCATCTGACTTGGAATGCTTGGCTGCAACCACATGATCAAGTGCCCCATTTCCACATCAGACATGGCAATGGGGGTCTTCTCACTAGCAGCAATGGCAGAGTAAGGTAAAGAGCAAGTGAGGCTGTCTGATCTGCCATGAAACTCCACTGCAAATGGCAGGTCATTTTGACCCACATTAATGCCCCTCTGACCTGTAATCAGGCCAGATTTATTGGATCCATGTTTGGTCTGCTGGATCCCAGCCCAATCCCTGCCCAGGGCCAATGGCCTGAATTGCCCAAACAGGAAGGTATGAGTCTTTGGGGAACAAGGACCATTTGGTCTGTGTGGACAGCCCTACATTCAAATGCATTTTGGTACATTTTTTAAATCCTACAGATTGACGAAAAACTGGGGAGGGACACACTACCTAGTAGTTCATATGAAAACATGAAAAACATATGGAACTGCTAATGAAATACAATGATCCAATTCTCCATTCATAATTGATACACAGAGTTAAGAAAAGGTAATCTGAACATAAAACAATTTCTTCTGGAGGTATAGTCTAAATATTTCCCAACTAATATATTTAGGAATCCAGGGTACAAGTCACCTTTAGATGTACTTTTCTGAAGTTGTTGTTGTTGTTATTATTATATTTATTTATTCTATCCTGCCTTTTTCCCAGATCAAGACTCAAAATAGCTTACAAATTACAAAAGACATCATTAAAAAGTTACTGTGATATGATATTCATAGTATTCCTGTATCAGTTTGTATTTATCATTAAAAAGTTAAGTGCTGAAGCCAACTTTTCTAGCTAGAAAAGTGAGCAAGACATATAAACCATCATTTAAAACCCAAGATAGGATTATATTTGTGGTAAAAGAGCTACCATGTTTGGAATAGGGGCTAATTGAAGCTTAAATATGTTCCCTTTTTGTTGTTGTTGTTGTTTGTTTTGTTTGTTTAGTTTAGTAACTTTTCTCCCATTGAGTGCCTTGCAATGAAATTGAATAAAATGAAACAATAATTTAATTTTAATAAAATTATCATAAAAATGTAGCAGAACAAAAACAAATATTCAGTAAATATTTTAATTATCAAATGTCTCAATATCCTAGTTCCTATGTTCCAGGCCTGAACCTAGCCCAGAATACAGAGTTGGAAGCTAGACACTAAATCAAAAGAAAGCTTGACTATAAGGTAACTAAGCTGAATTTTATTTTGGAAATAAGAGTACCTTCTTATATGAACTGTTCCTTCCAGTTAATGTAATTGTAATTTTCTCTTCTGCCTCACTTGAGAGGGGGGGAAATGGAATCATTTGTTTCCTTTTGCTGTTAATATTAACCCAGTTTGAGAGAACTGGGTCATGACTGTGTACTCATAGCCTAAGTTGAAAATTCTGAAGGCATGTAGCTATGATGCACTGGAGTGCTGCAAAGCTCTAAGGATGAAGGTGTGAAGGTATCAGAATGATCTTGACTATAACAAAGACTATTAGGTTATTCTAAATCCAGTTGTGCTGTTTGTTCAACTATGGAACTGATGTCAGAAGGGACTGTAGCACTTCTAAAAAATATGCTATATGATAAATATGCCATAATCATGCTGAGAAAAAACCTCTATTGAAATGCTGTTTGATCATATAACAGTGGTTTTACATTACAAATACCTGACTGGCTTTCCCTCTTTGTTTTTCATGTTTCTCTCTTCTTCTTTTTTTTTACATTTTTCACCATAACATTCAAAAAAGGAAATTAGATCTAGCCTGTGATGAATTCCTCTTGTGACAACTAAGCATATGTCAATTTTGTTTTATCTATATCCTCCTGATGCAAACTTCAGGTTCTTTCCATCCAGCACATCAAGTATTCAGTTCTAATACATTCTTCAAAACAAATCAAGCACACATCCAGATTGACTGAAAAGTCTCAGATTTCATACCAGTTCTTTCCAATTTTTGTACAGTTAAAATAAACCAACCTGGGGGCTGGTATAAGAAGTCCCTGGTTGAACTGGGAGCTGGCAGAAAACATTCTGAGATAGACAAAAGGTGTATGGGTTTCCAAAATAAAAATGGAACAAACAGGGACAAAATTTCAGGGTGGGAGTTAATCAGTCTAGATGTGCTATGAAAACTAAATTCTAAAACTAATTTTTTACAACTAAAAATTTACACAGGGAAAATTCACTTAGGCACAGCTATTCCTAGCATGAAGAGGACCATCTTATACCTGAAGCCAGACAGGTATTAAAGATAAGGAGCTTCTCAGAAAAATAAGTGGCATCCTAATTTGGCACCACAAATACAGTTGAATACACAGGGATTCAAAACCAAATGAGCATTCAGATCCCTGGGGCCAGATAGCCAAATCAGGTGGTCTTGGTTTTTTTCCTAAATAAACTCAAAAATCTCAAGAAACTTATCATTCAGCTGTGCTACCACAGGGAAGATAAACAAGGTTTCTATCATCACACAATACATTGGAGGCAGAAACACTCCAAAGCACAAGCACAAACTGTTATTACAGTTAATAAAGGCATATCTGGGGCCCATACCAACTTTACAGACAGAAAGAGCATATGACAGGAATGAAGAGGAAAGAATATATAGTACAGGATACTCCACAGAGGGAGAGAAATGGCTAGGTACATGGGAGGGGGAGCCCAGGTTAGAAACAGTACATAAATTATAGAGGTTCTTGGACAAATTTATCCAGGGCAGGGGAGGAAAGGCTCAAAAGTAAGTATCTGTTATGACAGTACCTACATGGTCTAAATGTGGCATTGTCCACTTATTTCGGCCTCCATGAATTTTAAACTTGGGTATATATATATATATTAGTATTTTCAAGCCATGGATGACTGGATCTGTGGATAAAGAATACATGGATACAGAAGGCTGATTGTAGCTAACTACAGGAAATGAAGACAGTACCTGAAATAAGAGTCACGTTGGAGCAAAGTCTCCTGTCCTAGATATTCCTGCCTCAATTATGGCAACATTTGCTTAGTTTTCATAGACTCAAGTGATACATACCTGCCAGGGAAACATGGCAACATTATGTTTCTGAGTTCTGCTTGTTCATTTTTCATGGGGCTAAGTACCAGGAAAAATGAGGGAAGCATCTGGCACCTGAAGTTCAGCTTGGGGTAACAGTGGACTCCAGAAAAAGTCATCTGGGAGTGATTTTTCATCACCCCTGCAGCTAACCATCTACCCTCAAAACAAGCTATGAAAGGCTGAGAGCCCTCTGGAATCAGTTTTGGGGCAGCATACATCAATGCAGGAGAAGAAGGTGGAAAGGTTCATGCAACTTCCAGTCCAACATTGATTATAGCTCTGTGCATTGGCTGCAAAGCACTACTACATCTTTTTAGCTGATTTTTCAGAGAAGTGTTTCAATCTGACCCAGGACTGGACAAAGCTGTTGTGACAGAGGCCCTTTGGAACATATGCCTAGTAAGGCTTAACATGAGTCAAGCTGGACAGATGAAGCATCCAATCTATCACAGGGAAGTGTATGGGACACGTAAGAACTTGGAGACGAGAAAAAAAATGTGTCAGTTTAAAGAGAGAGGGGAGTTAGCAGAGAGGGACCTCAGAGAAAGGTTTAAGTGAGGTCAGAACCAGCACCTTCAGAAGGGAGGGGCTGGGGGTGTTGTTATGTGATAAAAGACTCAGAGGAAGTAGTGTCTGAAATGAGATTATTTGTTATATAATTGACTAGTGAGCTAATACCTACTATACCTAAAGGGTTGATTAAGACATCTTATACTTGTTACTTCAATAAAAGTTATATTTTGTTTCCATATAATCTCTAATATGGTCTATGTGGTAAGTTATTCACAAACATGCTACCAATTACACCAACCTATTTGGACCCTGGAGTAAGCACTGGGGTTCCTCTGACACAAAGGGGGTATCTGATGGGGGTACATAGGAGATAATGCTGAGAAGAAGACAGAAGCAAAGCTTTTTATTAAGGTGAGACTGAGAGCCAGGCCAAGAAGCAATAAGGGACTGCCCCTGCCTGTCACAAGTGACATGTAACATTTCGTGCTGTGGCCAGAACAGTAACCTCCCTTTGGTACAAACTTTATATGTGTGTACTAAAGCCCTCAGATACAGAAAGCAGTGGGGAAGGGAAGGCTTAATCTATCTTGCCAGCTTCTCTCCAACGGTGTCTGGTGACCTCCATGACAATAAGGCGGTGACTCTGCTCTAGGTTTTAGTGCAAATGTTAAAGGAGCTAATCAAGATACTAAACCTTATTCCCAAAACAAATTCAGCACCTTGGATAGTGCCTCTACTGTTCAGAGTACAGTAAAAGCAAATTCTACCCTTCTACTCATTGGCTGAAATGGTGGCTGCTATTGGTCAAAATCAGGTCTGAAGAACAGTATAAAACCTGGCAAAATGGCCATCACTGAGTTGGTGCTCTCCATGTCTCCTAACCAACATAGACTACATGGAATGCCAATGACAATAAATGTATTTGAGAAGAAAATTAGCAAAGAATGACATCCTTACTGAAAGGTGCATGGCATTATCCAAAGACTTGCCCTGGAGGGTTAATGTTGAGGCATGAGCCTGTATCAAGCAAGACTAAAGGAATAGCAGAATCCAGAGCAATCAGAAGAGGGGAGATCTCCCCTTCCCACTGTAGCTTTTTGTGCTCTCCCCACAAAGAAAATTTCCCTAGGAATCTATAATGCCATATGGAGCTCATTTCCAAGTGTCTTTAAAGGCTGCATAAGAAAGGAGAGGATTAAGAAAATCTGTTACACTAATATTGTAGTGTACAGGGACACAGTGGCTCAAGTGGTTAAGATGCTGACTCTGTGGACTGTAAGATCAACAGGTTGGCAGTTCGAGGACTGGGTACTGCAGAATGGGATGAGCTCCTGTCACTAGTCCCAGCTTCTGCCAACCTAGCAGTTTGAAAGCATGCAAATGCAAGTAGATAAATAGGTACCACTTTGGTGGGAAGGTAAACAGAGTTCTGTGGAATCATTCTGGCTACATGATCACAGAGTATTCTCTGACAATGCTGGCTCTTCGGCTTAGTAACAGAGATGAGCACCACCCCCTATGGTCAGACACAACATGACAACCTTGTCAATGGTGAATACCTTTATCTTTAGTGTTGTAGAATAGTAAAGAGCCAGAGTGACACAGTGGTTTGAGTGTTGGACTATGACACTGGAGACCAGGGTTTGATTCCCAGCTTCACCATGAAACCCACTAGGTGAGCTTGGGCAAGTCACACTCTCTCAGCCTTATAGAAAGGCAATAACAAAGCCCCTCTGAACAAATCTTGCCAAGAAAACCCCATGATAGGTTGTCATAAGTCAGACATAACTTAAAGGCACACAACAACAACAATATTGCAATGCTAGGTTTAGGACAGAAATTATTTAGAAATTAGAAAAATGATCTCACACAACCCTCCCCCCATATTTTATAGAGCAAATTGATTGATCCATCCAGAAGGATATTTCTTGTTTTTGAATCCCTCCCATACCATATTTCTAAGTTTAAACTTGGAGTAGCATAGAGTAACCTACTCCAATCACACTAATTATAGCATCTGATGTATCTTAATTAGGAAGTTCAGAGTAACTCAACATTAACACAAGCAGAGTTCATCAAGTTTAATGTTATTTTAATGAATATCAAAGGAATTAGTGTACTTCAGTGTTTGCTGCTAGAAAATCATTTTAAAATAACTGAAGGTACAATGGATACAATTGTGTACATTGAGCACAGAAATGATCAGAGAGTCTAGCAACCTTAATTATTGTACACCAATAAATCACATTTTAAGCTGTCTCTCTAGATGGCTAACTACAACACAGAACCTATTCTCTGATGGAAAATTACCTGCAACACTGATTTCATTATAAGCAGCCTTATTATTTCAAAGGGGCTAATGCATTTATAGTGATGGACATTTCCAAGTGTCACCAAATTTTGCATTACATTTGTTAGGCTAATAACCTACAAACAAGCATTAATTAATAAGTGCTTATTAATACTATATTATGTTGGAGATATATGACATCTTTAATAATGCCAAATGGTCTCTGAATGAAAGATGGTTTCAATAGGATGTGAGTGGACAGCAGCAGTTCTCTGGTACTTTCTTGCACATGAAGTACAAACTAGCTATGTGCTTTTGAGATAAAAATCCAGTCAGAAACCTCCTCCCCAATCCAAATCAAGACTTTTTATCTTATAGATTTGTCAGCAGTGAGGCAGGAGGAGAGAAAAACAGCAGGTTATTATAAATATTCTTAAAAGAATAAGGGACAAACTACAAATTGGGCTAAATGTGTTATCACATTTCATATGACATTTTTAGGAACCACAAGGAATCTGGGACCACAAAATGTATAGCATGGAGGTAATACCTAACCTATATGTCACAGTCTGATGAAAATCACATCTACTGTAGTGGACAAAACAGGAACGGAGACCCTCAGAATATCCAGGAAAGTAGAGTTTATTTTACATCAATGAACTCTCAGACAGATTAGCCCTGTGACTTGAGAGCCCCTCCCTCGGCTAATCAACATCCTTATATACCATCTTACACAGCTAGTTTATAATTACATTAACATATGCAACATTTTCATTGGTTACAAAATACATATTAAGCTTCTACTTGACATGCATGAACAATTTTGGCATTACTCATTGACACCTGGACTCACTAGTTGGGTCCTATCTTCTTAGGGGGGTTGCAGACTGCCAGAAATAATGCAAATTGAGTCCACTTTAAGGGTTAGGGTTAGGGAATCATGGGAACTGTATTTTATTGTGGCACCAGAGCTCTCTGACAGAGAAGGCTCAATGTCTCAGGAAAAAAAACAATTCCCATGATTCCCTAGCACTAACCCTAACCCTAAAAGTGGACTCAATTTGCACTATTTCTGGCAGTCTGCAACCCCCTTTAGTTTTTCTTACTTTACTCCCAGTCCATACCATCAATCTTATCTCTTTGGCTCTGAAACAGTCTTCCTGTCTTCAAGGTCAAGAAACAACATTCCTTGCTATCTTTTCCAGTGAAGCCAAAACTAGAAGCCTTTTACAATTGTGCTTTGCATATGCACACTTTTAAACATAGAATATGAGACCCTAAAGATCATCCAATACAGCCCCACATTAGCACCAACTCTAGTAAAACTGTAGTAAAACACAGCTTTAGGGACAGGATCTGTTTTGCAGGAGGCGGGAGTTTTGTTTTGTTTTGTTTAGAAAAAAACACCTTCCTGAACTCTATATTATAATTGCATGCAGGTATACATATACTGCTGAAGCTTCTGTTTTTCAAAGAACCACATCTGTTAAATCTGCTTACACATTTAAATGAATATGCAGTTTGGCTCCAAGTCTCTTAGCAATCCAAGTCTCCAACACTTCAGCAAAGGCTAGACAACCACAGTAGCACAACCAGCACAAATGAGTTTAATCATATTTAATTGTACCATTTATGTGATTTTCATTGTATTCAGTGCCTAT
>JAIPUX010001880.1:16568117-16578154 GCA_020142125.1 Phrynosoma platyrhinos
GACAGAGGAGAATCTAACTATGCTGCATAGCTAGATATAGACCAATGACATCTTCCACCAAAATCCATCAAATTCTTGATGGCTGATGTCACTGTTCTCCATCTCTGTCTATGGAGCATAGTCAGATGCTTCTCTGATCCCCACACTCTGCACCAGCAACAAAATGGCCTTTCAGGAGAGCTACTGTAGCAAATACATGAGCCCTGGGGGCTTGGGTCATTGTGGAGGATGGAAGAGAGTATCACTCTTCACAACAACCAAAATAATACAAATGCTAGCAAAAGGGGAGCTTATGTATGTCGCTAACAGGATGCTAGCCATAATGTCTTACTTTCAAGCTGTGGTTCAACACAATTATCACCATTGTGGCATATCTCACATGACTTAATCATCCTGAATGGAAAAAGCAGCTTCATGTACTCCATCTGTTATTTAAATGAAGGTGAATATTTTTAACATAGCCCAGTAATTTTAATACTTCTTAATGTAGCTATTACTTTAGCCTCAGTTTTTGGCAATGTTTCACAGAATTCATCCCCCCCCCCTTTCTTTCCTGCAAAGCATATGAATTCCAAAGTTTACAGCCAAAGCTTCAGTCTTCACAAAGCCTCTCGCAATGAGGATGTCATAGTAGTGATTCAGAAATCTCCATCATTGAAGATTAAATAATTCCAGAACTGAAAGTGATTCAAACTTCTCTACTCTTCAATTGTATTTTAAAAACGTAATGTTCCAAAGTATGTCATGCTCAATGAGTTACTGTGACTCACCCACAAAGACAGAAGATTTTTCTTTTTATGTGAAATTTAAGAATGCCTAACAATTTAAGTCAGTGTCAAGATAATACATTACTTCTTAGATGTTCTAATGTTAAGAAGAGACCTTTCTAAACCATCAATAAATGATTTGTCTAACTGTTAGTAAATCACACTCCATATTCAAACTAAATATCTTTAAAAGTCTTTATCACATATTCTAGGACTGAGAGCATTTTAAAGAATGCAAAGATATCAATAACTATAAAAGATATTTTCTTGTAACAGGCCTATCTAATACTTCAAATCTAATTGTAAATTATTATTTCCTTACATTATTTCAAATGAGTTGCATCAGTTATCCAGATTATATCTAACTTCATAAACTGAACAAAAAATATCAAGTTGCCAGTTTAAGAATCCTTTTTGTTTCCATCATCTCATTTATTTTCCAAACTTCCTTAACTGTAATTTTAATGCTAGTACTTGATTATTTCTCCACAAATCAGGTATCACTTTGTTGTTGTTGTTGTTGTTTTTGTGAACATGCATTTCCTGGGATCATGTATTTTTTTAAGTAAAAGAATTCATGTAATTTCTCTCCATTTTGGAATGCCCCGTCATGCAAATTCACCCGGAGCACGGGCGGGGGGGGCCTTCCCTGGGCCTTGGGAACATCCCCCTGCCAGGGAAAGACCCACGGCGGCTGCGCCATGCGAATTCACACAGCACAGCTACCATGGGGCCTTCCAAAATGGCACCCGTACCTATTGCCGTATGTACGCACGAGCGCGGGCGCCTTTTTTGCATCCAAAATGGCTCCCACATGCATGCACACAGCTGCGGGCGCCATTTTGGAATGCCCAATGCACTGGCGTCATGCGTCATGTGCACAACGCAGGCGCGTTAGGCGTTCCAAAATGTTGCCCACCACCGTGCGCATGCATGCGCAAGCGTGGGCACCATTTTGGATGCAAAAATGGCACCCGAGCTCACACACGGGGCAGCAGCACACCGGGGAGGTGGCAGCGGGACCGGCTACGGGCTGGTCCCAAAGCCTCTGCGGGCCACACCCGGCCCGTGGGCCATAGGTAACCCCTTAGGTCATATTCGAAAAATTTACATTTTGCTCCAAAAGATCCTAGAAGATATGGAGCCCTCCAGATTGATGCCACTAAACTACCACTGGTGTATTACAAAGATACTACTAACTTACTATTGCTTTACTAACATTTTACAACAGAGATACTACTATTTTACTACATTGTTACTATTGGCTTACTACATGGTTACCAAATGGTTACTATTGCTTTACTACAGGGCTACTATTGTTTTACTACTAGTTTGCAATTGGCCTATTACAGGGTTACTATTCATTTGATATTAGTTTGCTATTGGTTTCCTACTGATTTATTAGCAATTTTCTGTGAAATTACTGTTCCTTTACTACCTGTTTAATATTGATTGACTGCTAATTTACTATTAATTTACTATTGATGTAATACTTTGTTACATAGTATGCATAGTTACCCAGCATAGACTGTGACAGAAAAATCCAGTCCATTTTTTTTTTTATCACAAGCAAAACACTGCATCTCCTTTCTGTGTCAGATTGCAAATAAAATAAAATAAAAAATAAAAAAGTTTTCATGAAAATGTATGGGCATTTCTTTTGTTCATTTTAAGGACATGGAAATTACAGTCTTCTGTTTACAGTTTCCCACAATGTATACATTCCTCCAAGCAATTCTCTCTAAGATATGTTTTGTTGCATGCTGTGTCTCCTGATATATGTGTATTGTGAAACATTGTAAGTTCCATCTTGAGGGCTCCCTGGATGACTCAGCCTTCCATCCTTTCATAGATGAGTAAAATGAATACCCGCCTTGTTGGGGGCAATTGACTTACAGATTTAGAGCCATGTTGATGAACCTATGGCACGGGTGCCATCTCTGGCACGCAAAGCTCTTTTGGAGGACACACAGAGAGCCGGGAGGGTGGGGCACACACCTGTTTCTCCTCTTCCCTCTGCTCTCCTGTGCCTTCAACTGCCTCCTCAGAGACAGCTGAAGGCACGGGAAGGTGGGGGGGGAAGAGGAGGTCCCACCTCCCAGAAGGCAGAAGTCCCACCCCCAAAGTCCCTCCCCCCTGAAGTCCCACCCCCTGGCACCAGGTAACACTCAGTGCCAGAACACCTTTACATTTGGGCACTCAGTCTCAAAAGTTTCACCATCACTGTACTAAACTAGGTGCCATAGATTTGCCAACATGGGCATAGACAAAGTGAAGGGGAGAAATCCCAAAGCCACGTTTTTCAGAAACCTGAATTCTCTTTTTTGAAAGCTGACACAGCCCTAGAGAAGATGCTTTTTTAACACATATATGCTTAAAAGTCAGCCACAGGAAGAGTTCTGGATTCTGCTCCTCACTCTTTGTACCCAGGAAAGGCTCCTAGAGTGCCTCTGTATCAGAATATGCACTGCTGTTGGGATCCTTCTATGCCCTGCCATGGTGCCCAAATTCTCATAAGTGAGGCATGTTTTGCTCACATCATTTTTTTTTTAATGAAAGCAAAACATATCTCAGTTATGAGAATATGAGCACCATTCCAGGGCACCAAAGGATCCTAGCTGAGTGAACACTACAGCAAAGTCTGTACAGTGTTTCCATATGCAAGCAAAGAATAGATCTTAACAACTCTGTTACCTTAAGGGCTACTGGAAGCAGAATGATGGGATTGAGAAAGACAGGAGAGACTTCAATAAATCAGTAACAGCTAATATCATTAAAAGATTATGCATTTTTAAACATCCTCAAAATATATGCAGACTAGGAAAGGGACAAAAACAGTTATCCCAGCCCCACCTCACAAAATGGCTGAGATCCTGTTGGCCGGTATTACTATGCATGCATAGCTGGCAGTGATAGCAGAGGCATAGTGGCAGGGGTAAAATTACCACAGGTGCCATGATGGGCAGAGGACGCATGAAATTGTCTCTGTCAAGAAAGAAAGTTTCCCGGCTGGCTCCTGAGCTGCTTGGGAGCTGGCACAGCACATACTATGGCAACACAAACAGATTAATCTTCAGTCCCCCACCACCACCCATGCTGCACTGGCTTAATAGAAATTACACCACCATAAGTCACAGATTGCATGGGAGAAAAGTAGCATAGAAATTAATTAATATAATAATACCAGTTTGGGAGCATGTATTATTACACCTCTCTTCAATAGGGTGATGATGGCATTTGCCACTATCGATGGCCCCATGCACTCTCTTCTGTCTTCTTGCCCTATGCCCAATCCAACATGCCTTTCTTTTTCTTTCTTTTTTACTTTTAACACAATTCTGGAGTTATGGGAACATGATTTAGTTTTAAAATAACCAGAAAAAAACAAGGAATAAAGTGTGGGGGGGGGGAGAGAGAGAAAGAAAACAGGCTGTGTGGGACTAGTGAGGGGGAGTGGTAGGAGGGAAAGGAGGAGACTGAAACTATGTGACTACTCAATATTGGTACTGATGCAGACTGTCACTTGTAACAAATGAGGTGGCAGTGCGATTGGCTGTTTATTGACAGGTTTTCCCATCAATGAGAATATGCCCTCTAACAATGCTTCAAAGGCACAGCCGCAATGGATCAGAAGCAACATTGTATGATAGATACTGCCAAAGGCACTATTCTCTTGGGATAAAGTCCTAAGAAATTATGACTGTTTAACTTCAACAACCTCAAATAATCTCTCCTCCTAAGCACTGTGACTGGAGAGCTTTGGTGAGATTTTTACCCCAGATTGCATGATAGAACTGTCAATGAGCAAAGTTCAGCTCCACTCCTCCTCTTCTGCATCACATCACCTTTGCCTCTCCCCTAGGTCCACTGTTTAGCTTTTACCTATCTATTTTTAATATCCAGATCTCTGGATCACTAAAGTTTCTGCTGAACTTGATCACCTTCCCACTGCCACTTCCTTCTCCTTTTGTGTCATGTCTTTCTAGACTGTAAGCCTGAGAGAAGGGAACTGTCAAACCAACAATCTGTAAGCCACTCTGAGAGCCTTTGTGGCTGAACAGTGGGAGAGATAGAGATAGAGATAGAGATAGAGATAGAGATAGAGATAGAGATAGAGATAGAGATAGAGAGAGAGATAGAGATAGAGAGAGAGATATATATTGTTAGCACATGTAAGACCTGAAGTCCACACACAGAAGATTCACACCAGGAACAAATGCCACAGAAAGCTCTGCTATACAGTTTAGGCAAACTGGAGAAATTCTTTCTTCCACACAGAAGCTGCAAACACGACAACTGCTGAGTTCTCACCAAGAGGCTTTTAATCTTCATTCCAATATTTACAGTTACTTACACCAACTGACATAATGTTCCACCACCATCCACTATCCACACCCACAATCGAAGCATCTGCATTTCTCCCTTATATACATGATCTCCAGTAGAGATTCTAGTCCAGCCTACATCTAGTGTGTAACACCATTTCCTGTTCCCCATGCCATGACTTTGCATTATTGAAGACTGATGACTTCATGTCCTGCCTTTGTGTCATCATCTTCCTGTGACTCAGCTCTCACAGTGTCATCATGGCTTCCTGGTGACCTTTAGTTACCTTGTAGCCTTTGTCCTACATTGCTGCATCTGTGACATTTTCCACTGGATGCTTTCTCATCCTGATTATATATATATTTCAGTTCCAGTGTACAGTACAATGATACACTCTAAATATATATATATATATATATAGAGAGAGAGAGAGAGAGAGAGAGAGAGAGAGAGAGAGAGAGTATCATTGTACACTGGAACTGAAATAGGCAATTCTGATCTGGACCCAGTACAAATTGTTTTGTTTTACCCTGATTTGGCTTTGTTAATTGGGGTTCAATGAAATTATTATAACAGAAAAGTAGAAAAAATAGCAAAATTATTACTCAAATTCAAATTTAAAAACCAAAGAAACAAATATTGATATATTTCCTGTGTTGCTGCTAATGTTTGCCTGGTACTCCTTCTCTGCATTTTGTTGGCCAGAACCTCCCATCTAGTTTCCCCTGAGTTTATAGTCCTGGTCCCGTCTCCTTCTTCTCCTGAGATCTAGTTGTAGAGCCTTCAGCCATGTTGTCATCTGCACTGCACTTGGTTGATCCTAGGTCAGTTTTTATTATGGTCCTGGCCCTGGTCTTGTGACGTAACACCTTTTTGTTTAAGAGGAAGACAAAATGGTGCGACAAAAATAAATGAGGAGAAGGAGGATCATAGAAGAATGACTAAAGTATAACTAATGTTTAATGCCAAATACTCCTTTGATAATTTTCAAAATACTTTCTAAGGGTTTATTTCTTTATGTTATAAGAGTTTATATCCCACCAATTTCACTGACAGGTGACTCAAGGTGATCAACAGATAAAACCAGCAGCAAAACCTATATTTGAAAACTTAAATTATAAACCACAATGTTAATAATGGCAGTAGTTAAGCATAAGGGTTTCAGAAATATCCAAGAAGTAGTCAGACTTTTAACAGAATACCTTCTTAAAGAGGGAGGTCTATACTGATTTTATGCCTGAAACAGTCTATTGTGGTGGATCAAATTTCTTTGGTAAAATATTCCAGAAGGTGGGTGCAATTACAGGGGCCAATATTAAGCATTTTGCCAAATTTGAAGTCATTTTAACATCCTTCACCTCTTCCAGACTTAGACAAGTCTTCTTTTTCAAACAGGAAAAAATGACCTTTCAGTTGGGAGGAGGAGGGGAACAGGAGCTCAGATCAGAGAGATTTTGGGGTGGGGAAAATACAGCCTTCATGGACTGCATGCTGCCCACGGCCTGCACTTTCCCTACCCCTCCTTTGAATTAAAATGAGTAATGTATGTTGGCTACTGTGATACAACATACCAATATACCCAGTTCTATATATCTCAATCTGCATTCTACTGACATCCAATCTATTTGTTCATATTGTGTGTGTATATCTGTGGTATTATCGTATATATTATCTTCTCATAGGAAACATGGTCTATAATAATAAAGCAGTCTAGCTATAAGACAAGAGAAGATTAGATGAACTCTTAAAGAGCTCTGACTCCATGGTCTCTCCTTAGTGTCAACTCCATCCTGTACATTTAAGATGTTGGATTACCACCCCTATACATCTATTTACATGTAAACATCGTGATTCATGCATTATTTAGATTCTGTATTGTTGTTGTCGAATATCTTTTGTTTTTACAGAAAATAGCATCTGCTTTGGCATTTGGTTCAATTGTGCTGATTTAAAGAAACATCTTAGGGTTAATGCAAATGAATCTTGGGTGTGTGGCAACTCCTGAAAATCTGATTGTTCAGTGGATCCTGGCAATCCATTTTACTTTACAAATCGTAATAATTTTATTCGGTCATTGACCAGTATAAGCAATCCATTTTTAAGCATCTACCACACTCAGCTAGTCACTGTAATGAAAAATTACTATAGAAATGCAATGTGTTCCCTACTCACGGTACTATGTAAAGCAGTTTTCTGTTTGCTTCAAACAGCCATTCCTCAGTGACCAGAATTAATTTTAAAAAACAAAAAGTCTGCACATATGCTTTTCATATTCTTGCTACTTCAAAGACATAGGAAGTGGCATGTGGTGGAGCAGATTCTCACTTATTAGAAGAATACTCCAGGCAGCATTCAAAACAGAAGTCTTGGGTAGATGGCACTAAACTAGGTTACAGTAACATGGAAATATAAGAAACCTGTGTTTTCTGACAACTGAGGTATGAACAACTATGCAGGGGTCAAATGTTATGAGCAGATCTTGGAAGTTACCTTTTTATTACAGCTCCTAGAATCCCCCAGACAGTATGGTATCTAGTAGTGATATAAATTTATCTTCTTACTCTTTCCATCAAATTTTGCATAGAAAAAAGGTACCAAACAATGCAAAATCCTACAACATCTCTATTTCCATAAAAGGGAATGCTGGCAGTCAGGGAAACCCTTTTCCATAGAGGATTGGGAAATTATCCAATACAATCAGCCCTCAGTATCTGCAGACTTGCCATCTGCAGATTCAAGCATCCACAGATGGCAAGCCCAGGTTGTCCCCAATGGCGGTACATGCACGTGGCCATGCTGCCATTAGGGACATCCCCCATTGTCCCGGGCTAGTGTGTGCACATGGCTATACCACCATTAAGTCCCATTGTCCCTAATACTGCTGTGCCACCACTGGGGACAACGGGGGCTGCCCCTAATGGCAGCATGGCCACATGCATGTGCTGCCATTGGGGACAACAGAACTTGAGCATCCACAGATTTTGGTACCCACAGGAGGGTCTGGAATGGATCCCCTGCACATACTGAGAGCCAACTGTATTCTTAATAACAGATCTATTTATATTTTCTAGAAAACATTTTAAAATACTGATAATGTGCACCAAAGAAGGGGAGGGGCTACTGCCAAAAAAACTACTTCCTAGCTGTAGCAGGTTCTTAATGATGCACTGTGCAGCTGCAGATAACCCTATTTGTGTGGGTCATTGAGCCCACATAGAAGAACCTAAAACTCTGCTGTCAATCCCTCCTTTGTAAACTGGTGGACCTGATGAGTACTCCATTTGTCCACAGACTAATGAGTAAACTTTGAAAAGTAAAGTTTCCTGAAAATGCAATGCAAGAGGGGGCAGACCTGCTACTTTTCTAATCTCTGAGTACTTACAATAACAACAGCAACAACAAACCCTGAATGAGAGCTGCAATTTTGTGGCAATATCCATGAGACTACAGAGCAAGGACATTTTTATTCCTACAAAAGAGGATAATTAGCTTGTTATCACCATTTTACATTTAATTGGTTGTTTTGAATATGCATTGTTGTACTCTTGTTAGCTGTGTGTTGCCTTGAGAAGCCCTGATGGGCAGAAGGACAATCTACAAATACTTGTAATAACCAAACAAATATATAAGGAGAAGGGAAGAAAAGCTCACAAAATGGTGGCAACATGAAAGACCAGTTCTGTTGTACTGAATATAATTGTTTTTCCATCACAGAGAACAACAGGTAGCTGAAATTCATTCAGTCACATTAATAATAATTGCACTATTGTGACAATGAATACAATTATATTCAGTACAAAATGCAGTGTGTCCAAGTGTGCAGTAGCCAACAGAAATGTTTCTCTGAAGATGTGTTTGTGGATTCTATGCAAGAAATAACCAAAGTAAATACAATTAAAATAATTTCACATGCTCCCCTGTTTATTCCTGCCTTCTCTTTCTTCAATGGTGAACCCTATGATGAATTTTAGATTGCAAGCCCTCTGAAATAGGTTCACATCATCTTCTACCCTGCAGGGTCATCTATACAGAAGCATTTAAAGAAGTGGGCTATAGTCCACCAAAAGCTTCTGCTGAAATAAATGGATTAATCTTAACGATGCCACAAAATTACAGGTACTTCTTCCTTCCCTCTTTTTATGCATACTAAAGGCACTGTAGAACTATTAGCAAATAATATTATATTTGAGGCACAATGGCAGATATGGCAAAGTAGAATGTAAATAAATAACAAATAAATATTGCAACTTGTCAGTAGTGTACTTATTGTATATAAATCACATAACATAATACCCAAGTCATACTTTGAAGTTGAGATGGAAGATATAATGGTATTTTAGAACTATGGTAATTCAACATAATAACAAATGCCAGTAGAACGGACTTTGTTCCCGGGGGGTGGGGGAGGTGCTCAGCATCAATTTTCTAGATTTAGAAACCACAAGCATCTACCAAAAGCTATCATATTTCTCAGTGTCAATGTCTTGTTGAATTTAAGAAGTTTAAAATTACTTTCCATGGTAATGGTGGAGAATATTAAAAGCACCATAGGATCACCATAAGCTTGGTGGGGAAAAAATACTAGGCATGGAAAGAATATGGGGGGGGTGAATTAAAATGGTCAAAAAACATTTTTGAGCATTGAGAAATCCTGATCAGAAGAATCCTGGAGTAAGAGAATCTTTGCAGTTCAGGACTCATTCTGTGCAAAATTTGCATGTAGTTGTTTTGTGCAAAAAACAGCCCCTTTACCCATGAGGACTAGGATTACTTGGAGATTAAATACAAAACCATTGGAAATTCATAGATCCCTCAACTCTAATCAATGCATTGTGTTACAAACAGGTCAGAAAACAGGATACATATTATTTGGATCTTAAATTCAGCCTGAACATATTATTTTTAAAGTGAACAGCTATTTCAGGAAAATATTAAAAGAGATGT
>JAIPUX010001880.1:16585526-16596124 GCA_020142125.1 Phrynosoma platyrhinos
TCGTCTTATACGCCGGGTCGTCTTATACGCCGGAAAATACGGTAGTTAAGATTACCGTCTGGATGTTTAGTCGCCCCACTAACTCTGAGAAGATAAGAGGTCTGGGATAGCCATGGATTGGGTATACAAATAACTTATTTCTGACAACCTGAAGAAAATTGATATGAGATTAGGGGAGAGATAGACTCTCCAGTGTATAATATATGTTCTTCTTATCTGAATTCAATTGTATAATACTGTTTATATACACTTATACCACTTATACAAAATGGATTATGAAAGTTTTTGTATTAATAAATATATTAATCAATGTTGAAGAAATAAATAGTATAAATTCTAAGCTAATCAGAGCTCCTGTTATTTTTCTGAATCCTGAGCATCAAAACAATTTTGAGTAGAAGTCACTTTGCTGATCTACCTGCTCAGATTATACTATGGTCAGGCAGCTAGAACAAGGTTGAACCTTTGCCTGTTTCAAGGTGTGGGGCATCACTACTTGGCAACATTTTGTACCACAGGCCATAGCTTGTAGCATTCTGTGGTGTGCATAATGTGAATTAAGTCTTTAAGAAAACGTACTATGTTGAGGGGTTTTAATTAGAAAAAAGTTTTTTAAAAAAAATGCTAATAGAACGGTAACTAAGTAGTGCTAACTACTTTTCAGATACTCTGCATCCTCTGCAGTGCAGCTTCTAGTACCATCTCGCAAAATCACAGAAGGGAATGGTATGTGGTTGGTCAATAAATGCTACCTTCTTCACAACCTGGATTGCAATTGTAGTTCAGCATTCTAAAGAGAAACCATTTCTATTGGAGGAATGTTCTGAAGGAACAATGATCACTGTTAATCTCTGTAAATTAGGAGTGGACAATTTATGGCCCTCCAAGCTACAATCTCATCAGTAAAGTTAATAGTGAGGGAAAATAGGAAAGACAGACCATCAATATCTGGGGATTAATTTATACACAAGTACTTAGAATTCTAGAGTCTAAGGGATCACAAAGGTCATCAAGTCCAACCCCCTGCGAGGGGAGAAATCTACAATGAAAGCATTTCTGACAGGGGGCCACCCACTTTTTGCATTAAAAACTCAAAACAAAGGAATGTCTAACACCTTCCAATGTAGTCTATTACACTGCTGAAGCAACAGGAACTTCTTCTGGATTGGAATCACCTTTCTTGTAATTTGAACCCATTGGTTTGGGGTCTATAAGAAAGCAAAAACAGCAGAAATAGCCTTTAGGTGTTTTAAAATAGCCATCATGTCACCTCTTAGTCTTCTGTTCTTGAAGATAAACATATCCAGTTCCCTCAACCAATGCATGCAGGATTTAACTTCCAAACCCTTTACCATCTTGCTCACCTCCTCTAGAACACTTCAGTTTGTCAATACCCTTCTTAACTATGGTGCCCAGAAATGGACATAATAATCCAGATGTGGTCTTACCAAAGCAGAAGAGAATTTTACTATTAGCTCTCTTGCTCTAGGCACTAAAGTTCTATTGATACAGCCTAGAACTGCATTGGTTTTTTACCACACATCAAACTTTTGACTGAGGTATAGCCTCTGATCTATTAAAATACTCCAAAACCTTTTCAAATGTACTGATGTAACACCAGTTCTCATCCATCCTGTATCTGTGTATCTGGGGCTTCCAATCTCCTACCCAAATAGAATACCTTACGTACATCCCTACTGAAATTAATTTTGTTAATTCTGGACAGTTTTACAACCTGTTCAAGTTATCTCAGATTCTGATTCTGTCTTCTGAACTATTAGCAACCTCTCTTGGTTTGGCATCATCTGCAAATTTAATGAGCACACCATCTATTTCTTCATCTGACTCAAAAATGATGAATAACACAGGGGCCAGGAGAAAATCCTGCAGCATCCCAGACCACTTATCTAGAATGACAAAGAAATATTAGCGAACACTCTTTTGGTATGGTCAGTCAATCAAACACAAGTTAGACAGAAAAATGATAGATTTAATATATACTCCACTTTTCCTCTCAATAACTCAGTAACTTCCTCTCCATCAAGCCCACTTCTTACCAGTTTGTCTCCAAGAATACAGTTGGTTACTTTGCCAAAAACCTTACTGAAATCAACAAAATATACTACATCCACAGCATTCCTCTGAAACCCAAGCTGTTAACTTAAAAAAAATACAGATAAGGCTAGTTTGGCATGGCTTATTTTTCAGAAACATACGCTGGTTCCTAGCAACCACAGAATTCTTTTCTAAGGGCTCACAAAAAGATTGTTCTATCATATGTTCTAGATTCTAGGACACTTTCTAGTTTCTTCAGCAGCAGGCTAACTGTTCATTAGTTGGCTAGAATCCTCTTTTTGCCCATTTTTGAATGTGAGTACAACTTTTACCCTACCCCAGTCAGCAGGGACCTCACTTGTTCTCCAAAGAACTCAGTGAAAGTTACTTCTGAGCAGACAAGCTGAGGATTGTCCCATTGCTGTGATTTACTGCATCTGCAGTTTCAGTATTCCAATTCAAGGATAAATAGTACTTGAAAACACTAGAATTGGTAGCTAATCCACTATGATCTTTATGTTCAAAGTGAAGAAGACAGAGAAAACAGTTGTTATTTCATCTTCCAAATGGTTAACTTACTTTAAAAGTTGCTAAATTTCATACTGGTAGATATCTTAGAGAATTAACATGGCATAATGATGGGAGTATTGGACGGTGACTCTGGAGACCAGGGTACAATTCCCCACTCACTAAACTAGAGGTACTAGCTAGAGCAAGTCACATGCTCTCGGCCTTGGGGAAGGCAATAGCAAAACTCCTCTAAGCTAATCTTGCCAAGAAAACCCCATGACAGGTTCATTTTAGAGTCACCATAAATCAGAAACAACTTGAAGGCACACAACAACAAAGATATAGCTTTTCATATTCATTAACATGTACAGTTAAGGTATTTAAACAAAATATAGATATGCTTGATTCTTGATGGAATGTCTTTAATTCTTAAAAGCAATTCCAGTTAAGTGTTTATGCTTCCTTCATAAAAAATTAGAGGAGGAAGACTGATGATGAAGAGCTATTTCATTATCTAGTTGAGTTTCCGACAGGAATCTGATACGTGTCAAGCATCTCTGTATTGATTAGTTTAAAAGAAACAGTAATGAAATCAATACAAATGAGTGAGCATTTGCAGTAGACAGATCTGATCAAATAGATTATCTAATGTGCTCTGCCTGAGTGCTTTGTGCATCTTGCTCCAGTGGAATTAATGGAGTGGTGAGAAGATTAAAGATTTAAACTGAATGTCTAGGTTCCAACTTTCTTTTCCACGAACTTTCCAGAGTTTTGTGCCAAGAGGTGGCATCATCTCAAATGCTCAAAACACCTTCACTTAAATCTGGAGTTCACTTCAGGTTAAATATACTGCTAGACTTCTCTAGGGCCAGTCTCAGAAAATAATGTGGGACAAGGACACCTAAAGAAGAGGAGAACTTTAAAACTCCTGGGAATCTCCTTCAGTTTTGCTCTAAAGGAATTATTTTCCCTCACTATATACGAGCATCTGAGGAAGTAGTCTATGAAGGCTTATATTACAATTCCTTTCACTCAGCCTCAAAGGTGCTACAGGATCCCTCTGCATATTCCAGATTAGCACAACTATGTATCTGTGTGAACAGAGCAGTTTTGCTCAATCTGCTTCCTTGGAGAGGAAGAAGGCTGCACAAGTACTCAACAAGAGGAATGGGTGGGGCACTCTCTTTTGCTTTTTCTTGTGCCATGAAATCCTTGGCTGTGCACACTGGGTTCAGTCCTTCACCTAAAAGTATAAAGTAGGGAAATGGGATAGAAAATAAACTGCAGGGGCAACTGGAGGGTGAGAATGTGAGGTGCTGTTGAAGGCATTCCCTCTGATAATTTGATTCCTGTACTTTCTTCCACCACCACCACTACTATCACCACTCATAGCTGCTAACAGAACTATTGTTCCTACTGGAATGGGAAAGGGGCACTTCAAAGCAAAATAGGAGGCTTGTGGAGGGGGAGAACTACACATAGTTCTACCATAAGGGCTTTTCCCTCATCATATTTTCTCAGATCTCTCCCTTCCAATGTCTTTCTTCCACCCCATCTGAACCAATGGAACCATTATCTCTAGAAGAACAGAAAATGGCTCCAGTGCCTCACTTTGCCTTGGAAAAAAATATTAAAGTTCTTCTAAGAACATATCCAAGAGGAAATCTGGGAGGCTCAACCATCTGTGTGTCAGATGTAAGTCTGTGGACTGTTCATGGGCCCGAATTTTTCATTTCTAATACAGTTCTTTGAAACCTACTTTGAAGATGGCTTAATAAAACGAAGTGCTAAAACCATCTATAACAAAGCCAGTGGATAGGATGGTGCTCTAGATCTCATTCTTCTTCAAACTAACTTTGCAATTGCTACTTTTGTCTACTTTTCTACTTTATAGTATTAAAAGAAAGTACCTCTAGTTTAGCCAGATTTTATCCAGATTGTAAACATGCAACCTAATGCACCTTTGAACTATCATCTGGCACAAATTTCAAGCTATCACTGAATAATTTTAAACAAGCATGTCTCTAACCCTTGTTCAAGCAGAATCATGCGGCAAAATATGTTAAGGAAAATGCAACATGGGACTTACAGTAATAGAAATAAAATGTGTATGTGAAAGTCACAGTGATTATGCAGGAGCAATCATGAAGCTACACAGGTGAAAAGGATAATGTAATTTGGAAGCCTTGAGAGACAAGGACAAAGTTATAGAGTGTATATTGAAAACACCTGTTATAGATTGCAAACACCTGAGATTCATTAAGTAGTCAAGGTAAAATGATAAAATACTTGGGTTGATCTTAAGTATGGGATGATCCATGTAAACCAATCAAAATGAATGTACACACCCACTGGGTGGGAATCGACTAGTGGGTGGTGACCAACAATGGCTATAAGTGCAATGTTTGCCAATGCATATTGTGGAGTAGGTTTGGAGATATTGTGGAGTAGGAGAGATTGTAATTTGTAGGGCATATAGTATTTATGTATATAGTAGAATAAAGTAGATCTTTTATATAAGACTACTGAGTTGTCTGGTGTCTTGAGGGAAGATACAAGAGCCAGAAGAATCCTGGAGAAGTCTGGAGACATCTCAGGAAGAAGAGTGAGAAGGCTTGGAGAGTTTGTCAGGGTCTTCAGCCTATTCTCTGAAACTCTGCTGCTTGGGAAAGAAGCATCAACCACTGATCAAAGCTGGTCAGCTCTGCTGCATAACAAGGTGGTGAGTTAGAGCCAGAGGTGAAGAGCTACAACTCCCATCATCCCTGACAAAATATACAGCCACTCATTTTTGTGTGAAACAAGCCTGCCTTGCCTTTAAGTGTTTTTAACCAATCAGCAAAGTCTCTCAGTTTACCAAGTGACATATACTGCAGTCATATACATTAGCCAAAACCTACTGTCTCTCAGTATGAGACTCCAGTTTCCTGGATCTATGAGGCAATGCCAATATACATTAGCTAAAACCCTCTGACTGTCAATATGAGTTTCCATTTTCATGGGTCAGTATAATAAATCTGCATTATAGTCTAGCTTTTCAAGTAAAGTCCAACTAAACTCTGTTTTGCAGAAAGTGCAGTGGTCCCTTGATATCTGCTGTGGTTTGGTTCCAGGACCCCCATGATTCCAAAATCCATGGATGCACAAATCCTGTTATATACAATGGCATAGTATAATGGTGCCCCTTCTACAAAATGGGAAAATCAAGGTTTGTGTTTTGGATTGTTTTGGGAGGAGGGTGGATGGTTTCAAGCCATGGATGGTTGAATCTGTGGATGCAGAATCTGTGGATGTGGCAGGCCAACTGTATTGCAAATACTGCACAGACACAATAAGGCTATTTGTGAGAAGAGGAAGGATGCAACGTGGCATGATAAAAATTGAAACATTATGACTATTTAAGCTTCTATGGGGTGGGTTGTTTTTCATGATTTGTTTTATTTATGCATGCATGCATGCATGCATTCAATTTATACACTCCCCTTCTCGCCTGCCATGGAACTCAAGGTAGCTTACAATATTCTAAAATAAAAGTTAGCTAAAATGCTATATTATAAAAGTTTTTTAAAAGCCACAATAGTACTATTAAAAAGCAGATCGTAAAAAACAGTTTAAAATACATTAAAAGATAACTGAAAACATCCACAATTTTAAAAATACAGCACACCACTTTCAACACTGTTCTGCCATATGATTATAAATCAATCAAACGTGGAAAGAGAGCATGCAGGGAGCTCCCATGGTCAGGTCTGGGAGCAGCCTCAACTGAGAAGGCTCTCTCTCATGTTCTCATCAAATGTGTCTGTGATCACGGTGGGACTGAGAGAAAGCCCTCCTCCACAGATCCTAAACCTCAGGCCAGCTCATATTGGGAGATACAGTCTTTCAGGTAGTCTGGACCCAAGCCCTGTAGGGCTTTAAAGGCCATAACCAGCACTTTGATTTCTGGCCAGAAATGGACTGGTAGCCAGTGAAGCCATTTCAACAGGAGAGTGATATGATCCTTATCACTAGATTCAGTCAGCAACCTGGCCACAGCATTTTGGGTGTAATGAAGTTTCCAAACAGTATATAACAATAGTAGCATTTTTATTAGACTTTGGAAGGGGATCAAGTTCCATTTTATGAGAGGCACTCAGAGCTCTCCCACTGCTTCTGTCTAAAAGCATGAAGAGAATTGGGCTAAAATGAGCCATAGAATATGATTGATGGCAAAAACTTTAAGAGTGTTTTGGACATGACTGAGAACAATATTTTAAAATGGAAATATTTTAAATTGTATGCTTTATTAATGCTTTAATGCCCAGAAACCATCTGGAACAGTATCAAATAACCCAGAATTTTAAATATGCCATGCCCACCAAGCTCACAAGTTGCACAAGATGGGTATGATGCAACAAACTGACTTCCTCTTTGACCAGTCTCACAATTTGTTCTTGCAAATGGCCTAGAACTGCAATCCCAAAAATGGCCTGTTCTGGACCATTTGGGCTTTCACTACAAAGCCATCCCTTTTAATTATTCATTGGTTTAATTTAGTTTTAAGGGGAGGGAGGGTTAGGGATTGGGATGTAAGATGTTTTAACTTCTTTGTGTTTTAATTATGCTGTAACCCGCCCCGATTGCTGAGCAGAGGGGCAGGCTAGAAATAAAAAAATATTATATATTATTAATTATATTATATTATATTATATTATATTATATTATATTATATTATTGCCATATTCTTGCCATCCCCACCTTGACTCCCTGCTCACCACTGTTCCTGCTACCAATACCTCCCATCATACTTCATTTCATTCTGCCCCTGTTCTTTGTCTTACAGTACCAATAGCACCACTAGCTTTACCTGCTTCTTTTCCTACCCTCTGTTTAAAGCAGCACTGACAGCTTTATGCAACCTTTGCATAAAGTAAAACAAGGGTGGGAAGGACAAGAGGGTTGGAGATGCAGTTGTAGCTGTAGCTGCAAGGGAGGGAAGCATGGCAGAGCTAAGGGGCAGGGAAGAGAGAGGGGGGTACAGCAGGTGGGTGCCAGGTGCAAGAGAAAAGTGGTAGCATGAGGAGAGGAGAGGAGAGGAGAGGAGGATGAGACATGCAAGTAGTGGAGTGCAGGAAGTAAAGGAGAGAGCATTTTTAAAGTGATGAAAGAGAAAGGAAAGGAGGATGAAGGGTGCAGCAAGATGGTGCAGAAGGAAGAGAGATATTTATTATTTAGTATATTTAATTCATCTCCTGCCTTTCTCCCAGCATAGGACCCCAGGTGCAAGAGAGGGAAGAGTGGTGACCCAAGTGAAACAATGATGGAAAGTAGAAGATGGAATCAATGGAGTGCAATAAAGATGGGAGGGGAACATGGCAAAGGTGCAATATGGGCTTCCTGTAATATTTCCATGAATTTGTACCTTATTTTGCCATCAGTAAATAAACTGATGGCAAACACACACCCATGCGTGCGCGCGTGCACACACACACACACACGATCTTATAAGAGTACAATAGCATCAGAAGTGCCTGGGTAATGGTGGGGGTGAGGGTGGTTTACCACAAATCTCCAGTTGGTTGGAATATATTAGAATAACTATCTGTCTTAATGAGGGTTTTAAATATTCAATGATTACTCAGTAGCATTATACTTTTTTATTAAAGGCACATTTATATAGAATGGTTAAAAAATTTGTTGCAAGTTTTAGAAGTATCCAGAGCTACCTCAGATTATACCCAACAATAAATTCTGTCTCACTTGGTATGAAAGATATTAGGAAACCTTCTAGACAGTACTTGTTGAGTAAGCTCTTTCACACATTTCCACACTATAAACATTTAATGAAATTGGCTCCCAACAGACTATTTACTACCATCCATTTATTTCATGGCACTTTATTTGCAATGCAGGAGCAAGATAGAGCAAAGGTTATTTCAGGTTCTTATCCAGTGCCATTTTTCCATAAATAAAGAAAAATTAAATCATTTACTTTTGAATGCATTCTTAAAAGGTTAAATACTCAATCAATTTTTCTTTATCTAACTCAACCAGCCTCAGGTGCCATGTGCACTGTTTGGGTAAAAGCTAGATAGAAAATTCTATAAACAAAAGACATCTAACAACACAGTGCAAAAACAGGAACCAAGAAGATATATGTGGGTGTTTTGTTAACAGAAGGGGGCAGTTCCATTACATCTCCAGCCCCCCTGAAAAAAATTAAAAATGCCCTTTGGATCAGTAGGCCTTTAAACAGTAGGGTCTGTTGGCAGAGAGAGATTTTGCTTCTCTACTATTACTGTACTATTACTACTAATTTACATATTGTCTTTACATATTGCACTGGGCAAATACATAAATCATGGAATGGAAACAGCAGGCAAGATCCCACTGCTACCATCACCACTCTGGTCCATGCACTGGTATCTTTTCATATGTCATATCATCTGAGCAGAACAATGGACTTAAGAAAACACATGAATTCTAGGAACATACTACAGCAGTGGTTCCGTTCCTATCTCTCAGGCAGATTCCAGATGGTGATGCTGGGAGACAGCTGCTGTCCTAAAAGAGAACTAAAATCTGGCATCCCTCAGAGCACCATCCTGTCTCCTATGCTATTTAACATTTACATGAAGCTGCTGGGTGAGATCATCCAGAGATATGGGGTGGGGTGTTATCAGTATGCTAATGACACCCAGATATGTTTCTCTATGTCTTGGACTGTTGCAATGACTAAGGACAGCATCTCTCCTCTGAATGAATGTCTTAATGTAGTAATGGACTGGATGAGGGAAAACATACTCTAACTGAATCTGAATAAGATGGAGGTACTTGCTATAGGGACCCCTAACCCGGGAATGGAGATATGTCAACCAGTTCTGAATGGGATCACACTTCTCCTGAATGACTGTGTTTGCAGCTTGGAGGTGTTCCTGGACTTGTCCCTCCAGTTGACACCACAGATAGACGTGATGGTCAGGAATGTCTGTTATCAGCTTCGGCTGATACACCAGATGTGACCCTTCCTGGAGCCAGGTGACCTTGAAACAGTGGTACACGCACTGGTAACCTCTCGACTTGACTTCTGCAATGTGCTCTACATGGGGCTACTCTTGTGCCAAGTTTGGAAACTTCAATTGGTGCAAAATAGGGTAGCCAGGCTAGTTGCAGGTATATCTAGAACTGACCATATAATACCTGTTCTAAAATCTCTGCATTGGCTGCCAATTAATTTCCGGGCACGGTACAAGGTGTTGGTTATAACCTTTTAGAGCCCTACATGGCCTAGGTCCAGACTACTTGCAGGAGCACCTATCTCCATATAATCCACCCCACACACTTAGGTCCTCTGGGAAGAATTTACTGCAGCCTAAGAAGACCAGATTGGCTGTGGTAACCCAGAGGGCCTTTTCATCTGACACTCCTGGGTTATGGAATGGCCTGCCGGAGGAGATCCATAACATTATCACTCTAGAAGCCTTTTAAAATGCTGTTAAGATGGATCTCTTCCAGCAGGCCTTTCCAGATTAGCCTCTGCTCCATTGATATTGATATCCCCCGTCTACCCCAAGATAGATGTCTCACCTCCAACTCCCTTTAATGTTAGCTAATTTGTTATTTTTTCCACTTTTAATTAGTATTTTATATTGCTATTCATTTTATATTGTTATTGTTTTTAGTTTGCTTCTTTTTTATGATTGGAAGGGGGTTGGGGTAGGGTAGAAATGTATTTTTAAATTGTTTATTTTTTTATTGTTATTCTTACTTGTTGTAACCTGCCTCGATCCACAGGGAGAGGCGGCTATATATAAAAATATATAAATAAAATGTATTATTATTATTACTGAGCAACATTGAAGTTTTTAACCACTTTATATATTTCCCCACACATGCATTTATACATTTTAACAAAGGAGAAGAGAATCTGGTGGACCCCTAGATGTTGGTGTACTCTAGTTTCTATCAGCCCCAGCCAGTATTGCCAATGGAACATAAATAATGGGGCGGCGGCGGCGGCGGCAAGCGGCGGTCGAGCAGCCGCGTTCTAG
>JAIPUX010001880.1:16633513-16644306 GCA_020142125.1 Phrynosoma platyrhinos
TTTCGTTTGGATTCTGTTTGGATTGGGTCCCGTGTGATAACGTCCTATGACTCTGGACAGCAGGGTTCAAGTCACAGCTTGGCCACAAAACCCACTGGGTGACTTTAGGCAAGTCACTCTCTCATGGGGAGGCAAAGGCAAACCTCCTCTGAACAAATCTTGCCAAGAAAACCTCATGATAGGTTTGCCTTAGGGTCGCCATAAGTAGGCAATAACTTGAAGGCACACAGCAACAACAAAATCTAAAACATTTGAAGAACAAACATTTCCCCATGTTCATGCCTTGAAAACCCTGAGCCATTCATATTTTCTAATAGAGGATGGCATGTGCTATATACAACAGTTGGCAAAAGAGGAATTGTGGCATGTGGTATGCCAGCCTTTTTCAAACTTATTGTTTAGATGACCTTTCAATAATAGCACACAATAAGAACTTACTTGACTAATGTGGTAGGAGGGAGAGAAACCAGTTTCTGCCACAGTTTCTTGATTAGTTCTTACAAGGGAGATAACAGAAATAGCTTAGCACAGGGGATATTCTGGGTGTAAATCATCTAGAAAATTAGACCAGAGATGAACAGGAGGTGTAGTAAAGTCCAGGCCCAATGTTAGCTATATATAAGATAAGGTCTTATATAAGGTCTTAGATCTTTGGGGTGGGGAATGGGAGAGAACAGAGTTCTGCCTCTGCACTGGGAAAACTAGGAATATGATTCAGATTGACAGTTGCCATCTGAGAAGTTATCTTCATGTTGTTGGAAAAGCCAGGTAAATGGAACTGACATGGTAATGACAGCTGCAGAAGGAGCAGAAGAAGTTGTGGAAACAGATTTCATCATGAGTGGGAGGAGGCTGGATAGTGGAGCCAGATATTGATAGTGATGGTAAGTGTAATTGTGTTAACAGAAGTGGTTGCAAGAGGCAGAGAACATCGCAAGAGGTAGAGGCATTGGTGTGACAGAAGATGGGGATGTTGGGTAGATTGAGATGATAGTGGTGGTACAAGGAGGTAGAGACAGCAGACATGCCATGTAATGGATCAATGGCAGCAAGAGATGGGCCCAATGCAGTGATCTCAAGCAACAATGATACCATTCTTGGTCCTGCTATGTAGAATGACAGTAAACAGGGTCACAGTAATTATATCAATCCAAGTACAAACGTGAATAAGAGGTATAATAGAGGACCATGCCAGTAGTGATCACATTTGTACTGAACATGGTAAGACACCTAAATGTAAGGTGGGTCTTCATGTCTGCCATAGAAATGGGAACTGGTACAAAATTGTTTGTGACAATATGTGTCATGGGCCAGGGAATGATAACAGTAACAAGACCTGGATTCAGCAACCACATAACTAACTGAGGGAGAATGGGGACAGCACATAGTTGGACAAGTAGACAAGTCCAGATCAAGTGTCTCCTTGATATCCTGCAGTGACAGCTGTTGAAGAGTCAAGATTTTTGGTACTAGCAGCAGGGTGGCATCTGCAGCCTCATATGGTATTGAACTCAGTAGCATCAGAATGTCAGTGCCTGCTGTTACTGGTTGCAAAATCAAACAGGAGGGTGTAATTACAGGGAGTGTTGAAGTTGAGAGTTCATGGCTGCCAGTAAGATCTTTGAACTCAGGTTAAGTCTTCAGAATGTGCTTGTCCTTATTCCTAGAGTCTTTTTTTCTTTTTGCTATCACTAGTCAGAGAGGGAGAGGGAAAGCATTTGCCTATAGACGGAGTGTGCTTAGAGTACATCACTCCACTGCCTGGAATAGGTAGAAGTTTAAGAAAAGGATCCACAGCTACTGGAATTGAAGTGTTCTAAAACAAATGGGACTAAAGAATCAGAGGTCAGTGCCAAATCACCCACAGATAGTATCACAGATGGTATCAAGGTCAAAGATGGGACCAAGGTCGACCCAGCAGGAGGATCAGCAGATAATTCAGCACAAAACAAAGCTTGGAGAGCTTCTCAGCTGCAGATATTTATTTCACTGACAGCTTGGTCAGCAAAGTAGAGGCAGATTACAGCAGTATATTAGAACCTGCCTGTTCCTCCCTCTTCAAAGACTTCCTAGCAATGAAGTTTAAAGTGAAACTCTTGTTATGGTAAACTTGGGCAATGAAACCTGAGCAAATTGAACACTTTTGGACAATATGGCCCTATCCAAAGCAAAATAAGCATCTGGCCTGACCATCAGACAAAGGGCCTTTACAGACTGCCAGAAACAATCCAGCTTGAGTCTACTTTAACAGCTTTAGCTCAGTGCTACAGAATCATGGGAACTGTAGTTTATTGTGGCATCAGAGCTCTATGACAGAGAAGGCTCAATGTGTCAGAAAAAAACTACAATTCCCATGATTCCCATGATTCTTTAGCACTGAGCCAGGGCTGTTAATGTGGACTCAAGCTACATTATTTCTGTCAGTCTGTAAAGGCCCAAAGTGCCTTTCTCCCACACATCCAGAAAGCCTTGGAGGAGTGGAAGGAGAGGGAGCTATCTTAAGCATAGAAATCCAATTATTTTGTGGTTGTTTGGAAGTGGAAATATTTTATATATATTTCACAAAATAACTAAAACACTGTTTTTCTAATTTTTTTCCTTATTCAGATCAAAGAGCACTAGCAGCATATTACTGCTCATCTTATTCTCTATTTTCAGTTTGTCCCTGAAGGTATTATCTGATGTAACGTTGAACTTACTGGCTTTTGGAATCAAAACATTCTCATAACCCTATATCCCTCAAGGTTTCTGTGATCATCCAAGCAAAATCTGCAACAAATCTGGTAAATTGAAAAACATTTGATTTATTGAGGCTGCAGAAGACATAGCTCTAAATGCATATTGCGCTGCCCATGTCTGTAGGAAGCATACAGGCAAAAAAAGGAGGGGAAGCAAAGCAGAAGCCTCAGGTACTCATTTAGCTTTAAGAAGAGATGTAGAAGCTAATGATAATCAATTCATTCGACTCTCTGAAACTCCCCTAAACTTTAGATATTTTTAAAACAGTTTTCCAAGTCAAGTGTTCTTTTTCTTTAATTTTTCAATCATCCATTCAGAGGCCATTAATGTTCATGTGAAACTGAAGTTTCTCCTAATGTCTATCAACAGTTTAATCAATATACAGGACAAAATTTGCTGATATATTTTGGAAATAATCCTCATTTAGAGGACATTATCACATGAGCCCTGTTCTCGCCACAATTGTGCTAAAGAAAATGGAACCATGCCAGTTTGTCAGCAGCCATTATCACGTCTTTTCATTTGCAAGACTAGAGCTGTTTCTGCTATTGTGTTTTCCTTTTCACTCCCTCTTAACCCTGCCTCCTTGCCCTATGTCCTACCAACTGTGCCTTTTGGCATTTTATTTATTTTATTCTTTTACTTTTTAATGCAATTCCAGAGTTATGGTAATATGATTTACTGTATACACTCATGTATGTCTAGAAATTTTAGTCAAAAATTGACCCCAAAAAACTGAGTTGACTTATCCATGAGTCGATGTAAGCACTGTACTTTAACTTTTATTTTAAAAAGAACCATCCTCTTGTGAAAGGCAAGAGTATAATCTGTCCTGGAAGCACTGACCCCCCCTCTACTGTCTCATCTATCCAGCCTTTAGTGCACAAACAGGTATGCCTGCTGGAATTTTGTAAGTTCTTTAGCATTGTTTTTATTTGTTTCATGCTTTGTTACATGCCCCTAGGTTTTATCCTCAACCTATCCATGGGTCATATCAAAATCTATAATTTTGGCCACAAAATCTGTCCTTGACTTATACATGAGGTCGACTTATAGTCAAGTATGTATAGTAAGTTGAAAAAAATAAAAGAAATAAAGAACAACAAAAAAAGGAAATCAGGATATTTAGGAATAGTGGAGGGGAGTAGTGACAGGGAGAGAGGAGAAGACTGTGGCACCACAAGGTGGTGGCAGTAATGTTTCACTAATGGGACTGGTGCATGATTGGGAGCTTATTGACAAGTTTTCCTTATCAATGAAAATGGGAGCCCCATAGTGGCAGTAATGTTTCACTAATGGGACTGCTGCATGATTGGGAGCTTAATGACAAGTTTTCCTTATCAATGAAAATGGGAGCCCTAACCATACCTGGAAGATATAGCAGCAATGAATTAGAAGTGATGTATGATAGTCAGTGACGCTCCTACACAGGGTGGCATCCAGTGCAGGGGGGACGTCTGGGAGTGGGACTTCTGGTGGGGTTTCCAGCCACACAGTAAGTTGAAAAAAAGAAAAGAAATAAAGAACAACAAAAAAGGAAATCAGGTTAAATATGTGGGGTGCTTGGAAGTGCACACAGGGGGCTGGAGAAATGTGCATACAGACCAGAGCAGCGTGTGTGGGGTGTGTGGAGTGGCACATATGCATAAACACCAGAGCAGTGCGCACAGGGGTGGGAGCAGTGCACACACATGGAGCAGCACATGCAGATGATGGGGGTAGTATGGGGGGGCACACCAGGGGTCACTCCCCCTTATGTGGTGTCACCAGTGCAGTCTGCACCCCACACACACCCCAGTGATGCTACTGATGATAGGTCTCACCAAAGGCACTATTTTATTACTATAATTGCAATTCAAAAGCCACATGTGACAATCTTCTTAGCCTCAGACCACCAAATCACTGTTGAGAGTAATGTCCTCTTGGGTCTGGTGGGGGGAACTTCAGTTCATGATAAAGTTCCATAGGAAAACCCATTGTTGGTGGCTCCATCCTGATCACGGGGAAGAATACATCAAATGACAGAGGCAGGGAATCACACATTCAAGAATCATAGTTTTTCCAGTTGATTTCTAGATGACTTCCTGGATAAAAAGGTATATGTACTGGGCTTGAAACAGTCTGGGGAGGGCAAAAATGGTAAAATCATCCCTATACATGGTAGAGGGAATGAAGCATATTTTATACATATATATTCACAAAATAAAATTGTGGGGTGCTGGAGAGGTAGAAAGCTCTCTACCTCTCTAGCACCCCACAATTTTATGTGGACCTTTGATGTTGTTCTTCAATATGTCAAAAATTACTTGATAGTCTGAAAAAAGTTTACTTAGGATAGAAAAGAGAGTTATTTTACTATGTTGTTATTATCGTTATGAGATATGTTTTCCAATTCATATATCACATCTTCCACACACCCATTCCTATTTCGATTTAGAATTTAAACCTTTGTCAGTCAACTGAATTTTCCTTTTATCTTTTTTCATGGTGCACACAGACATACACTGAAAAGCATTATCTTGCTCCACCTGCCAGTGTTCTTAATTTGTGAAATATAAAATGAAAAAAATGCATTAAATACTGCACTTCTTCCCATGCTACCTTCACCAGAATCCCATACCATTGCCCAAGATGACTTGAGACTTCTGGGAGCTGAAATCCAAAACCCCTGGAGGACCAGAGTTTGGAAATCACTGCCTTAAATACTCAAGGTTTTCTTCTGCACCAGGCTCTAGTTGATAGATTTCAGGATCCTAGCAAAAAAACAAAGTTGGCTTCACAAAGGTGGTACCTGCCCAACCCTGGCCTATTGCACAGGGATGTTCATAAAATATGTAACATATGCAAAAGCAAGGAAGGAACAATATCAGTTTACACTTAGGCAGTATGACAAGGGGAAATAAGGTTAAACATGGTGTGTGTGTTGGGGGGGGGGTAGAAGCTTTATCAATAATCCCTTAAAAGGTTGCAGTTCATGGAACATTTCAGAGTAGATGTGCCCAGAGACACAGTTTTTCTTGGAACAAAAAAGTATGCACACACAGAGACAGAGTCGTCCCTCTCTGTTTGTGGACTTCGAGTCCATGGTCCCAATCTTCATGAGAGGGACAAGTGGGGAGGGATAAAATGGTGGTGCAGTCCAGAACAGATCCCCCACGAATGGGAGATGCCTCCTCCCCCCCCCCCGCATGCCCCCTTCACCACCCCTTCACCCCATGCCCCCTATTGGACTGTCTAGTTTGTGTATGTTGTAATTGCATCCATTGGAGATGTCATGATTTCACTTTTTTGCATTGCCACTCCAACCACTTGGGTACGCTGGCTCAGGTGTTTTTTTAATGCACACCTGCACCTGTGTGTTTATATTATTATTATTATTATTATTATTATTATTATTATTATTATTACCCCAGTCTTCTACCAAAAGGCTATTAGAGCAGCTTACAAATGCAGCTTTAGGGTTATGGTTTGGATAGATCGCTCCTTTAGAACCACTCTCACGTTGGGGCATTTATATTCAGGGTCAAAGGTGCACATTTTCCAGGATGAGTAGGAATATCCCAGCTTCTTTTTGCTCCAGTTATTATCCCTGAAGCACAGCTTCAGTGAGATTTCTGCCTGGTTTGGAGGTGTGCGTTGAAACTGCTTTATTTGGCCCATGTGTTTCACCCCATAGATTCAGGAATTTTTAAAATCCTGTTTGGGTCATATGTGAAAATTGCCCTTGCCCCCAATTCCCTGCCATGTTGATCTTACCATTTTGGTCTCTCGCCCCCCCCCCCCCCCCCCACCGCCCTGTTATGCATTTAACATAATGAATAAAAATACATACAGTCAGGAAGCAAGATAAAGCAGGGGTTCCTATTGCATAGAGCCTCTTTCCAATCTTGCAGATCAAAGTAACAAAACTGAACAAAATAAGAGTGGGAGCAGCATGCATGCCCCATGCCCCTTAGAAACTGATATACCCAGTTTGCATGTAACTCCTGAATAAGACCCAACACAATCAATATTCTGATGACATATTTCAAACATATCCCATGGTATACTGTAAACAAGCAAAAGAGAAATGAGGGGAAATGTTCATAACATCATTTTATTTCTGCAAAGAAAAGTAAAGAGGTAGGAGAGATGCAAGAGAAATATTATTGTGCTCATAAATGCACCAGATTGTCTTAGTAAGCACTCTGTTGGTGATCCTTTCAACATTTCAGCTGCTATTTTTTTCAAAGCTAACATGCCAAGTACACAGTCACACATTTTACCATATAAATGCTAAATGATGAGACTGTCATCTTCAGAGGCCAAGTTGCTGTAGTTTTGATGCTAACAATTTATGATACATACAAGGTTATATATATGCTTACAGCATTATAAATTTTTTGTCCTGTCAGATCAGGTATCCACCATTATAGCTCCTGGTCAGCAGATGTGGTATTGGTGAGCAGCTTTCATATGAACCATCTAGCTTCTGTAAATATATTTAGGTCCATATGGAAATCATGGACAGTATTTTTGAAATACAGTAAGGCCTTGGTATCTGCTGTGGTTTGGTTCCAGGACTCTCCGAAAATACCAAAATCAATGAATGCTCAAGTTCCATTAAATACAATGGCATAGTAAAATGGTATCCCTTATATAAAATGGCAAAATCAGGGTTTGCTTTTTAGAATTTATATATTTTTAAAATATTTTCAAGCTGTGGATGCTTAAATCTTTTTTAAAAAATCCGTGGTTACAGAGGGCTAGGTGTAACACAAAATATCCTTTGCCACAATATTTTTTGTCATATAGCATAGGAATGGGCAACTGCAGAGGGAATCTCAGCCCACCGTCACCTCAATGTGCCACCATGAAGTCAAAAATGAAATCAGAAGTGATTTCTCCTTTCTAGTTCTTGCTGTTTACAGGAGGATTTTGGAGTGAGGGTGGTTCTTTGAGTTTCACCATTAAGGGAGACCCTCTGGATATGAGTTTTTACCCCAAAAGTTCAGCAGGGTTGGGCACTGCAAAACCAATATAAAAAAAATGACACTGTACACAGAAACCCCTCCCCTGCTATAATATAAAGCTTTTTTAAAAAAAAAATCTTAGTGATTTCATACAGTCAGCTTTAAAGACACACCCACCTGGTTGGCATTTTCAGTGGCAGAAATAATCCAGGAAATTTTAGTGTTTTGGGGGTGGGCGCAATTCCACAAATATTTAGTATATGTAATTCATACTGAAATCAAGTGAAGTAGAGTGAACAGTTGAGTATGAACTATTTCTAAGCTTAAATCTGTAATATTTCTAAGCCACCTTGGATGCTTTGTTGAGGAAAACGTAGGATATAAATCAATTAAATAAATAAAATCACACAACTCCAGAAAAATGTTTTTCACAAGCTTATTCTCATGGATCAAGAACTATGCCTTGAATTATAGACAATATGATGTGTTAATTTAATCTTTCATTGCCCCTTATTGCTGCTGTTGTGGGCATTCAGGTTAATGATGATTTTATAGAATCATAGAATTGGAAGAGACCACAAGGGCCATCCAGTCCAACCCCCTGCCATGCAGGAACTCAAAATCAAAGCATCCCAACAGATGGCCATCCAGCCTCTGTTTAAAGACCTCCAAAGAAGAAGACTCCACCACACTCCAAGGGAGTGTGTTCCACTGTCGAACAGCTCTCACTGTCAGGAAGTGGCAATAGATTTGTGGCAATCTATCCGAGGGCAAACCTATCATGTGGTTTTCTTGGCAAGATTTGTTCAAAGGAGGTGTGTCACAACCTTCCTCTTAGGCTAAGAGAGTTTGATTTGCCCACGGTCAGCCAGTGTGTTTCCATGGCTGAGACAAGATTTAAACTTGGGTTCTCCACCATCCAGCACTCAAACCACTATACCACACTTGCTCTCTCCTCATGATTAAGATGCCCAATTTTGGTATTTCCCGATTATACAGTATTCCACTCCATCTTCACAGCTGAAGATATGTAAGCAAAAATAGAAGATCAAATAATAAAGAATGCTCCATTCTTATCAATAACTTGTCTATTTTTCCAAATGAAGAAAGGTGAGCATCAACCACTGCCTTTTATCCCTTTCTACAGAAAAGAGAGAAAATTGGAGAAACAGGAGATAAACATCTATGCCTTCTGTTAACCAAGTGAAATGATGCCACAATCTCAGTTTTGAGAAATAACAACAAAAGCATCAGACTCAGTATCATTTTCTCATTGAAATGAGTATATGTAAGAGTAGAAATAGACATTCAACAACAGAACAACACATAGATCAACATGTAAATCACTTCTTCCCAACCAAGGGTCACACAGTATATATACCCCACTCACTTCCATGCCACCAACCTCTGAAGATGCCAGCCACAGATAAAGGCAAAACTTCAGAGACAAATTCTTCCAGAACACACCCATATAGCCCAAAAAACCCACAAAAAAATTAGAATGCCAGCTGTGAAAGCCTTCAACTTCACATTAGAAATAGACACTTTGAAGTTAGAGTGAACAGACACCTCTGCTCCACCACCAGCCATTTCCTTTCAAGGGAGAAAGAACTGCCAGACATACCCTGTGTATTCCTCACACATTGATAATTGCCACCACCATGGCAATCTCTCCTAAATCTGGACACATGAATTCCAGACCTATAGAAATTTTAGAAAGAAAAAACAGACCAGAGTCCATTTTAAGGGCTGCACTCCCATGGGAGGGAGAGGCTTAGGGTAGAACAAAGGTGGAACAAAAAGGACCACCATATTTAGGATAAAGCTCTTATTACCAGTAACTAACATCGAGGGAGGCATACCAGTCTTTTAGAACTGGCATCTAAAAACCTGGGGAAACTACCAATGATAGTGTCATGGGAAGGGAAGCATGGCTTCCTGAGGAACCCCACATGGAAGGATTGTGTCCACAGGACCATTGTATTTGGCCTCCAGGCTTAAGGATCCCCACCTCAATTTAGCCAGCCCCATCTTTGTATTTAAAAAATCCCTTTTATCAGTTCCAGGTTCTGAATTCTAAATACAATATCTAGAGGCAGCATACTGCATAAAAATAACATAAACAGTTCTAGTTTTTTGTGGGGGTTTTAGACTATGTGGCCACATTCTGGAAGAATTTATTCCTGACATTTCGCCTGCATCAGTGGCTGGCATCTTCAGATGCCACATAGCCCGAAAAAACAAAAACTATGGATGCTGGCCATGAAAGCCTTCAACTTCACATAAACAGTTATGTTTATTCATTGCAACTCAGCAGTTACAAAGATGAACTGTTTTTTGTACTGTTACAGAGTGATGAAGCTGGCATGAAGTGTTCTCCAGGGCAAGTTGAGTCTAAAGCCTACTCAAAATCCACCCAGTTCTAGTTACAGTCAGCCCTCCGTTTTAGCAGGGGATCCGTTACAGACCCTCCTGTGTGAAAATGAAGACTCGTCAATATTCAAGCTCCATAAACTTGAATGGGATATGCCCCCATGGGCACACCCCATTGATATTAATGGAGGTCACCCCTCTGTGAATATTCAAAACCAAGGACCTCAAGTCCGCAAAAATAGAGGGGCGACTGTAGACTGTGATTGGCAGATGGGACCATCCCTCCCACTGAAGATCTTCAAAGATGTGAGAGATGTTTTTTCATAGGCTGAGCATATCAGCAAATTGTTATTTTGAGCTTTGCCTTAGCAAAAGAGGAGTATGATTAGGAATTATCCCCTTTTGGTGTCCAGTTAGCAAGGATCTAACAACAGGAGAAAATGCTCTTCTATATTCACGTAAGAACTTCAGTCTATGGGCTTGCCCCACAAAACTGTATGGAATGGAAAGGATTTTTTCTAGGGAAGAAGAGATACTGTAGGATGTGCTTTATTTCTCCTGTTCTCCAGCTCAAATAGTTTTTACTACTTGGAGGAACAATGAATGGCATAATTTAGCATATATGGTTTTGATCTCATCAATGTTTCAGTTTGTGAGCTAGCCAGAAAACAACACAGAGATCCCTGAGAATTTGTACTTTAATAGATAGATTTCATCTGCACTGAGCTC
>JAIPUX010001880.1:16644406-16657514 GCA_020142125.1 Phrynosoma platyrhinos
GCTTCTTGGGAACTAACAGAAAGGTCTGTAGCCTGCCTTTTAGCTCCTGTCTTGCTACACCATTCTTATCAGTGTTTATTTGGACTGGTGCTGGCCATAGTCCAGGACAGCTATGGGATTCTGGGAATTCTAGTTTTGTGGCCATTGGGCTGGCTCTCTTTGTTGTTGTGTGTGGTGGTTGGACTTGATGACCCCTTATGGTCTCTTCCAACTCTATGATTCTATTAAGGGCTTCTATGAAGGGGCCTACAAGTCATTTCCAACTTAAGGCAACCTTAACACAAACCTATCATGGGGTTTTCTTGGCAAGATTTCTTCAGAGGAGGTTTGCCATTGCCATCCTCTGAGGCTGAGAGAGTATGACTTGACCAAGGTCTCCCAGTGGGTTTCAGGGCCAAGCTGGGATTCAAGCCCTGGTTTCCAGAGTCATGAACTCAAACCACTGGGTCTTTTTGTTCTTGTTGTTGTGCTGTGCCTTCTGTGCTTTATTCTGGTTGTTGTTGTGCCTCCAAGTCGTTTTGAACTTATGGCCCAGAGCACCCTCCCTCCATGGTGACCCTTAGGTGAAACTATCATGGGGCAATCTTCATCAGAGGGAGATTTCCATTGCCATCCTCTGAGGCTGAGAGAGCATGACTTGTGTGTGTGGTGCCTTCAAATCGTTTCCGACCTATGGTGACCCTAAGTCGGAAACTTATGGTGACCCTAACTATCATGGAGTTTTCTTGACAAGTTTCTTTGGGGGTTTGCTATTGCTAGCCTGAGGCTGAGAGAGGTTTCCCCCCAGAAGTCCACCCCTGAAAGTCCCACCCCCAGCACATGTTGACACCTGGTGCAGGAATGCCACTGAGTTTGGGCACTTGGTCTCTAAAAGATTTGCCATCACTGCAATAGGGTACATAATGTCAATAATTGCAGAATGAACAAAGAAGAAAAGAAGGTACAGTTTATGTTTGAATGCTGCAGTAAACTACCATAAATCATGGTGGGCATGAATGCAGTCTGCACACAGAATTTTGTGCTACTTCATTCCTCTCCTTTGATATGGCCAAATTTTGCTTATTTTGTCCAAGGCTGCATTTACACTGCAGAATTAATGCAGTTTGACACTATTCAGCTGCCATGGCCCAATGCAATGGAAATCTGGAATTTGTAGTTTTGTGAGCTATTTAGCCTTCTCTATCAAAGAGCTCTGGTGCCACAACAAATTTCAAATCCCAGGATTCCATAGGATGGAACCATGATCCTATAGAATCCTGGGGTTTATAGTTTCTTATGGCACCAGAGCTGTCTGATAGAGAAGGCTAAATATATCACAAAACTACACATTCCAGAATTTCGCAGAATGGAGGCATGCCAGTGAAAACTATTTCAAACTAAATTCATTCTGTAGTGTGATAGTAGCCCAAGTTCAGAATTCATTATCTCTATGATTTGTTGAAACAAGCCAGCTTCATAGATCATATTTTCAAGATGGCATGTTTCTGACAAATGGCAATAAAAATTATCCACCATTTACCACACAGCTAACTTTCATGGTAATTAAAAAATGAAAACTTACAGATTCCTTCTCATGGCCATACTGCAATGGGGATTGCAAAATAGAAGAAGTCTGGGATGAGACTAGACTTATTTATATCACAATAAATCAAGAATTGTTGCACTACCTGAACATTCTCATTTTTAACTTTGTTCATGAGGACTTGTGTTTTTATATACTGAAAAGAGAGCCCTGTACAATCTTCAGAAAGCATTGATTTGTCAGAGTACTGCTAGCTGCCATGTACAGGTACAGTGATATTTTGTAAAAAGAAATCAGTTCAAAGATCTCCACATCTCTTTGAAAACTCAGATGTCACCAGCCTGTTCTGTCCTGGAAGATTCCTAACTCTACTCCCATGGCTATTATTGCACTGGAAATCAATGGGCTAGTCAAGACCACATTACAAGAAGACACAAAAATAGCCTTCAAACCTCTGTGAATCAGTAAATGCATATTCAATTTAGTGCCTTTAGCCATCTGCCCAGATATCATCTGGCTAGCAAGTACAGACACACAATCTGCAACAATAAATTAATGGCGGTACTTTTAAAAGGGGGAAAGGAGATTATCACATTGCTTTTAAAGCACCTTATCCCCAGCAGGATAAAGGCATATTTAATTTTAAAACCGGGTATTATTGTACTTGCCCGTGGCCAGGTGAATGCAACCCACATGAAGCCCAGATCCCAGCCACGTTTATGCAGCAGTTTTTCAAAAGTGACAAAATCTTGTTTTTGAAAAGCCACTGGATAAGCACAGCTGGGATTCGGGCTGCATACAGGTTGCATTCGCCTGGCCACCAATGAGTGCAATAACACCCAGTTTTAAAATTAAATGCAGCTTTATCCCATTGGGGATAAGATGCTTAAAAAGTAATGCGAATGTTCAGAAACAGGTCACTATATCATTCTTTATCACTCAAAACAGTTAAGGCAGGGGTGAGAAAGCTGAAGTTCTAAGACTGCATCTGGTCTTTCTTAGCCCGACTTCATGAAGTCTTTAGCTTCATTTCAAACACCCCATTGCCAGTGATCAGCTCAGACCTCTCGTGGAAGCAATCTTTGTCTCCACCACTAGCCTAACAAACTGACAGAAAGCAGCTTATTGCATCATTAAATAAATCCCCTTACCAGATCTGGCTTAAAATTTAAATGCAGCCCAAATCCATACCTGCTCCAGGGCTGCTCTGGTGGACATTTTCTCAAGTCAGAAAATTCCCAGCTTCGAAAAGAGCTGTGCTGAGCACCCCTGGGAACAGGGATGGACCCAGGCTGCATTTGGACAGCAAATTCGGCAGCTAAATCCTTGTGATAATATCAAGATGCTGCCCAATTTAAAATTTAAGATCAGGTAAGGAGATTTATTTAATGATGTGATAAGCTCCAAAGATAGGAAGTGGGGCAGAAAGAATGAGAGGGGGTGGCTCCCCCAACCTCAATTTTGGTTCAGGCCCTCCCAGGAATGCTTTAGCTGTAAATTAATGCACTGGTTGAACTAGATGCTCTTTAGATCCTTTCCAACTCTATGGATGTTATCACACGGGGAGCCCCGAACAGAAGCCGGCTTTAAAGAGAAAGTGCAACCGCAAAAGCGGAAGCAATTAATTAGCCGGCTTTCCTTGTCTGATAACCTCCTGCGCATTTAAAAGGAGGTTACTCCTAATGGAAAGTAGGCAGAAACTGCTTCTTTTTATTTTCGAAAGATCCCCGAAAATAAAAAGAAGCAGTTTCTGACTACTTTCTGTTCTGATTAACCTCCTTTTAAATGCAACTTCGTCTGAAAATATACCTGCTTTTGCGGGAGGGGTTTAGTTTAAACCCCCGTTTCCTTACTGGATTTCCCCCATGTGATAACGTCCTATGATTCCATGGTCTTCTCTTTCCAACCAGGGGAGCAATTGGATTCATCTTCCCAAAGGACAGCAACAATGGTGACAAGGCTTCCAGAAATATTATTTCCAGAATCTGATTATTATCTTGCTGGTAACTGAGAGGGGAAACCATCTTTTTCTTAACTGCTGTGTGTCAAATCATTGATTTTAGTTGATCATTATACATCCACATGTTATTAAAAGAGTTAAAAATAAACCATCTCAAATTCATGCCACAAATGCTGCTCTGCTTTCATTCTGTTGTTATTCATGGCTTGGATCTATTTTGTAACAAATGTGCAAGACATGATTAGATGTAAACAATCTTTTAAGTAACAGGGTTCCAGTTTCCCCCCTTCATCACCTTTCTTTTCATAAATTGAGCTGGCTCTTTATAGAAATGATCATATATAATTTGCATCAACTTTAATGAGCAGTTATGTCCCAAAGAAGCTCTTCTTACAAAGCATTTCATACCTATAAGATATTCTGCATAAAGAAGCCAGTAAACTCAGGTAGATGCCGCTGCCTTGGAGATGATTATACTGATACAAATTTACATTATAAAGCTTTTCTTTGCCCTCATTATCACTCAAATGCTACTTAGAAATAAAAATTAAAATCTTGATTACTTAAAGGAATGAATAGGGAAATTGGGTTCCAATATAGGAGTTTATATCCATGACTGAGTTTTTGCACTCTTCTGGGCCATAGTAAATTTTATATTTAATATACCTATATAAATCCTTTCAAAGAAGCATCAAGATATTTTATAAGGTGTTAAGAAACTGACCAAAACCCAACAAATAACATTTGAATAAACTCTGAGCTGTTGTGTCTGCACTCAGACACTCATAGAGGTTTTAAGATTAATCTTCACAAGATTTACAGCCAAGAAGCAAATGTTATTTTATATCACATTTCCCTTCAATATTTACCAGTTCTATCAAAGGAACATTGAATATGACCTCCACCACACATTCATGATAGTGGAGTTTACATATAACTGTCAGTGGCTGCACCTAGAACTATAACAATATACATGTTTTAATATAATCTCAGATAACTGAAGGAGACATTTGCATTCTTCAGCGTGAGAATTTTCCCCAAGGTTGTTAAGTATGCCGGTTTTAGCTTTGACTTCAATTTCCTGAACTGACTTTCTTTAAAGAAATATACAAGTAGAGCCTGAAGCAAAACAGGCACCTCCTGTTCAGGGTACCAACCACATCTTTTCATTTTTACACTTCCCTAGTATTCCACAATAGTATATCTTTTCTCTCAGTCAGCCAATATGCCATTCCCATGGAATATGTTCTCAGCCACTCCTCTTCCCCTGTGCCAAGATAGATTTTTTTTCTATATGGTAGTCACTTCTGCAAATCTTAGGGGGGGTTGCAGACTGTCAAAAATAGTGTGAATTCAGTCCACTTTTAGGGTTAGGGTTAAGGTTAGGGAATCATGGGAACTGAATTTTATTGTGGCACTAGAGTTCTCTGACAAAGAAGGTTCAATGTCTCAGAAAAATAACAATTCCCATGATTCCCTAGCACTAACCCTAACCCTAAAAGTGGACTGAATTCACACTATTTTTGACAGTCTGCAACCCCCTTTAGTTCCTCCCAAGCCTGCTGATACCTTCTTTTTTCTCTGTCTAGATGGAAAAGGTTATTTAAGCTATATAAGGACTAACATTCAGAGAATTAAGCTCACTATCTATATATACTTGTTAACTGTATGAGCAGTTCTCATTAATTCACTGTGATTGACTGCTTTAGGCTTTTTCAAGAATATAGTCAGTCAGACAAAGCAGACTGGCAGCTTGGAGCAGCCTCTGGCTGCTCCAGCCCTGGTCATCCCCAGATCGGTGTGGGACCAAAGTGACCAGGAAGCGTGCTCTGAAAGCAGGCCACCATCGCAGTCCCAAACCCAGCCGCTGGCAGGTGCGGCCTTTTTGCTGTTCCTTTTTGTGCTGGCTTTTCTGGGTTAGTGCAGGCATGGCGTGGCTTCCAGTCTTTTTCAAGGCATGTGTTATCTGCACACCCCACCCCTAAATCAGCCTGAAGCTGGCACTTTTTGCCCATCTACTTCGGGCCACTATTATTTAAAAATATATGAGTGCCTCCAGTCTTACCATGTGCTAAGCCAGTTGGGAAGAACCATTTATTAGAAAGCTGTTTGATACCTCATTAACATAGTTTAGAAATCACTGTTCCTATAGATAGTTTCCGGTGAGGCCTCTGTATGTGGTCATCGGTGGTGGGGGGGACTGGTTGAAGAATACTGAGAACTGTAGTTCAAAAAAGTAACTTTTTCAAGCTCTTTGTAACCTCTGAATAAGGTGCATCCATTACTGAGCAGGAAAAAATACATGAAGCCTATGCACACCTTCCCTGATCAGATAGCCAAATTCAAAATGAGACATTAATAAAGTTATGATAGGGAGGAATGGATAACCATCAGGAAATTATCTACAATTTAGGCATGTTGTTTTTCCTCATGGTTACAGCCTTTAAAAATGGACTGTCCCCACTCCACCCCATTGCACACACCTCCAGAGTCAGCTCACTCTGTCTCCTCTCCCCATGTTTAGCAATGACCTTCAATAAGTGCCATCAATAAGCACAGATGGGAATCCAAGTCTCCCCGGACCACTTTGTTCACACTGGGGAGTATAAGTGCCCACCATTTATTTATTTGGATGTACGTGCCTTACCATCCTGTGGACTTAGAATGGCAGGAAACACTTTTTCTAAAAGTCTTGCTCATTGGAGTACATATATTTTACTGATTAAATAAAATCTCAAAATGGTTTACATTAAAATGCATATAAAATTCAATATAAAAACCATGCTATTTTTTTAAAAAAAATAATTTCAATAACCAATGCAAAGGCAAGAGAAGCCACAATCATTACTGGCCAAGGAAGGCCTGTATATCAAATATATTTTCAGCACATATTAAAAGTTGAGCACCATTTCTGCATGTCATATCACACATGGCAGACTGTTCCAATTGGAAGACCCACCAACATACCATCATAGCATTGCAGAGTTGCAAAGGACTCCAATGATTGCCTAGTCTAACTTCCTGCCAGAGTGGGAATCCACAGGTACAGCATTCCTAACATATGGGCATCCAAACTCTGTTTATAAAACTTCAAACAAAAGAGAGTCTGGCACTTTCCAAAGCAGGGGTAGGCAACCTTTCCCCTTTAAGGGCCAAGGGACTTCAGCTCCCAGAAGCCTCAGCCATGTTGGCCAATAGTCCCATGTTGGCCAATAGGTCCTGGGATTCTGGGAGCTGAAGTCCCTCAGCCCTTAAAGGGGAAAGGTTGCCTACCCCTGTTCCAACGTAATTAAGCCCACTGTTGAACAGCTCTTACCATCAGAAAGTTATTCTTAAGTCTTAGTTATACTCTCCTTTCTCACATTTGAATCCATTGGTTTGGGTCCTATCCTTCAGAACAGCCAAAAAGAAACTTCCTCCATATTCGGTATGGCAATTCTTCAGGTAGTGGCTGTGATATCACCACTCACTAGTCTTGTTTCCAAGCAAAACAGACCCAGCTCCCTCAACCAGTATTCCTAGCACTTGGTTTTGAGACCCTTTATCATCTTGTCTGTCCTCCTCTAATCACATTCCAGCTTGTCAATATCCTTCTTAAACTGTGGTGCTCAAAAGTGAACACAGCAATCCAAATGCAAGCTCAACAAAGCATAATATAATGGCATTATAACTTCCCTTAATTTGAGGACTGTAGTTCTGTTGATGCAGCCTAGAATTGAAACAGTTGTTTTGATTGCCACACTAGACTACTGGCTTATGTTTAGCTTGTGGTCTATTATTATTATTATTATTAAGAAGAAGAAGAAGAAGAAGAAAGTTTTATTTATAGCCCGCCCCTCTGTGCAGCAATCGGGGCGGGTTACAACATTTAAAACAAACAGAGTTAAAACATTCCCTTCTCCATAATCCACCCTCCCAGCCCCTTAAAACAAGATTAAACCAAGAAAAAATTAAAACATAACAATGCAATTAAAACTATAGACCAACAACAAGGAATCAGTTATACCGACAAAATAGAAACTCATCTCCCTACAACAGATGTTGTCCTGGGAAGGCCTGTCAGAAGAGATCCATCTTTACTGCCTTTTTAAAAGCAGCAAGGGTAGTAATAAGACGGATCTCATCCGGCAGGCCATTCCAAAGTCTAGGAGCGGTAGCAGAGAAGGCCCTCTGGGAAGTCTGAGACAGCCTAGTTTTTATTAGCTGTAACAGATTCCTCCCAGAGGACCGGAGGGCACGGGGGGGATCATACAGGGAGAGGTGGTCCCTAAGATAAGATGGACCCAAGCCATGCAGGGCTTTAAAGGTCAAAACCAACACCTTGTACTGTGCCCAGAAACCAATCGGCAGCCAGTGGAGGGATTTAAGCACCAGTGTTATGTGCTCCCTCCTTGATGTTCCTGTAATTAACCTGTATAAAAACTTTAGATCCTTTTCACATTTTGCTGTCAAGTCAGGTATTACCCATTGTCTATTTGTGCATCTGACTTTTCCTGCCCAAATCTAATATATAACATTTGTTTGTTTTGAAAATCATGTTGGTAGTATTCAAAGAGAAAACTGTGTTAGGGCCTAAACAGATGGGCTGAAAAAGACGGCTTCCACACAGCTTGGGGGCATAGCCTTTAGAGAATGCATGCCCCTAAGATATGCGGAACCTGCGTTGAAGCCACTTCCAGGCCATCCAAACCTGGCCCAAAAAGGAGAAGAACTTTTCTGCTCCTATTTGGGCTGGTGGTGGAAGGTGCTCTCAGGACCACAGCGTGTGCTTGTGGGCGTCCCGCAGCATCTTGGGTGAGGGCAGCTTCAAGCCCCCCCCCCTTTGTGGCCATCTGTTTCAGCCCTTAGTCTGTCTTACTATTTAAAAAATCATTTTAAAATCCAAAAATTAGTTTTGAGACTAACTGAGAAGAAATTTCTAGCACTTGCTTCTGAGCCAAGGGTCTGAGTCCACAAAAGTTAATCACAAAAGTCTACTTGAATTCATCTTATTAGGTTTGGCTCAATTTTCTAATCTGTTAAGGCCATCCTGAACCCAGATTCTGTCTTTGGAAGTATTAGCAACCTCTCACATCTACTCCAAGAATTCTCAAAAACTGTAGACAGGGATCTGAGATAACATGTGCCAGCATCTTTAGTATTTTCAGATTATGATATCATCTAATGGCATTCTCTTGGTTGCAGAACAAGTAATAAGACCCACACTGGAGATCTGGACACATATGGACTTGTCCTACAATGGTTCTCATTAGATGTCCTAATTGTTGTTAAAATAAATTAATAGATGCATCCACCTTAAGCAAAGCTTTTCACTTGCCTCCCAGATGTAACTCAGAAGCACATTTTTGAAAAACACAAAACCACTATTTGCAAACAGCATAATCCTAGGCTATTCTATTCAAGATAAATGTTTATTCTCAGTAATATTTAATATTAAGCAAAGATTTAACAAAGGGGAAGTAAGAATTCCATTTTTGCTGCCAATGTAAGAAAACTAGAAAAAAGCAGTCCCTACTTCCAGCAGACTGTTTTATAAAATTAATATTCATAAGGTTGCCTTTGAAGTATCACACAGGGATATGCAAGTGAATTCAAGCACCACCATGCATGCTAATAGACATAAGGTGAAATGTTAGAGAAATTACAATGGAAATGAATGACAATACTTTAACATTTAGACAACTGCTTTAAAAGATGTATGCTGAAATTACAGGATAAATTAGTAAAATTCTGCCCTTGTAAATGGTTTCAATTATTGTGAAGCCTCATCTTTACAACATTTTTTGAATAAAAGGATGACATTATGATTCAAACAAATGGATAGATAACAACAGCCCCACCACCACCACAAGGCAACCATCTTTCCATTAAGGCCCTTTTGATACACAGAAATCTTTTAATAGTTTCGTCAGTCTGTAAGATAATGGGTTACCTGACAAATTCCAAGTTACTGATGACTGACAGAATTTGTTTAATCCCCTGAAGGAAGCAATTAATCACAGGCATTATGGCTACATACACACTCATTATAATTGTTATATACTCATTACATACAAGCCATTCATTTACAATTCACATTTGGGGTTGTCCACAAGGGCCGAATAAGATGTCCTGGCCCTATCCTCCTGATTTAGCACTGAACCTAGGTATATCCGCTTACAACAGTTTTAACTAACTACCTTTACAGACTGCCAGAAATAATGCAGCTTGAGGCCACTTTAACTGTCCTGGCTCAGTGCTAAGGAATTATGGGAACTGTAGTTTATTTTGGCGCCCATAGCTCTCTGACAGAGAAGGCTAAATGTCCCCCCAAAAAATACGATTCCCATGATTCCCTAACACTGAGCCAGGACAGTTAAAGTGGCCTCAAGCTGCATTATTTCTGGCAGTCTGTAAAGGCCCTCAATCACCTTTTGCTCCAGATCTTCCCAGAAGATCCAGAACCCTCTGTTGCAACATCAGGAGGCTATTCGGGAGGCTACTTACGTGTCCCACTGTGCCAGCTGGTGCCACTGTGTCTGATTCATCTCTCTCTGTCTGTGAAGTCAGAACAAGGCACCCAGTCATGTGATTGATGCTGGACACCTCATTCTGGCCTTAAAGTGAGTAAGGGCTTCTGCAGACCGGCCCAAAGGGCTGCCCTGAAGGTAGAGTTGGGGCAGGGCAACCGCACGTCGGCTGCCCCAACCCCATGCCAACGCTGTCCTGATGACGCATGCCATTACCATTGGCGCATGGCATCAGGACGCCCTCCTGACTCAGCGTTCTGACATGCTGTGCCAAAAAGGGCAAGGAAGAGCCACATGCCAGCTCTTAGGATGGCCTTTTGCTGCCCCTAAAAGGAGCGGCATTTTGCTGCTTTTTGTGGGGGCAGCAAAATGGAGGATTGGGGCCACAGAGTGGGGTTGCCGCAGTCCCAATCCGCCGCTTCCCAGGGCAGCCCAGAGCTGCCTGTCTGCAGAGGCCCTAACTCACAAGAGCAGCAGCGAAAACAGCACGGTGGGACACATGTGCAAACTGCCATCTGACATCCCAACAAGATAAAGAGGGGAACATTGGGCCAACCTCAGGGCCAGAATGCTCCAGGCTGCTCCCAGAGTATTCTGGCCCATGGAAACCCAGCCTTGGTCTGTAGAGTTTCTCTAATGAACATTATTCCCATTTTTATTACCTTGAAATCTGACCTAGTAAAGAGCTTTGACAAAAAGGAATCAAACCGTCTTAGGGAGCAATTCTTGAGGGAGGGCTCTTGATTGGCAAAGACTAACCGTTAAGTTTATGTGCTTAAGGGGATATATCGTAATGTATAAAACACCCTTGGGTAGCATTAAAGGCAGCCTAGAGCACATAAGTGCTTTGATGGGAATTCACAGCAGGGAAAGTTGTGTATGAAGGAAAGTCAAATCAACAAGCTTCTTCCTAGAATGAAGGAGTGGATAATAACATAAGTACTTATAAAAGCATTGGAGACTAAAATAAGTTTTGAAAATAATAGTGATTATCATAGGCACTGATACAGACAAAATGCAGCCACTGAATCTTCATCCACCCACAGAAGATAAACATTCTTGAGATTATGCTCTCTTCCATATATATCTTGTTGACCAAATAACTCATTGTTTTAAAAAGAATCAAGTATAATTAGTAATGTGCAGCTATTTCATCCAGACCATTAAACAAACATTGCTGTGAACTTTTTATAGCGCTCTTCCAGTACATGGCACACTATAGATGGATAAGCAGGTGGAACAGGGGGAATGCCAATCTATGAATTGGTAGAGATTCCTACAGTATTTCTTTCCATAAGACACTATAGAAATCTTTCGGTTTTTATTCTAAATTTCAACAAAGTTTATTTTGTTTTGTTTGTTTTCAGCTAACCAAAATATTTGCACACTGACACCAACAAAATGCTCATCCAATTAAAAATGTTTGCCTGTTAGCTTTTAATCCCTCTTGCTTTCACGTTATTCCATAAGAGCCCTTTTAAACTACAAAACTATCCAGTGACTCCACATTAACTATTATAGTAACATCCAATGAAATTTGTCTAGGATTTGCAGGTTAGGGAGAGGTATTTAGAATTCTTAGCCAGAGAGAATTCTAGTACCTCACCAAAATACAAACCCCAGGATACAGCCACAGCAGTTAAAGTGGAATCAAAGAGCTATCATTATGTGGTGAAAAAGAAATGCAAAAGGGACACCTTGCACAAAATTAGTAATTACATGAATGTTCACCCAGGATTTTATCTTATTTTTTTAAGAATTAATAACAATTTTTTTTTTCAGAGTAGGACCTGGATGAAAGTGGAGTATGGGCTTTAATAGTTTGCTCCTCACTGTGTTCCCAATATAGATTGAGAGGTGACACTTCTGGGTTACTCTTTAAAAAAAAATTATGCAACTGCTAATGCGTCAATGATATTCATGTGCAGTTTGGTTCTGTCCTGCATCCATAAGGTGATTTGTGAAATTGCAGACAATGGCATATGTAAATATCTTCTGACTCTGGCCCCCACTTTAGAAATACGGTATGAATTAATCCATGGATGTATTGAAGTGGTGTCATTATATTTAGGTGACATCATCTTAAGCCAAACACGTACAGTGGAGAACACAGAAGTGTCCTGTTGGCACGTGAAGATTTTGTGAGAATGTAACCCTGTGTAATTCATTGTGTCTATATAATTAAATTCTGAACTGCAGGAAGTGTTTCCTTCACAACCTACCCTGTAGGATTAGCCATTTGTCATTGGTAAAGGGAGCCTTTGCTGAAAGCTAGAGCACAGCAAGCATAACCCATTTTATAATGGAAACAATTCAAAAACAAAGACAAAAGCTACAGAGCAAACACTTTAACATCAGCCACAGGGGAAACTCGGGAAGCTATCTGCAGTGAACACCTGGGAAAGCAATTTGATTAAGGATAAAGAACACGGTTGCAGAGAGAGGAGGTCACGGCTAACTAACCTGCTAAAAGTTCTTTAAAAATATTGCTACCATAATATACAGAGGGAAAACTGTCATTATCATGGTTTTAGTATATGTACTGTGTTTTCACCATCTTTTTCAAATATGTACAGAATCAACTTTGCTTTTTTTTAAAAAATCCTGTTTTCACATAATCCTAATTGCTTCCCCTCCATTTGAGTAGCGAAATGCAGCTGGAAAATGCTTCTGCGCCTTAAAACCTAAAGAATGATAGACAGTAGTTGATGGTCTGACACTGTCACTCAAACTGTCTTCCAAGTAGTCATAAAAAGAAATGGTTAAAAAAGAGATAAATTGTAACATTCCCAAACGCAACTGGGAAAGGCTAAAAAGTTTCTGGCTTTCATGTTTCAGCAAGCTTTTAGCTACCTTGATGTTCACCAATTTCAGCACTAGCTCTTTACACCTTTAATGAGAGACAGTGTGTAGATTCGTGCTCAAAGTATCAGAGGAGAACTATGGAGTAATTAAATCTAGAATCCTTTACCTCACATACCCCCTTTTTAGCCATTCTGACCTATCACCAACCCCACAAGAGGCTGGAATAAAGAATAAGCAGTTCAGTACCACTCTGCCATCCTGTACTTTAGTTAAAGTGCTTTGTAGTCTACCTTTCAGAAGATCTGTCTCTGG
>JAIPUX010001880.1:16672247-16688095 GCA_020142125.1 Phrynosoma platyrhinos
ATATATATATATATATATATATATACCGTATATACACACAATTGGCAGTCATAGCAAATTAAATTTTTAAAAGTAAAGAAATTGGTGGGGATAGACTGCTTGGAATAGCAAAGAGGAATGAGCAAAGGTGGGGAGAAGCAGAATCACACCCAGTTGCACAACATGACTGTTCCAGTTGCACAACACCCAACATGATTGGAACTGTGATGGGAGGAACTTATCACACATGAATCAATAGTAGAAAAGCAACACGACTGGGAGGCATTGACAGGGTTTGCCCATCAATGAAAAGGAGCACTCTGGAAACAAAGCAGCTACAGGAGAGAAAATGTACTGTGTGATAAAGTATAGCCACAGATGCTACTATCCTACAGTAATTCTGATCTGGCAGTCTCATGTGAAAAAGTCCTAAGACTCTGGGAGATCAGGATTCAAGTCCCTTCCCAGCCATGGGAATCCACAGGGTGACCTTCAGCAAAGCACATTCCATCAGCCTTAGAAAGAGGCAAAAACAAGCTGCTGATTAAATCTTGGCAAGAAAACCCTATGATAGGATCACAATAAGTCACAATAGACTTGAAAACACGTAGCATGAAGCAGACATTTCAGCCCTGAGAGATGGAAACTATTTTAGGAAAACAGTCCAAAAACCTTTCAGTTGAGATGAGCAGTCTTTTCAGAATTCTATTGAAGAATGCACATGTAAAGTGGGTTATTGAATGCACATGTAAAGTGGCTTCCTAGGCTTTCCAATCATTTTGGTATCAACCACACTGTGGGCCTTTACAGACTGCAGAAATAGTGCAGCTAGAGGCCCTTTAACTGTCCTGGCTCAGGGCTAGGGAATCATGGGAATTGTATTTTTTCTGGGGCATTGAACCTTCTCTCTCAGAGAGCTCTGGTGCCACAATAAACTACGGTTCCCATGATTCCTTAGCCCTGGGCCAGGACAGTTAAAGTGGCTTCAAGTTGCACTATTTCTGGTAGTCTGCAAAGGCCCTACATTTCTCTTTTTGATTGTATAGATGGTCTCAAAAACATCATGGATATTGCAGAAGTAGACCTTTATCTGATTTGTTCAAAATGTGTAATTCCAACTTCCTTTTTAAAAAACAATTACTTGACTGAAGACAAGTAGATGAAGACGCTACTAATCTTGGCTTACTTCTGCCCATGCTTTGTTCTATGTTTGTGCCATGTTCACTTGATTTGTAGTCTAAAACAATGATGAACTTTATTTTGGGTTTGTGATAAACAACTGGATCTGAGACTCCAGAATAAACAGACTACATCGTATGTCTAACCTACTTTTTTAAACCTACAGATCTAGTTTACTATTCTCTCAAAACAGGAATAATAAATAAGTGACTCGCTTCACAGGCTTTATGAAATACCTGAAAAACAATACAAGTGCCACAGGTTTTCGAGCCACAATGAAAAAAAAATGCTTCATAGGCATTGGACTCCATTTCCTACACAGGAGGAGAAGAGAGAAATCTCTGGCTGAGAAGCCATTTTCGTTAGGTGAGAGTTTTTTTCAAACATGGAGTGTACTTATTTCTGAATGGTGGGACTTTGATGAGTCATGGGGTGGAGCTGACAGCCTAGCTGTTTAAAACTGCTTCAGAGGCAGAAATTTCAGTCAGGGAAGACTCAAAGCACAGAGCAGAAGGAAACCTGGGAGCAGTGTTTGTCGGTTCTCTATTATTGCTGTTGTTGTTGTTGTTGTTATCCTGCCCCTCTGCAAACGCAACCGGGGCAGCTGACAGCATTAAAAATATAATAAAAAATACAATATAAATCCCATAAACCCACCCACCCCTTAAAATAGTATTAAACAATCGAACTGTTAAAATATACTAAAAGAAGGGTATCACAATAACACAAACAATAATGGCAATAACTAGAGCAGAGAGTGTGGGAAGGAAATGGGCTGACCAACTGTTTTTCTTTAAGGGGCTAAGGGCTGATACAGACGCCCCAAAAGGGGAAGCACAGAGCTGCCCTTGGGAGCAGCGGATTGGGGCCATGGCAACCACACGCCATGGCCCTGATCCTCCTTTTTGCTGCCCACAAAAGAGCAGCAAAATGTCACTCCTTTGGGAGACAGCCAAAGGCCACCGCACCAAGAGGGCATCCTGATGCCTCGCACCATGCGGATGGGCACACAGCTTTAGGACTACATCAAATGGAGTCGGGGCAGCCGGCATGCAGTTGCCCCACACCAACTCCACCCCCAGGCCAGCCTTTTGTGCTGGTCTGCAAAGCCCCTAAGTGAGGGGCTTTTGTTCAGAGCAAGTGAAGAGACTTGCTTGGAGGGGGAAGCCCAGAGTCCTGTTTCACTGACCACTTTAGACTTCCCAATATGGACAATGCAATCCCCTGCAACACTTGTGGAATGTTTATCTTCTTGCCTAGGGATGTGAGGAACTTCACCTGCACTAAGTGTAAGTTGGTAGCCCTGTTGGAAGAGAAGGCCCAGCAGCTGAAGGCCCTGGTAGGGACACTTCATTGTATTAGGGAGCAAGAGGTTTTCCTGGACACAATGGACTGGATGGTCCTGGATGGGGAACACACACAGGAAGTTTCTACAGAGGAGGTCACTTCACATACACAGGCAGTTGGAGGAATGTCACACAGAGAAGTAGAGAAACCAGGGATTGTTCTGAAAACTTGCAGCTATAGAATCAATTTGAAGCTCTCTCTCTTATCAGGGATGATGAGGATGGACAGCAGGGACAGTCCTCAGGGACAGTGTAGGAGACTCTTAGAGTACCAGCACAGGGAACAGCTGCTGCTAAGCCTCAGAGGAGGCATGTGGTGGTAGGGGACTCCTTGCTGATGGGTACAGAATCAGCGGTCAGTGGGACTGATTATATATCTTGGGAGGTGTGTTGTCTCCCTGGGGCAAAGATCTGTGATGTGACATCGAGGCTGACAAGACTTGTCAAGCCTACTGACCATTATCCCGTCCTTTTGGTCCATGTGGGAACCAATGATACTGCAAGGCACAGCCTTCAGAATATCATATGGGATGATGAGGCTCTAGGTAGGAAGCTGAAAGAGCTGGATGCACAGGTTGTCATCTCATCTCTTCTCCCAGTTGAAAGACATGGTCCAGGAAGGAAGAGGAAAATAGCAGATATAAATGACTGGCTCTGCAGATGCTGCCACTGAGAATGATTTGGATTTGGGGATCCTGGTCTGCGGTTCCATGAGGGGGGATTTCTGGCAAGGGATGGGTTGCATCCCATGCCCGTTGGCAGAAACGTTTTTGCCATTAGTCTCAAAAATTTGATCCAGAGGGCTTTAAACTGAGTTATACAGGGGAGGGAAACAGTACTTTGGGAGGCAAGAATTCATCAAGGGCTAACAATAATAGTTGGAACAGTTACAGAGGGAACAAGGCAAATAGTGCAGGGACGCAACAGTGGGAGGGTGAAAACTTTACACAAGTAGCTAGGAGGGAGAACCCATGGGCTTCAATATCTCTACACTAATGCACAGAGCATGGAAAATAAGCAAGATAAACTTGAACTCCTAGCAGGACAAAGCAAATATGGCATCATTGAAACCTGGTGGGATGAGTCTCATGATTGGAATGTAGTAATAGAAGGGTATAACCTTTTTAAGAGAAATAAGCTAAACATGAAAGGAGGAGGAGGAGTAGCATTATATGTCAGGAATGTCTACATCTGTGAAGAGATCCAGGACTTCAATCCTGGAAGCCAGGCAACTAGATAAAGCAGAGCATCTAGATAAAAATTGAAGGGAAGGAAAACAACAGGGACATTATTGTGGGAGTCTACTACAGACCCCCAAGTCAGACTGAGGAATTGGATGATGCCTTTCTAGAACAGATGACCACATACTCAGAAAGGAGAGATGTAGTAGTGATGGATGATTTTCTGATATTTGTTGGAAATCAAAATCATCCAAAACATTAAGGTCTAGCAAATTCCTTTCTTGCCTGGAAGACAGTTTCATTGTCCAAAAGGTAGAAGAGGCAACAATAATGATAATTTTGAGAACTCCTGGAGAACAGGAGTAGTCCCAGCAGATTGGAGAATGGCAAACATTGTCCCCATCTTCAAAAGGTGGGGGGAGAGGATCCCAACAATTATTGTTCAGTTAGTCTGACATCAATACCAAGAAAGATTCTAGAGTAGATCATGAAACAGAGAGTCTGTGAACATTTAGAAAGTGATGCCATTATCACAAAAAATTGACATGGGTTTCTGAGAAACAAACCATGCCACATTAATCTGATCTCCTTTTTTTGATAAAATTACCAGCTTGGTAGACAAAGGGAATGCTGTAGATATAGCATATCTTCATTTTAGTAAGGCCTTTGACAAGGTCCCCCATGAAACTCTTGCAGACAAGCTGGTAAAATGTGGACTAGATAATGTGACTTGAGTGGATTTGTAATTGGTTGACTGACCAAACCCAAAGGGTGCTCAACAATGGCTCCTCTTCATCCTGGAGAGAAGTGACCAGTGGGGTGCTACAGGGTTCTGCCCTGGGCACAATGCAATTCAATATCTTTATCAATCACTTGGATGAAGGTATAGAAGGCATGCTTATCAAATTTTCAGGTGACACCAAATGAGGAATAGCAGCTAATACCCAGAGGACAGGATCAAAATTCAAGAAGACCTTAATAGATTAGAAAGCTGGACCAAAGCTAGCAAAATGAATTTCAACATGGAGAAATGTAAGGTACTGTAAGGCACTTTGGATGGAAAAATGAAATGCATAGATATAGGATGGGGAACACCTGGCTTAATGAGACTACATGTGAAAGGGATCTAGGAGTCCTAGTAAACCACAAATTGAACATGAGTCAACAGTATAATGTGGCAGCTAAAAAGGCCAATCTAATTTTAGGCTGCACCAATAGAAGTATAGTGTCTAGATCAAGGGACGTAATAGTGCCACTCTATTCTGCTTTGGTCAGGCCTCACCTGGAATACTGTGTCCAGTTCTGGGCACCACAATTCAAAAAGGATGTGGAGAAACTGGAGTGTGTCCAGAGGAGGGCAACTAAAATGGTGAAGGGTCTGGAAACCATGCCTTAACTGGGTATGTTTAGCCTGGAGAAGAGATGGTTAAGAGGTGATGTGATAGCCTTGTTTAAGTATTTGAAGAGGTATCACACTGAGGATGGAGCAAGCTTGTTTGCTGCTGCTCTAGAGACTAGAACATGGAACAGTGGATGCAAGCTACAGAAAAAGAGATTCCACCTCAACATTAGGAAGAACTTCTTTACAGTAAGGGCTGTTTGATAGTAGAACACTCCCTCAGAGTGTTCTGGAGTCTCTTTCCTTGGAGGTCTTTAAACAGAGGCTGGATGGCCATCTGTCAGGGATGCTTTGATTGTGATTTCCTGCATGGCAAGGGGGTTGGACTGGATGGCCCTTGTGGTCTCTTCCAACTCTATGATTCTATTTGCTTGTACATGCACACAAATAAGTGAGAGTCAAGTCTCACTCACATCACCTTTGGGGCAGTTTTTCTGGCAAGTACAAAGCTTAGAAAGTAACTTTTAAAACAAATGAGCATACTGACATGCTGAAACTTCTCTTAGTAGAATTGTGGTAAGATCATACTTTGACTTCAGTGGGTATATTCATTCTTCTCAAAAGCAATCTTCCATGCTCTGAGTCAGTGTTTGTTCAAATGTCAATTTATAGGAGAATGTGTACATAAGTGATCTTAGATGAATGGTTCTGGGGCCTAGGCTATCCTGTTGTCTGCTATCTTGGATAATCCTCAGGAAGGAAGCAAGATAGGGGGGGTTGCAGACTGCCAGAAATAGTGCAAATTGAGTTCACTTTTAGGGTTAGGGTTAGTGCAAGGGAATCATGGGAACCGTATTTTATTGTGGCACCAGAGCTCTCTGACAGAGAAGACTCAATGTCTCAGAGAAAAAACATTTCCCATGATTCCCTAGCATTAACCCTAACCCTAAAAGTGGACTCAATTTGCACTATTTCTGGCAGTCTGCAACCCCCCATAGTCAACCTTTCGCAAGCCACAATAATATCTAAAAGAACTCTATTGTTATTGCTAGATGAACAAGGAGGCCTTTTTCAACTGGTTTTAAATGTGAGGCCTTTTCTTTGGATATAATCTACATACAGAACATCCTTTCTTGCCAAGAATCATGGGCCTGTTGTCAAGCCTCATGATTCTCCAAAAAAAAAAATAAACTAATAACAGCATCATTTGACTCCTGTGGAGAGGCACTATACTCTCACCTGTGTTCACGGGATTTCTTCATCATCATCCTGTTTCTTCAGTGTAGAATACTGTGGAGGTGAAAACCTAGCTTGAAGCAAACAACAGTATTTAAGGAGGTCTTGAATAGGGGCATCTGTAGACAGAATTCATAGGCATCAAAGTTTGCTACAATCTAATCCTTCCCTTTCTGTACCTTTGGACCAAAGTGACAAGCTTCCTGCAACAAACCTGCCCACGAATGCAGATTTAGCTTTCCTTTCTCTAAATGTTACTTTCCTGTTATGGGTGCTTATTTGGTTTGTAAACCTCCAGGCAGGATATATAAGCCAAAATCTGAGAGGGGGTGCTGTAAATAAAATATAAATAAATAACAAACAAAGTATATGCTATTCTGGGGAGCCTATTTTAATACATTTTTTCAGGATCATCATATTCCTATGGCATCTTGCAACATGAGACCAATATAACAAACATACTACTAAAATAGCACAAAACACAAATAATTAGAAATAGAACCACTTTCAACCAAATTCTATTTCAAATCTCAATCAGCAGCATTTTTAAAAAAAAAAAAAAAGCTGCTCAATTCTGAGAAAGCAGATGACTTTTCAACAAACCCCTCTTTAAAGATGCCACAGGCACAATTCTCTGTGAATTCTGGTAATGGAAGTTCCCCACAAAAGCCATCTAAACAATACTCTGTTGACAGGAATACTAGTTGACTGAAAGTCTTGTGTACTCTTCCAGTGGGCTGTAAATCCTATTATGCATTTTCATGACAAGGTAACTGGCACTACCGTTGCATCTGCTTGTTTTTCCCAGAAGGCTATACAACTTTCAAGGCACTACTATATCAGTCTCCTTAAGTTAATAAAAATTACACATCATGCCACCCTAATCTACAAACACACCATGTGAGTTCAGAGGGCTCGTTTCCATTAGGAACTAGGGTATTTAAAACACAATAAATCAAATAATAAATCACTGACATTCTTCTGGAGAAAGAGACCTTCATCTTAATGTTAGCAGGATTTATACAAAGAGTACATGATGCTTTCCTTCTGCAAGTAGCATTCCACTGGACTCTTAAATTAGGAGAAGAAATATTTTACCTAAGGTCATGGAAAACAGGTGCTCCTTTTACAACTAAACTGAACAAAACAACAGAACAGCTTGATTCACTTGGCAAAAATCCCTGCAACAGGCTCTCTGGTTTTATCTCAGAGCCTCCAGCTTTCCCAGTGGATACTCAGCAGTTTGCAGCTTTCCTGCTGTGTTAATTGATAGACTAACAAGAGCTACCTGTCAGCAGACTCAACTGCTTTTTAACACCCACTGGGGATGATCATGTCTCTGAAATACATACAAAGCTGGTTTCTCATCTCAGTTGTGAGAAAGGAGATGTCTTAAGTGTCAATGGGGAGTTCACCCCCTTGTGCCCTGAATGCTTGCAACTCTGCGTCACAATGACACCGTTCATGAATCTGCAGCGGGCATGAAAACTACCACCAAGCAATTAGAGTTCAAGATGTCATTTATTAACATGCAGATTATATTTGAAATTTTTCAATCATCTAATCCCAGGGCGCAAGCCCACATGGAGAGCTTCAACAGCTGGAAAAGTAAGCTATTAGTTTCAAATAGATGACACCTGGAGAGAGAACGGAATTACTGCTATTTTATTTAGTGCTTTCAGAGTGTTCAAGGTGCTGCGTGTACATTGATTCAGTGCGATCTAAGACCAGCCGTGCCATTAAAGACAATGAGATGGCTACCCCAGGCCAAGTTTTGGTGTCATGAATGTGCAGCATATAGTTACTTATCAGTTTGTTATTCTCACATTTTTCCACTCAGGGAGGAAGCAGGAGCACATGGAGATTTTCTGCCTCAGAGGCCAAAATATTTGGGAAGAGGAAAGAGTTTGGGAACATTAATTTTTTGGCCTACAAATCCCAGAATTCTCTAGGCAGCACAATCAGTGGACATGCTGGCTAGTGGCTTCTGGATGCTGTAGTCCAAAAAGTAATTTTTCAAGCTTTATAAGGCTAGAACATTTTGAAGCACTGTCTGGGGCAGCTAGGACAGTTTTCTGAATACAGATGCACAAGCTTGTGCTGTTTTGCTATTATTTTTTTTAAATGATACTATTTTGCTAAGCTGCTTTTTCCCCTTCTCTCTCTTCTTGTCCCTAATATCAGCTAACTGATCTAGAAAACCAACATACTTTCCAAAAAATGCCAAAGCAGGAATTGAAATAAACCTTCTGCCTGTACCTTCTGCCTAGGTTCTGTAAGTAACAAACAAATTAACTTGTCATAGGCTACCATATATCATCTCCATTTGCAATAATATGAAAAGAACCAAAATAGCCTCAAGAAAACAAATATAATTTTAAATCTCACAGAATCCTGTTAAAATTTGCCCCTGTCATTTAAAATAGGGCTCCCATATTTATCAACTGAAACTGTAGCCTGAAATCCTGCACACAGTTAAAACTGCTTTGTTCCAAGTGCAGTCAAGGAAATATACCTACTAATAGTACACAGGACTGCTGCCTTAATGTGCAAAATAGTGGTAGTAGTAATATAGTTTAAGTCTCATTCAAAACGCTTAGGATCAGAAATGTTTTGTATTTTGTATATATTTTATTTTATTTATTTTACAATACCAGTATTTGTGTATATGCATATAGAATCATAGAGCTGAAACAGACTAAAACGGCCATCCAGTCCAACCTCCTGCCATGCAGGAGCACACACTCAAATAATGAGATATCTTGGGGATGGGGCACAAGTCTAAACATAACATTCGTTTATGTTTCACATACACCTATACACATAGCCTGAAAGTAATTTTAGACAATATAAAAGGTGCATGAAACAAGGTTTGTGTACACTGAACCACTATCTAAGCCATTTATGAAAAAAAGTTGTGGTTTTTGGAGTATTTTGGATTTCAGAATTCAGAATAAGGCAGACTGAACCTATATTAAAAAAAATTCAGCCTTGTGCAGCCTTGCAGTTTGGGGATTTATTTATTTGCCTACTTGTTTCATCACACAGACACTCCTTAAATGTTATCTGTGAACAAAAGGACATAAAAATAGTATTTTTAAAAAAAAATATCCAGACACTTAAGATATCTTGGAATATGTATGTATTGTTTCTCTTGGGCAAAAGAGCCAAACAAGTGTGACATTAATTGCAAGAGTGCAATGAGCTTGCACATTTTTATTATCAAAATAGTAACTTGTGGTAAGAAGGGAGCATGTTAACTCTCTCCTCTTGTCATGTTTCTGGAAAAAGACATACAGTCCTTGAAGTTTCTACCTGCATTTCAAAGAATGTTCCCATTGAAACCAGAGATGAAATTTTTGTTGGGACTGTGATACATGGGGGAAAAGTCACTTCTCATCAGAAATACTGTCAGGTTTCAAGACAGCCTGGGTAATATGGTTTTATTTTTACCTTTTGGGTATAATAGGGCCACTCCATCCACTCCATACTTGTGACTGCCACCTTGTGTGTGTGTGTGTGTGTGTGTGTGTTTGCTTTTTCAATCTCCCTTTTGCAATGCTGGATACTCCTTTATCTCTAGGAGCTATTGCAAGCAGGCTGGCTGGCTGCCACCTGTTGGGCACACTGCAAAGCACTGAACTGGGAGACTGAAAGACCAGAGACATGCACCATTGTAATTTAAGCAACTTTAGCCAATAAGGAATTGCTTTTTGAGGAGCATGACAATATTGAAGTGGAGCAAGTTGGCTTGGCTCACCCATTGTTGCTCCTATGTCCTTGCTGGTCATACATCCCCAAAGGTGATTCCTGATTGGATAAGCTGTTTTGCCACTCTGGTTCTTGGAAAAAAATATTTTAGCTAAAATAGTATGCAATTGGAGCATTGGCTGCTAATGCCTCCTTTGTGAAGTTTAAGAGAGACTTTTGACTGCTACTAGGCTTTAAGACATAGGGGCCCCATTCAGAGGTTCAGTGAGAATTGCAATACTGCTACTCATGCTTCCCTGTGATGGCTGTGTGCTTTTTAAAAATGTGCATGTCAACTGCTTTAATGACACTGTCCTAGCAACTGCTTTAATGGAATTAATGTCACATCCAGGCCAAAATCCTATTGAGTAACTGTGCCAGTGTAAGTACATTGGCATATACTGCATGGGCAGGAGCAGGAGTCCAAAAGGCTGCAGGTACAAGAGATATGAAGAATACAGCTTCCAAGGAAACACCACTAAGGAAGGCAGAAGATGCTGCTACTGCCCTGATGGAGTGAGCTCGAACTCGAGCAAGTAGAGTCTTCCCAGAAAGTTCATAGCATAAGTGAATACTTATGAAGATATGAAGAAAGGATGGGAGATTCATTGTGAATGGCATTCCATAAAGTATACTATTTTTATGTCCTTTTGTTCACAGATAACATTTAAAGAGTGTCTGTGTAATGAAACAAGTAGGCAAATAAATAAATCCCCAAACTGCAAGGCTGCACAAGGCTGAATTTTTTTTAATATAGGTTCAGTCTGCCTTATTCGGAATTCTGAAATCCAAAATACTCCAAAAACCACAACTTTTTTTTTCTTACGAGGTTTGGGTGCAAGACATAATTTATGTTGCTTGGGGTGGCACCATTTTGGGACAGGCGGACTAACTGGAGAAAGGAGTTAGAGCACGGGACAGTCAGGAAGCAGCAGCAAAAAGAAGCTTTCACATTTGAGACCCTGCTTAAGCCTTATGTGCTCCAGCCTGCTCTTGCTCTCTTTCATCAGACAGGCTGAAAGAAGAGGTCTCCAATCTAGAGTATGTAGCCTCTGTAAACCCACTATACACACATCCATTGCTCCCCTGTCCACCCCAATGAAGAAGGACTGAGAGTTCTTCGCCATTAGGGAGACGCTTCTCCCTTTACCCATAGTCACCTTGGGAGAAGTGATCAAGCAGCTGCTTGAGCAGTGACCAAGAAGCTTCTTGATCACACTGGCCATTGCAACAAAGCCAGAAAGGAGGAGAGGCTTCTCTGTCATTGCTCAGCCAGCAGCATGGTTGCTGCTATGACAGTGATCATCTGCAAAGAGAGTAGCAACCAAGCAGCCAATTGAACAGTGACTGAGAAGCCCCCTCACCTGGACTTTACTGCAAGGTTGTCACAGGCAAGAGGCTTCTTCATTGCTACTCAGCCAGCTGCTTGGTTGCTACTCCCAAGGTGACTGGGTGCAAAGGGAGCAGCGACCAAGGTTGGTTGTTTTAAATTTGCAGTAGAACAGTAGACATAATATCGGGAAATAGGCATTGGGGGGGCATTAGGGTTGTCTCCCCAGAGGAAATGAGGAGGCGGCCTGAAAAAGTTTGGTGGCCACTGGTCTATCCTAACACAGCTTTAAACATTATTAGATGATTTTATTTCCAAATCCCCTCTTGCTATATTTTTAATATTTTAAAAAACAATTTTAATCCTGATACATACAATAATTCCTTCCTCCTAAACAGATATCATAATTTAAATTTTTATTCTCCCTCTATCCCCAAACGTTTAACTTCTCAACTGTGTAACTGTTTGTATCAACTCTAAATATAAAGCCACTCCAGTCAGTTGCAGACTGAATGTCTTATCTCTCCCTTGACAATTAGTGCTAACTTCTCGTTTTTATCCTCCACCAGCTCCCAGCAGCTGTTTGATTGATTTCCTCTTGCCATGTTTGGTCTGCTGATTTAACACTTTTTGGAATTTTCATTTCCAATTGCTCACAGATTTCAATCAGCTTTTCTTTTGTGGCAGCTAATGTATTCCTTTGCTCTCAATCATGATTTTGAAAGTAATACTCCATTTATATCCAACATCTACCTCCCCTAAAGATCTTGTCAGTAGTCTCCATTCTGATTTTTCTTAATAAACCTCCTCTTCCTTTTTTGTCCAAAGCTTTATAAATGTAGAGGGGGTGGTGGTGGAAACTTTATTCTTATGTCTCTAGAATAAGCTTTATGAGGCTGTTAAGACAGAGCTCTGTATGCTCTGTCAGTCCTATGAATGCTGTCTATAAGAGGAAGCACATGACTAATAAAGAGTGGCCTCTGGCCACTCTGGTCATGATCAGGCCAGGATCACAGTAACCACACAACCCACTCCCAAAGTGGGCTGCCAACATGGTCCCAAACTGGCCATGACCAGGAGCCAGATTTAAATGGTTTCTTTTTGCAGTGGCTTTGGGCTGCCTTTGGCAGCCTCAAAGTAGCTTCTGGCCACTTTGGGGGCATGAGTTATGTAAATACCATACCCCCCAAACAGCTGGAAGCTGCTTCTTTTGGCCCATGCATTTTGAGCCTACATCTTCTTCAATGAGAACATTATCAGACTATGGGCCTTTACAGACTGCCAGAAATAATGCAGCTTGAGACCATGTTAACTGCCCTGGCTCGGTACTAGGTAATCATGGGAATTGTATTTTTTTTCTGGGACACTGAGCCTTCTATGTCAGAGAGCTCTGGTGCCACAATAAACTACAGTTCCCATGATTCCCTAGCACTGAGCTAGGGCAGTTAAAGTGGTCTCAAGCTTCATTATTTCTGGCAGCCCTATGTTTCCTTAAACGATGCCATAAATATTTCAGAGATATTATTTTGGTTTTCCTCCTCAGGGGCAGTGATGTCACCAGAGGGGGACGGGGGTGCGGACCACACCAGGGGACACCCTAATGAGGGGGTGAGACCACTGCTCCTCCAACATCTGCTTTTTGGCAGAAATGGGGTATGGCATTTGCCTGTGTCCCTTTAAAACACTGAAAACATAGTCTGCGTGGGATGAGGCTCAGTAGGAGGAGAAAGGAGAGGCCCCATATTTCTTTCAAATTAAAATTTTAATTTAAAAATAATAAAAAATTAAAAATTTATTATTTTAAATTTTTCTTTTAAAATATCACATTTTAACAAATTTTCACTTTATTTAAGCACATGAAACTATGTACATGTAAATGCATTTAGGCTGTACATATGATGTTGTAATTTGAAGGTATAATTGTAATTGTGCTAGCTGTTTTACATCACAACTATTACCATTAGATTCAGTGATATAAGGGAATTATGATTTATGAGTAACATTAGTTAAAAAAAAACATGACTAAGGATTCTGTATGGTGTCATATGGGAGGAGGTCAATTGGGAGGGTGACATCATGTGTTATTGCACCGGGTGGTGCCAGCCTTATGATGCCACTGCTCAAGGGAATTACGAATATGAATGTTCAAATGATCAAACTGACTTTTTCCTAGTCCTTAGATTATATTGCAATTCTCTAATCTTGTTCTACATAGCCTTTTGTTTTTCTTCAGGTTTAAGCTCAGCTCCAAAGCTTCACTCAGTGCTTTACATATATCACTCATCTGTACATTGAGTTTCGTCAGCTCTTCTTTTAATGCCCTTAACTCCTTAACACAATCAGTTTGGAATTCTTGTTTTAATTGCCTTAAATAGTCCATTTTTCTGTATTCCTTTCATCTCCTTTCTATCACCTCTTGCATGTTCACTTTCTCCAGAGGCCATCTTGTCTTCCCCATGTTTTCCATCACTTCAGTCAGTAGATCACTTTCGTTCCCTGTCTCTACTTCATCTTGCCAATGCCTTGTTGACAATTTATTGTGACTTGGCATCTTTCCTCTGTTCTTTGCTAATTAATTACCAACCTATTCTGTTTTATATCTCTCTAAAGTTAGTTATTAAGCAGGGAGAGAGCAATTATGCCACCATCTCCAAGATGACAAACCACTCCCCCTTCCTTGCTAATCCTTTTCAAGCCAAATATTGCAATACAGTGTTGCAACACCCATTAATATGTTATTGGGACATTTAAATAGACTAGCCCTGAAAACAATGCATAGCTATCTATATTTTGAAATAAACTAAAATAAAGGGTAGAGTAATAAGGGTACATACAGACAGGTAGGGTTTTGTGTTATGCAGCATTCTTAATATTTATAGTTCATATAATACTAAAAGCTAACCTTAACAAGCTTTGATTGAAATTCACTTGCTAGTTTAAACTAAGAACGTTATCACATGGGGGAAATCTGCTGGTTAATCCACACAAATCCCAAACACAAACTGGATTTGTGCCTCACGATTTCATACGACGTCGCACAGAAACTGGACAGAAACGACAGAAACTGGTGTTATCCGAGATCTTTTGAAATTCGGTAGTTTTGAGGAAATGCATTTGCGAAATTACAATAATTTTGCATTTACCGTAATGTGAAAAGCAAATGCGCATTTGGGAGCATTTCCCTGCTTTTTCCATGGTTCCAGCGAGCATTCCTCTATCTGTGCATGTGCAAGAAGATCATTTCTAGTACATTTATGGGCTTTTCTCATTTGTGTGTGAACGTTAAATGCGCTTACTGTAATTTCGCAATTAAGGTAATTACGTGTGAAAGCCATTTGCGGAATCAAGGTTTACTTTCGGTTTATTTTCGGAATGCCTCATTTCCACTTTATTATCGCTTTCTGGCCCACGTGTGATAACGTCCTAAGTGGGGAAAGACATATCAGTGAGAACTGGGAAAATCAAGCATTGATTCAATTGATTCAGTGGATCAATTCTATTTGGGAGTAGCCATTATATATATTTCCTTATGTTAACATTTTTGCCACAACTGAAATAAATATTTTATAATCTGCATTTAATCAATCAAGCACTTTATAGAACATTTGAGAAGAATGTTCACCATATTTAATGTTAGAATAATCTCTGCCTTATTCCACATTTTGACAAGCTTTCAGTTCTTGGGTCAAGTAGATGTCAGTAAACTAAATGTCACAATTTGCTGAAAAAATAATATGAGTCAATAACTTCATTTTATAATCTTATTTTAAAAATATAAATAAATAAATAAAGGTCAGTTTGATCCCAAGCTAATAATTTTACCCTAACATAATCCCAGGCAATTATTGCTATCTTCCACTTCAGCAAGTTCTGTCCTCACATATCTAACCTGAAACAATACATTTTCAAACATTTATACATTATCCAATGTATAAATTTTACCGTAGTTTATGCCATTTTTAATAGAATGCTAGGCTAGGATCCAGGGTGTATTTCTGCTTTTTCCAGCAGAATTAGTGATTTTCCCACATTACTGCAGTCTTCTATAATCTTTTTTTTTAAAAAAAACTCTTATTATTATTATTATTATTATTATTATTATAATGTATTTCTAAAGCACTGTCAATGTACACAGTGCTGTACAAAGATATAATCAAGCATAAAATAGAAATAAAAACCTGCCAAAGGCATACAATCTAAAAATACCTAACAATAGGTAAAATAAAATAAAAGTTAATTAAAAGCAGGGAACAATTAAAACAATTAAACAGCAACATCCACTGTCAGCCCAAATAACAAAAAGAATAAATGTATATTAGTGGCTGGGAATGCCTCCCTGAACAGGATGGTCTTTAACTTGGATTTTTAAAGTATTTTGTGCACAGAGAACTACAGAGGAGTAGCAAGAGAGAGTGAATCCTAATTCTGTTGACAATTGATAACAAAGCATGTTGTTAGATTTTGGCTTCAAGATCACAATTGTTGGATTAATTATTTAATTACAATAT
>JAIPUX010001880.1:16693761-16707278 GCA_020142125.1 Phrynosoma platyrhinos
AAGAAGACAAGGAAGGTCAGGATCAAGCATGCTTTCACCAGCAAACTCGGATAATCTCTGACAACTGGTCTGGCGTCCTTCACCTATTTATATTACCAGGTCTCATGAGCTCAGCTGTTTGTTGATTAACTGCCATTCTCATAAAGCCTGCTAGAACTCCAGAGGCAAGCCCTTTCAGCTGGGTGAAGGCAGGTATGTCCTCCTCCCTGTCTCCCATACCTGAAGGCTCTGCTGCCAGGAGGCTTGGTTGCTGAGCCTCCTTGGAAGCCACAGACTCTGCTTGAGCTGGCAGGGCAGAACTAGGGCCAGACTTGAGTTCTGCTTGAGCTTGCAGGCAGAACTAGGGCCAGGCTCAGGTTCAGGCTCAGTTTCAAACTGAGGCTCTGGCTCAGCTTCCTTGTCCTCCTCTGAGTCCTCAGTCTGGCTGGACATGACACAGCCTGCACAATTCTGCAATCAACAGAGTCAGCATCTTAACTGCATCCCAATGTGAGCATTTACCTTAAATGTAAATGGCAATGTAACATAAACATAATAGTTACATTTCCCGTCTTTATAACACAAATGCAAGTGACTTATCTTCCCTGCTAGATAGGATTTTCTGTTGCTTGACCTCAGGTTTAATGATTTAATCTTGTACATCCTGGAAAGAATATAATATAACAGTATATAAAATAACAGATACTTTGACCTAAATCCAATGTAACATTGGAAGGGGAACAAGGCACTAGCAGATTTGGCCCATTCTTTCAGTTGTGACTATGGTAACACATTTCTCTTATGGTCCCTAGGCACTGGTTCTGCGACCAGTTTTGCACCTGGAAACTACCTCCACACACACACATTGTCTGAAATGAGATGTGCATATATACCATGTCATCTGCACTAGCTGAATGGATGAGAAATTGGTTTTTGCCTATACTGAAAAACATGCATAAGTGAATTTTTCTTAATTGAATTATCCTTAGGTTTTATTAATAGAAAGTTAATTATCCATTTTAGTAATTATCCTTTTTAGGTTTTAGTAATAGAGAGGATTGGATTATGTGCATCAGTTAGTTATAGAACTGGAAGGTAGGGGTTAAATATTTTATAATCACTCTTGAAGGTGACTATTGATTATTAAAAGGGGAAGAGATAAGGAATTGGGGAGTTTTTAAAGTTACATTGTCAGTCAGAACCCAAAAGTATATAAAAGAAATATTTGGTTCACTGTTTTAAGGTTGCTAGCTGCTGTTATATCAGCTCTTCTAACAAGTACTGTACAATTCCTGCAGGCCTACTCTGACATAAATGCAACCTCTAGCCATATTGTATACAGCCTAAGTTCCTTCTAATCAATTGTTCGGCATGTTTCCCAATACAAAGTAATGATAAGAAAAAGTAAGTAGCATACCACTGAATTTGAAGCTGACCCCTAAGCCCCTTTTATTTTCAGGATCACTCTAAACAAAGAGTTATTTTTTACTTATCTCAAGGATGGGATCAATTTCAACAAGAGCACAAGCCACACTCTATAAAGTTTTCTATTGATCTGTAAAACAGCAGGGTACCAGATTCCCATGGCACAGCATTGGTTAAACTTTGCCCAAGGGACGTCTGGAGCTGGCAAATTCTCCCTCCACACTAAGGCTAACTGCAATTAATGGAAATTACTACAGAAGGTTTGGGGTCATATGGATTATTTCTGCAGAAGAAAAACAACATAAATATAAAGGATTGCTTGATATTTTATCTTTATTACTTTTCTTTCTATGGTGGTTGAATGTTTTAAAGATTGTTTACTGGTGCTGTGGGGTTTCAAGAGACTGGGAATTCCCTCAAAATCCTTTTAGGCATATGATTCTTTTAGACTCTCCTGACTGTTTTCTGAAGCAGAAAGCCATTCACTACATTAAATTTAATTACACATAAAGAGAATAAAACTAACATCAATGAACCCTGCCACTTTTAACATAAAAGGTATCACAATGACTGTGGTAGAGTACAATCTTTGCTTGGCACAGGATACCTAATGAGGCCAAATGGTAAATCTTGGCATTCTCTTCTCTGTTATTCCTCTTTATATCATAAATCAGCAATGATGCCAATTTTTTCTCCATTTCATTAGGGATGGACAAAACCAGCACTAAACTTTAACATCTATTACCCAAATGTCTGCAATTGAAGTTCAGATCTCTAAAGTACTGGTTAATAGAAACTGTAGTTTAACCCCTTACAACAGCTGGCACATACAGCTTTCATACAGGCAAGATAGAAATAGTCTATAAATTATATTGCAGTGAAGTGGTGTGAATAGGAAAATATGTACATTCTGGATTCCTACATAAGTTACTTTTAATACATAGCACAGCCTGAAGGTTGCTTGCTCAAGATGTATCTGCATTTTATTATCAGATATGCATCAAGGATTTCAAGTACACAAAAGAGAAAGAGGCTTGACAGAAGGTCCAGAGTGATACATATATCATGATGAAATTATACTATTAAATCATACATGCACACAAAAACTTCTTGGATATACCCAACATATCATCTTGATATCCTAAATTATATGATACAACATATGCCAAAGAAATCCTTAGCATATATAATTTTAATACATATCTTTTTTTGTTCTCAAGTCTGCATGCACTTTGACTGAGACATTCCATGAGAGATTCCATGAGGAGAGCTATGAGGAAAGGGGCCTATCTTTGTAGAATGAGAAAGAAGAGATCAGATGGCCATGGAAAGAGGGCTCATGTCAAGTATTGAGATTCTTGTTACTGATCACTTACTGCTCGATAAGCCCATGCTCAGGACCATGGGAAGTCATTTGTGTCCCAGCCTATTTATTTATGACATTTATTTGCTACCTTTATTTCAAGGAGCTGAAGATAGTGCACACGATTTCTCCACCCTGATTACAACCCTGTGAGGTAGTTTAATCTGATAGATGGTGACTGCCAGTGAACATGATGACTAAGTGGGGTACTAGGGTTTGATCCTAAGTCTACCCAGTCATGATCTAAAACCTCGGTACAGCACTAGTTCTCTCTCAGCCTAGATTAACAGACCCACAAGCAGGTTCATACCTACTAGAAGCAATAGTAACTGGAGTTACTCTTGCATTTAGAGACCTGTGGAACAGAACTATCCAATGTTTTTTTCAAAAGGGATGTAAGGTTTTGCTGTGGCCCATCATAAGAGAAGTTCAACATAACATTACTTTCATGACTCAGTCCTACATAAAGACTCTTCTGAGTGAAACATAATCTTGAAATATTCAATAGTGATAGCTTTATAATAAAAATGTATGCTCAAGTGTGCAAGACAGAAGGAGTACTGAATGAATGAAAAAAAATCCATGTTATCTCCTTTGGTATAGCTGCTTCATTCATAAGCAGTCCCAAACCAGATGGAGATCACATAATTGAAAAAGCAGTTCCCCTGTATAAGACATCTGACTTTTTTTTTCAAATTTCAAGAGAAATTTTATGCTGTAGATTGCATCAAGGATCTAAATACCCTAAAGGCACCAAGTCCTGACTGAACTTGGAAGTTAAACAAAGTCAGCTCTGGTTAGTACTTAAATAAATTTTATTAGTAGTAGTAGTAGTAGTAGTAGTACTTGGATGGGAGATTGCCAATGAATAACAGATGCTGTAGGCTATCTTTCAGAGGAAAGAACTGGCAAAACCAACTGTGATTATTCCTTGCCTAAGAAAACCTTACAAAATTAATGAGTTCCCATAAGTCACCTGCCGACTTAAAAGATAAGAGAGAGAGTGAGCGTATCAAATACCATGTCCCTGCATATGGGAAATCTCAAACCTTCTTCTTAAGATATTCTAAAATTCTTTAGAAGTCAAGGCTTCAGTTTCTATGCATTATCAGCTGTGTATGCACATGCCAATACAAAAACGAAGCTCCATACTGGTGACCAACACTAGACCAGGTGCTGATTCTGGCACAAATCATGAACTACTCATATTAATAATAAAAGTAAAACTCAAGAAGAAAACAAAACCAGTCATCATACCAAAATACGATTTAAACAACTTTCCACAGAATTCATTGATAATATAAGGAACAGATTTGCAGTACTCAGTATAATAGACTGTGGACCAAAAGAGCTTTGGTCTGAAGCCAGGGACATAATAAAAGAGGAATGCATAAAAACACTTCCAACAGACAAAAGAAAAGTGAAGAAACCATGGATGACAATAAAACACTACAAGCAATAAAGAAAAGAAGAGAAACAAAACAAAAAGGAGATAGGAATAAACTATGAACCATGAATGCAACACTACAACAGCTAGTGTGCAAAGATAAAGAAAATTACTACAACAGCCAATGCAGAGAAATAGAAGACAACAACAAAAAGGGAAGAACAAGAGACCTATTCCACAAGATTCAAGAAATCAAAGGAAACTTCAAACCAAGGACCGGGACTCTCTATGACAATAAAAATAACATAATTCAAGACCAGGAAGGAATAAAAATACGTTGGATGCAATACACAGAAGACTTATGTAAAAGAGATGACAACATGAAGGACACATTGAATGAGGAGCCATATGAAGATGAACCCCAAATTCTAAAAACTGAGTTGGAAGCTGTAATAAAAGAAATAGCAAAAAAACAACTCTCCAGGAATAAATGATATTCCAATAGAACTGTTTCAATCCACATTGACAGAGTCAACTCTAGTGCTAACCAACATGTGTCAACAGATATGGAAATCAAAATGATGGTCAACAGATTGGAAAAGATCAATATACATTCCCATCCATAAAAAGGAGACACAAACAACTGCAGCAACTATAGAACCATAGCACTAATCTCCCATGCAAGCAAAATGATGCCCAAAATTCTACACACACACATGGAGAGAGAAATCCCAGAGGTCCAAGTGGGATTCAGGAAAGGAAGAGGCACTAGGGATCACATCACAAATATACAATGGCTAATGGAGCACAGCAGGGAGTTCTAAAAGAAAATCAGCATGTGCTTTATATACTTTAGCAAAGCCTTGGACTTCATAGATCATGAAAGGCTATGGAATGCCCTTAAAGACATGGGAGTGCCAACACATCTGATAGTCCTAATGAGGAATCTGTACTCAGGACAAGAGGCTACTGTCAGAACAGAACATGGAAAAAGAAAATGGTTCCCAATTGGCAAAGGGATCAGACAAGGCTGCATCTTATCACCCTACCTGTTCAACCTATATGCAGAACATATTGTAAGGAAAGCAGGCTTGGACATGGAAGAGGGAGGAGTGAAAATAGAAAGAAGAAATATCAACAGTCTGAGATATGCTGATGACACCATAATACTAGCAGAAAACCTCACAGACCTGGAACAACTACTAAGGAAGATCAAAGAAGTAAATACAAAGGCAGACTTACTGTTGATCATAAAGAAAACAAAAATAATGACCACAGAAAACTTACACATATTCAAACTAGATAATGAGGAAAAAGAAATAGTAAAAGAGTTCTCATATCTGAGATCAAACATTGATCAGAATGGGTGCTGCAGTCAGGAAATCAGAAGATGATTAAGAATGGAGAGGGTGGCTATAAAAGAACTAGAAAAGATCCTAAAATGCAAAGATATACAGCTCAGCACAAAAATCAATCATACAAGCCATTGTATTCCCTATTGCCATGTATGGATTGAGAGCTGGACAGTCAACAAAGAAGATAGGCAGAAAATCAACACATTTGAGATGTGGTGCCAGAGAAGAGTGCTGGGGATCTCATGGACAGCCAAAAAGACAAACAAATGGGTCCTAGAGCAGATCAAGCTAGAAATATCCCTAGAAGCCAATATGACAAAACTTAAGACTGTCATACTTTGGACACATCATGGGAAGGCATGAATTGTTGGGAAAAAAACACTAATGTTAAAGTTAGAAGGAAGTAGAAAGAGAGGAAGGCCACATGCTAGATGGATAGACTTTATTAAAGAGACCACAAATATGAGTTTGCAGGAGCTGGGCAGAGCAGTAGAAAACAGAGCGGCCTGGAGATGTCTCATCCATACGGTTGCCATAGGTCAAGATCAACATGAAGGCAGTTAACAACAAATGGACACTGTCAGCGAATATGTGGAAGTCAGGGATGAGGGCAGCAAGAAAGATTCCCCACCATGCATTGGTTGATTCAGCAGTTTTAGACCTTCTGAAGAGGGTCTCAATGTTTCCTGAAATTCTGTGGTGTGAATTGACATCATCCATGTATCTTCTTTACTAATACTAAGTTGTTGACATCTTTAAAATTGATTTAGCTTACTGGCAGCTTGCAATGAAATTTTTAACAGGTTTTAATCAAAACAGATACATAATATTCTTTCACAAGTACTTAGAGACAGAAGCAGAAAAGATGCATTTTAAAAGACAGTGCATCTGTTACATCTTGTTAAAGTCAGATTGTAAAGGTCTTAAATCTTTTTATTAAAAAATGGCTGAAAGATCTGAACTGTGAAAGTCCTTCAGTAATATGGCTTCCTTGATTACCAAACAGCATTTATTTTCAGTTAATCTGACTGTGGGTAACAAAGTGTTTTTGTTTTTAAATACAATTGCATCTCTTGCCACATAAAATTTCAAAAACAGAACACTGGATTCAGTTTAAAGTTTGGTTTATCACAAAAAGAGAGACTTCTGAATGTGATATCTATGCAAGAGAGAAAACTATTTTTTGTGAAACAGTAACACAAGACAATGTTAGATAATATTTAATTACTTCTTGACTTGGCAGTATTTTTGCTTAACTATGCAGAAGATGCTATCCTAAAAAATTGTAGTGCTAAATAGAATTTCAGCATCACATTGTCTTTGCCGGACACTGAAAAATGCAAACAAACCCTCTAGGGGGAAAATCTCACCTTTTCCTGCAATACAAAATACAGTGAGGTGGCACAATAAAGGGCAAGGCCTTAGGCATAGCCTGAAGAGGTGTAACAGCCAAATTACCATCACAAGACTTCAAGCAATGGGTGGGAAACTGATTTGGTATCACCCTGAGCCAAGAAGTTTAAAAAACAGTCCTGCTAATATTAGGTGCTGGGTAAGTTATGTTTCTTACCTGGTCTGGGGTACTCCTTCTTATCCTGGTGGCTGTATTAGAAATGTAGCTCAACTTGATCTGATGGGATGTGTTTTTTGTTGTTTTTGTTCAAACTTTGGTAAATGGACCACTGTAGATACAGAGAAGTTCTGTACCAATTCATAAGGTAGACAAGGCTGCATCTTATCACCCTACCTGTTCAAGCTATATGCAGAACATATTGTAATGAAAGCAGGCTTTGAGGCAGGTTGCCAAGGAGGACACAGTGAACAGCTAGCCTGATCAGTCTCCCTATGCCATGTAACATAGGGCAGTGCTACTCAAAGTGATGGTCCATGGACCAGTGCTGTTTTACACACCATTGGCTGCTCCTCCATGGCAAGTTTCCTAGAAAGATAGAAACAGTTGTAGTCAATGTGAACAGATATGATGCTGGTCTCTGGAACACTGAAGAAAAAACCCTGCCAGTCCACCACACCAGATAAATTAAGAAGCACTAGTTTAGGGTATAGGTGTTCCCTGTACATGTGTCTTTGTTTTAAGTCTATTTGTTAAACCGGTTCTTGTTTAATAACATCTGGCCTTTTTTAATTGCAATGATGATGCTTGTGTCCCCTTACACAGATTTATCCCATTATAAAATTTTGATAAATCTGAATTTAGTAATTACACATATGGTTTGAACTGTTAATAATGTGCTCTTTTAGCAGCTTAAAGTGAAACAGATGAGAAGAAAAGCCTTTTATTTAATAATTTTATTTATATCTTAAAAGTTTCTTCTGATTTTTCCAGTCAGGCATCCACTGCATATTAGAAGTATTCTGTGATCTGCCTTAAGATCTAGAAATATCTAAGATTGTCTGGTCATATTCTAATTATGATATCCTGTTTTTCTTATATTGCACAAAATCACAAAAAGTACTGCATCATTTACAGAAGAAATACATAATTAGGAAAAAAACTAACAGCTTTGGCTTCTCAAAGTTCAGTGTACTCTGAGTGTGTTGATGTTGTTGTTGTTGTTGCTATTTAAAGTATGTATCTGCTGGATTGTTACTGCATCTCTTCCTTCTCATATTTCCAATTATATAAGTCAGAGGAGTCCTTGCTCTAGAATTTAAAAAAGGATCCTTTACATTTCCACTAGTTATTGAGATTATGATTACTCATCATATTGTTGAATAACATCAACATATAACTGTTCCTTGCTATATATACTGATGTTATATAAGGATAACTTTTACATGCTAAATATTTTCTTTCCCAATCCTTATCTTGACCACTAGCAAGCAAGCACTGCCCCACTGCCCAAAAGATCAACCATGAGGAAAGCCAAACTTTTCAAATGCATAAGATACAACTCCTGGAAAGCTTTGTGAAGACCGTCCAGTGGTGGAAACAGGACAACTATGCCTTTTTCTTTTAAAAAAAAACAACTATTCTGCTTAGGTTCTTTTACAAAGATGTCTAACCTGAAATTCAGGGTTTGGCATTTGTCCTTTAAGTATCTCCTGTTTCAGTATTTGCAGTTTGGTCATCTTTTGTTTAACTTCTGACAAGAGTGTTTTTAAGACTACAGTAGCCCCTTCCAATTCACAGGGGATCTGTTCCGGACCCCCTCCCATGAAAATGACAGCTCACAAATATTCAAGTCCCATTGAAAATAATGGTGTGTGCACTGCCATTATATCCCTCCCAGCTTGTGTGTCCCCCCCCCCATGAAGAGCAAGACCACAGACTTGAAGTCTGCGAATGGGGAGGGACAACAGTATATTTTTCACTTGAATTTCCTAGCTAAGTACTGGATGATATAAAGTCAGGCATCAAAATCTTGTGATGATATTTAGGACAACTAAATATCAGAGCAATCTGCCCCCGCCACACACACCAGGTGATATCAACAGCAGGAAAGCCACTCAAGTTGCCAACACCTTAGATTGTTTATCAAAACTCTTGAATTTACCCAATTGACTATAAAGAGAAAATTAACAAATGAGTATGGCTTTTCATTTTTTGATAGAATTTGATGGAATCTGTAAGCATAGTAGTCCTTTCTAAAGGGATACAGCTCTTTTAGCTACATGGTACACGTCCTTCAGCACAGGAGTCAAAGCCATTCATATCTGAAAAATGAAAGACTCAACACACAGTTTGCACAAATCATAAGAGAGAAAAGACTGGGTTTTGGTGGCAATGAGTTTTTAAATTTTAGATTTAAATAAAAAGATACTGTGCCATTTCTGTGGTTTTTATAGGTAAGATGCACCAATATAGCAAACCATTCAAAGGAGTCCTCAAGGTCAGTAATAGGGAACCTAGGGTTGAAGAACATAACTCTGTTCTTTGGACTACTCATCTTGGCATCAAACAGTTTAGACTACAAAGCTATGTTCTGGTTAGGATGCCCACCACTTAATAACTAGGGATGGTACTGCAGTCTCCCAATGAATTTAAAGTGTAAAAAGCAAATAATCCCCAAGCACGCCCTCCCAAGGTATTATTAGTGTGTGTCTCAGCTTTCAGGGATCAAGGTTTTATGGTCCTGGAAATATGACCGTCAGACAGACAGATAGAGATTCTCTTTTATATTATTAGCGATAGAGTGCAAAGGCAGGATATTACAAGATATTAGTTTATGTGGCTAACATCCTAGAATAAACTTGCATTGTTTTCCCTCAGAAATATTGAACATGCAGGTTTGTCCCCAATGTCTTAAATTTTAGGATTTCTCAACAGTATTTTTAAGCAGCTTTTCTAACTTTTAGATGCCATGCCTATTCCTTTCTCAACTTATTGCAGTGCAAACAAACTTTTGTACTTAAACAATTATGGTAGCACTGTCCCTGACAGCAACAGGGCAATGCTATCCATTCTTAGTAAGTGCTGGTAACATCCATATCAGAAAGACCAGGATATTTATGCAGGGTTCCCTATCTATCATCTCTGTCTATGTGGCTAGATGACAAAATTGTATTCATACTATATTCCTACCATTTTTGCACCTGCAATCTCCAAACTGTCAAATATCTGTGCATACACGTCTCATAGGCTTTGTTGTGACCATTGTGGAAAATGACAGATAGAAAAAAATATGTATATTTTCTTCAACTAAAGTAAATATTTGAACTGATATCTACAAACTACAATCAACCAAAACTGACCCATCCCTTAACAAAAAGATATAAGACTACTTTGTTGTATCACAGAAGAGTTCTTCCTACACACAACTTCCCCATGGGTAGGTATATCTGTGGAAATCCAAGCATCATATCAAGACATTCTGGGGAACCAGATATCTATGCGTATCTCCCATGTCTTTCCAACACTTTTTCAGTCTTTCCAACACTCCCTTCATAACCAATCAGGGAATATAAGCTCACCTTCCTTGACTAACCAGGGGGCAGCAGTATAGAGGAAAGGGTGCAAGGATGTTTCTCAAATTCTCCATATCAGAATTTGTCCCTGAATTTTGACATAATGATTATCTAGTCTTGTTTCTCAAGTTTTAAGAATTTTTCATTATTCTTTATTTATATATTTATTTCTGGATTTTTTGCAAGGGAGAGTGAAAAAGAGCAAAGAAAGGGAATCTGGAAAAGAACCTCACCCCTACATCACGTATGTCTTTCTTTTCCCATAACAGCCCAGCATGCTGGGAGCACATGTTCTATAAGCAGGGGCTAAAACCATGACACTATTGTAGCCAGTGGCAGGCTTAGGCAACCTGATGACCGCCAGATGTGTTGGACTACAACTCACAACATTTCTGAATACTGGCCACATTGTCTGGATATGAAGGAGTTATATTTGTTTATTTATTCATTTAACACACACACACACACACATGCATAGGCTACCTTTCCCCAAATATAAGCCAGCTTATATCATAGGTTAAACAAAATACAGCCAAAAGTTATAATAGTTAAATAGTTATAAAACAAAAAAGTATGCAATAGTTGTAAAACAAATAAGCAATCCCATTTTAAAACACTAATTTTAAAAAGTTTAAATAGATTTAAAACACAATAATAAAGATTTTAAAAATACAGTAAAATACATATATTTCATGTACCCATTTAAAGGTCCTTTTATATCAAGCCAGTTAACAATCAAAGGTTTGCTCAAATAACAGAGTTCTGCCTACTAATGGAAAGAGAGCAGATAGAGAGCCAACCTAGGGCCTTTGCCAGAAATAGTGCTGACTCAGTGCTAGGGAATCATGGGAGCTGTAGTTTATTGTGGCACCAGAGCTTTCTGACAGAGAAGGCTCAATGTCTCAGAAAAAAAAATACAATTCCCATGATTCCCTAGCACTGAGCCAGGGCAGTTAAAGTGAACTCAGTTTGCACTATTTCTAGCAGTCTGCAGTGGCCCCCTAGTCATCCATAGGAAGAAATTCCATAGTCTGAGAGCAGCCAGGAAGAAGGCTGCCTCCCGTATCATCACAAAACACACTTGTGTTTGGGATGGGACTCAGAGAACCCCGACCCCCAAGGATCTTAATATTTGGGTAGGCTCAAGCACATATTGTACAAAGGGTGCATATTTTTGGAATAAGAAAGAAGTCCAATTGATCGCTGTGCTCCATCTTCTGGAAAGATACCTTTGCACACCCAAATAAGCTTTAAGAATTTCCACTGAACAGGCAGCTTTTGTTTGGCTTTTAAAAAAGAATCTTCACAAAGAAGTGGTCATGACATAGTCTTACATAGACTTAAAATAGCCCAATTAAATAATTCATGATCAATTAAAAATTTTCACTACAGACAAATTAAAAGCTCTTTCATCACATACTATTAGCCTGGGGGTCTGCAATCAAAATCAAACAAGTACCTTAACATCTACATCAGAGCAGAGTGATATTTTTACATGTTTTAGAGTTCTGTTGCCAGCTATTATGCTACTATACACTATCAGAGATGTCTAAGCAGAAACAAAACATCCTTTGAATGGAAGCCAGCAGTGCCACAGGCATGCTCAAGGCATTGCCAGTTTTAAGAACAATGGTTAAAGCAGCAAACTTCTCATATGGCCAAAAAAAAAAAGTAATGCTAAAATAGATCTTAATATGATTACATATTCCAGCTGTGAGTTTTGAATTTGAGTGGTTTGTTGTTTTTAAAGATTTTTTTAAAAAGTTTAAGAAAGAGTAGAATCCTATTGGGCAGTTACAAAAAGTAGCTACCATAGTTATGAAGCAACACAGTGATAGTTGGCCTACATTCCCCAATCCCCACTCAGCGGGAAGCAGCTGCTGCATTCAATGGGGGTCTGTCCCAGCTCAGGAAGTAGCTGAGTGATGTTCCCACCCTCTCCCATAAGCAATCTCCATTGTGAGAGACAGAAGCAAAGTCCCTGTTGCAATCCCACCCTTGCGCTGGAGATCGCTTGCGTGAGGGGGGATGGAAATGTCAGATAGCTGCTTCCCAAGCAACAGGCAAACAGGGAAACTTTGATCATAGCAACTGCTTCCTAATATGTGGAGATTGGGGGACTTTTATGATCCCTACATGTCCTTTAAACTAGGGAAAACATAGGAATTGTGAATACCCCATCGTTATGAATGCTTAACTCTGGCTTACACATTCGTAACTCCCCAACAGGATTCCAGCCAAAATCATTAGAAGTTGCATATGTTTTAAGATAAATTACAAATCTGCTGAAATTAATCCCTCATTAACTTCATTAATATCTTCCACTCATTCTTTTTTAAAAATAATATTCACTTAAATTTCATTAATTTTTATTAAAGTGATATTTTTTATATTTACCTTAAATGTACTTCAAATGTACTTCAGTTAATATGCTGTTGACTGTTCATTTTGGACTAACAAGAATTAAAACATCTACAATATTGATTGTAATGCTGAAAGTCTAATTGGCTATAGTGGGTTTAATTCCTTTCCCTGTTGACCACTAATGCATGTAATAGTATGCCATCAAATTTTGGTAGCATACCACAAAACCATTTTTTCAGTTGTCAATATTTTAAAAAGTTAAAATTAAAAATGAATTGCATATGATTTCAATTGCTTTGGGAAAAATTAAAATTCTGGGGCGCAGAAACACTTCCTCCAGCCTTGATGTATATGGTGATCTTTTAGCTCCTAGATTTTCCTAATTGACTTATTAACCAAAACTATTTTTGAATGATATTATCTTATACTACTTCCATGAGAAGGAATAATAAACTATGCAAGCCTCTCACCATTTATTTAATAAAGGAAACTATGCAGCTCTTTATTTTGAAAAGGAAATGTATTTGAATCACAGCACAGCAGAGTTTCATCTCAAAAAGTCAGTAACTAAATATCTGTTTTCCCTAGTAGCTGATCTCTGTGAACTGTTTTCACCGTAGGATTATAGTTTTGGGGCATGGCATAGCTTCTACAATTCACTGCAGCCTCTAAAGACTTTTTTTCATTTTGCACATCTATAGACCTTATCACACGCGGG
>JAIPUX010001880.1:16740617-16760685 GCA_020142125.1 Phrynosoma platyrhinos
CTGAGTTGAGATCGACTCGAGGGTAGTTAACAACACAAACACCAGCTTATTATGAAAGTTTATTTGCTGTGGCATGTGACTCCCATAGCTGGAGGGAAACACACACTTTCCTTACCATCTTGTTTGACCCAGACAATGTACAGGAAATCCTAAGTTATGTCACTTAAGATATATATATATATATATATATATATATAGCAGCCTAAAAAGGACACTAATAAATCCTCCATTCTTTGAGAATACAAAAAAAAAATTTCCTGGCAGATGGAGAGAACAGAGTGATGCTAATTATTCTGTCCTGAATCCAGAAACATTATGCATGGGCACTGGTAGTAGGCCATGTGTTAGCCCTCAAAAACCAGAGTCTCATAGAGAACAATATGTAATGGCACACAATTACATATCACAATTATATTCAGTAACTGTTATGTGCTTTTGCCTGAATCCAGCAACTGCTGTCAGCAGATTAATATGTCAGATCCATATCTTCTCATTTCCTTTTTGGATCAAAAAGGAACAGTATCTAAAGGAACCTATATTTATTCCTAAGTGATTATGGTATTTGTGAGTTAAAGTTTATCTAAGAGTCCACTTGAGATATGATGGCAAACAACTGCATGCAACACAGGCAAGGCAATAGATGGAAATAATACAAGCTGCAGCTGTTGTCTTCAAGACCATATATAGGCTGAGGTAACGGAAATAGAAACCAAGCATCTGAACTATGCCCAAACCACTCCTGTCTGGCAGAAGAAGGAAGGTGAAGAAAGGCACAAATGATTATCTTGGGAATACATTACACTGCTATCCTGGTTTTACATTAATTAAACATCAACATCAATAACAAGTTGTTAATTGAATCACAGTTTGATATTCATGGTGTAAAGCTTTCACTATAGAAATATTTCTTTCTTTTTTTCCTTTGAGTCATGCCATACACAGGACTCTGTGAGTCAGAGGATATGAAATTCTGTAATGAAGCTTTTCAAAGGCTGTGATTATAAGAATGCATTTCATTAATGGAAGCATAAATATTTCATTTTCTAATTTAGCATCACTAGGTAAGGATAAGGCATGAGCATTTCTATATAAACAGGTCTCAGAAATGAACTCCACATTTCACCAGGTATATAATAATAATAATAATAATAATAATAATAATAATAATAATAATAATAATTGATACCCCGCCCCTCTGTTAAAACAATCAGGGCGGCTTACAACAGTTAAAAATACATTAAATTACAAGCTAAAACCCCAAAACCCACCCTCAACATTAAAAAAGTATTAAATTAAACATCAATAAAATCTACAAAAATCTTAAAAATCACATAATATATTTAAACCAAACAGCAAACAAGCCAAGAACTCAAAGAAGATGAGAGGCACAGCTCCTGAGGCCAGGATCTAATCAGGAAAGGCCTGCCAAAAGAAATCCGTCTTTACTGCCTTTTTAAAACAACTCAGGCCGTAATATAATGGATCTCATCCGGCAGGCCATTCCATAATCTGGGGGTGATTACCGAAAATGCCTTCTGGGAGGTTGTGGACAGCCTAGATTTCTGTGGCTGAAGCAGATTCCTCCCAGAGGACCGGAGTGCACGAGAAGGATTATATGGGAGGAGGTGATTCCGAAGATATAGTCCATGTGATTAATTTTTAATGAATCATAAGAGTTTAAGGATGTTAAAAATGTTTTAATGTAACTACCTCACGAGTTCAATAGAAAGAAATATTAAACATGTTTTGAATATACAAGTAAGAAAGGTAAGCTATAGCATTCTATCCATGTCACTTCCTGAGTGCTTCTATTATGGCCTTATTCCTTTAAAGTTTTCTCCCATGCTCTTTATTTATTTAAAAACACTTTATTTGTGATCAAATTACATTTTTCACATGAGTTCTTTTTCCCCATTTATACTTTCTGCCACACTTTAAATTGTGTCTGTTACTGTCACCTCACACTCCTACCTAGCTATCTCTCTCTTGTCCTTTAAATCAATTAATTTAAAGAACTGGGGGAATCTTATTCGATGGCCATGCTGTCTGGAAAATTCTTGGAATAGTAGTCCAAAAAATAACTCTGCCAATCTGTGCAACAGATAGATCTAAATGTGTCTATACTAGTTCTTCTAGAAGGCTTTATTTTGCTCCACATTTGTCCTATGCTATTCTAAACCTTCACCCATTTCTTAAAATGTGTCTCATCCAACTAGAACTGCTCAAAGATTTTTTTTTCTTGTTGCTTTTTAAAGACAATACTAATTTTTTGCAATTGTAAGCATGGGCTTAAACACATTCAAATACATGTTTATATAGTGTCCTGAAAGCAGGAGGTTTTAAACAGGACCATGAAGAAGCCAGGTTCTTAGTGTGTTAAGTAGCCAGGGATGCAGTTTTGTTCAGAACTTAAATCTAGCTAAGTATGTAGGTGAACAACGCATACATTCACATTAATATAAATTTATCCACACAATTTTTAAAGACAGAGAGTGGAGAAAGAGAAGTAAGATGATGACTGAAAGTGAGACAATATGAGACTTTCATCTGGAGTTCAACTGCATTTTGAATAAAGTTCTGGATAGAATTTGATATATGATACAGAAGGTTTCACAGAAGTTAGGCTGCTTGTGGCATTAATAGGGAAGAGAGATATAGCAAAAGTAGTCAAAGGATATAATACAAAGTCTGACTGAATCATGTCATTAAGAGTTCTGGGAAACCCATCAATATAACCATAATCCAAATCTATGCACCAACAACAAAGGCAAAAGAAGAAGAATCTGAAAGTTTCTGTATTAGAGTCCAAGAAGAAACTGGTCACACACCACAACAGGACTTCTTGTTAATCATAGGCAATTCGAATGCAAAAGTAAGAAGCAGAGCAGAGTCAAAAATAGTAGAAAAATCTGGCCAAGGATCAAGAAATGAAGCAGGAGAGTGACAGATGGATTTCTATTAGGCCAACAGTCTATTAATCACAAATACATTCTTCAAGCAATACATGGACATCACCTGATGGCCAATGTAGAAATCAAATAGATTACATAATTGGAAGGAGAAGATGGGAAAGCTCCATTCCTGCTGTTAAAATGAGACCAGGACCACGTTGTGGCACAGACCATAAACTATTAATATCAAACATTAGAATAAGGCTAAAGAAGAAGACCAATTCAACCATCTTGGCAAAATACCACAAGAAGAACATCCCTGCAGAATTTAAATATAATGTGAAAAATAGATTTGTACTTCTAAGCTTCATTGACTGGGAACCAGATCAGCTATAGACAGAAGGCAGGATAATGTCAAGGAGGAATACAGGGCATCACTAAGGGGTGGGGGGAGTGCAGTCCACACCAGATGATACCCTAAAGAGGTGGGGGTGACACCATTGTTCCGTAAGTTCCCATAAGTAGAGGCTAACTTGATCTTAAAACCACTATAATTTTTCTTGTGTGCCTTCAAGTCATTTTCAACTTATGGCAACCCTAAGGTAATATTGGGAATATTTGTTTGCAGAGGAGTTTGCTTTTGCCTTCCACTGCAGCTGAGAGAGTGTGACTAGCCTAAGGTTACCCAGTGGATTTGCATGGCTGAGCAGAGATTCAAACCCTGGTCTCCAGAGTTGTAGTCCAATGCTCAAACCACTATACCACACTGGCTCTCATTTCTATCTAACTTCATGTAGCACAAAAGGAATGAATGCAGAATCACAAAGGAATCAGTTCCTGGATAGCATTCCATTTAGCCAGTAAAGTAATGTAGTTAACAGAAAGTCAGTTCTGAATTTTTTTATGATGGTCAGCATCAGTGCAACCACTCAGTGATACTGAGTCACTGTTCAGGGCCAGTTTTATCTTCCCTTCTCAATAATCACATTCTGGAAAAGCAAGATTAAGGATCATAGAAATAAGCAAGAGTATGCTCAAACTGGAGAAAAAGAATAGTTTCCAAGAACTGTTTTTAAGGAGAGGAAAGACTTAAAGACTGGCAGACAGGTCACTATGAATTTTGTATAGTTGCATGTATTTTTTTTATAAAATTGTAAAAACAAAGAATACAGTTAAGAGGAGGAGGAGGAGGAGGAGGAGGAGGAGGAATGTCAATAATATCACCAACTAAATAATGATACAGGTTAAGTTTCCCTTATCCAAAATACTTGGGACCAGAAATGTTTTAGATTTCAGATTTTATCAGACTTTGGAATATCTGCATATATAAAATGAGATAACTTGAAGATGGGACCCAAGTATAAACATCAAATTCATTTATGTTTCACATACACTATCTAAACATAGCCTGAAGGTAATTTTATACACAGTATTTTTTAATAATTTTTACATGAAAAAAATGTGCATATTGAACCATCAGAAAGCAAAAGTGTCACTATCTCAGCCACCAATGTGGACAATTTTGGATTTTAGAATATTTTGTATTTTGGAATTCTGGATAGGGGATAGTCAATCTGTATCATTAGTAATATTGTCAAATAATGCAGTTAACATAAATTGGAAACTACCATGAAGACAATGAAACATTATAAAATTGATATATCAAAGAAAAGGGAAACTATATAAAATCCTATTAAGCAAATGCAGACAGATGTAAACTAGGACACTTCTGATTAGTACTCCCTTAGGGAGCTCAACTACACTAGAGTCCTAGTGCTTTTGATCCCTGTTGCCTGATAATTTCAAGGAAGGTTTCCAGTCCACACCCCACTCTAGGGGGTGGTCTCTTTTCATGGAGGGACATGGAAATTGTTATTAACTGCCCTCAAGTCTGCTTTGACTAATGGTAACCCCATGAATCAGACATCAATCTCCAACCCCCCTGCTTCAACTACTCTGCTCAGGTCCTGCAGGCTTAGGGCCATGGCCTCCTTGATTAAGTCTATCCATTTGGTATGCAGTCTTCCTCTCTTTCTACTGTCTTCCACCTTTCCTAGCATTATTGTCTTTTCTAGTGAGGCATGTCTTTTCATGTTGTGGCCAAAGTACAACAGCCTCAGTTTGGTCATCTTGGCTTCCAGGGAAAACTCAGGCTTGATCTGTTCAAGGACCCATTTGTTTGTCTTTTTAGTTGTCCATGGTATCCTCAGCATTTGTCTCCAGTACCACATTCAAATGAGCTTATTTTCTTCCTAGGAGCTTATTTTCTTCCTAGCAGCTTACTTCACTGTCCAGCTCTCACATCCATAGATGGTGTTACGAATACTGGACATCTTCCAATTTTGATGTGTGCATGCTCCCTTTATGACCCTGGAAGGACCTATAGCTGTGAGACACCATGAAGCCAAAAGCAACCCACTCAAGTAGACATCAGATCAATCAGAAAATTTGGGAGCTACAATAGGGAAGGAATTCACACTTTTTGAGGCAGGAAGGCTAGGTAATTTACAGCTAGGATGTTTGTCTGGAGAGTAGACATTTACAAACCATTCTCATCCCAGATACCTTCCATCCTGAGTGATCTTTACCATGTAAATTTTGCTTCTTTGATATAGTGTAATAAGCCCAAATATGTCTCATTAAAGTTGAAGACATGTACACAATTATCTTTATGAATGTTTTCTTTCTGGCAGTCACCTCAGGTTTTGTCCTACACTCAACAAGCAAAGTGGATGTCTGAAAATATACTTTGACTATCTGTCAACACATAATCATAACTTCTGCTACATTGCAAAGAACAGGTTGGAAGACTATAATCTGAAACTGAATCCAGACAAGACAGAGATGTTTACTCTCAAAACTCCTAATCTAGGGCTAGAGGCGTGTCAGCCAGTTCTGGATGGAGTTGCACTCCTCCCGAAGGATTGTGTTCGCAATTTGGGGGTGCTCCTGGATCCATCTCTCCAAATGGCAACTCAGATAGATGAAAAGGTCAGGAGTGTTTGTGTAATCAGCTTCGGCTGATTTACCAACTTTGCCCCTTCCTAGAACTGGAGGACCTAAAGGTGGTAGTGCACGTGCTGGTAACCTCAAGGCTGGATTTCTGCAAAGCAATCTACATTGGACTACCTTTGTACCAAGTCAGGATACTCCGACTGGTTCAGAATATGGCAGCCAGATTGTTTACAGGTACATCCAGGAGTGATCACATCATACTGATCGTAAAAGCACTCCACTGGCTGCCAATTAGTTTCCAGGAAAAGTACAATGTGTTAGTTATTACCTTTAAAGCCCTACATGATTTGGGTTCAGGTTCTCTACAGGATTGCGTTCTCATGTACATTCCACCTGTCAGAACTAAACTGACAACAGTTTCCCAGAGGACCTTTTTATCTACTGCCCCCAGACTGTGGAATGACCTACCAGAGGAGATACAACAGCTGAAAATGCTGACTGCATTTAAAACAGCATTAAAGACATATCTTTTCCATGAAGCCTACCCAGTCAATTTTAAATCATGACTTTTGAATGTATATACGCACTCTTTTGAGTGTATTTTAATGGTTTTATAGTATTGTATTTTAACTGTAGGCTTATATATTTTAACTGTGTTTGTATTTTAACATGCTGTACCATATTATAACAAGAAGAAATTATTATTATTATTATTATTATTATTATTATTATTATTATTATTATTATTAAAATCCTTCATGATTATTTTAACAGTTTCTCTTTTATCACTACACTGTATTTCTTTCCAATTGATTGGAAAAACCATCTTTAAAACTCAGCATTCACAGGTCACAAAAGCCATCATATCTGGGATAGTTAACCCTGTAATTCCCTCATATCTGGGTATATAAACAGCATATATCACTTCATGTTGCAAGGTAATATAAACAAGGGCCCCAAGCCCACCTGTTCACAGAATGAAAGAATGGGAAGGAATCTCAAAAATCCTCTAAACTAAACTGCTCTCATTATAGGAAAATCTGCTTCTCTGTCATCCCCACAAATGGTTATTCAGCCATTGCACAAAAACCTCTGAAGAAACTCCACCAACATATGAGGCAATCTGTTCCACCATTAAAAAAAAAAACAACCCAACTTTTACTGTCTAGAAGTTCTTCCAAATAATATCATCTTTCTAGTAATTTGAAGATTATAAAACCTTTTCCTTTTGCCCTACCTTACTTTGTTCCATTGTCCATATGACAGCCCTTCAAAACATCTAAAGATGATCATTTTGCTATTTCTTGCCTCTTGTCTTATCTTGTCTTTATATGACCTCATTGCTTATATTAATTTATTTATTTTATTTACATGCTCCCTTTCTCCCAAAGTAGGACCCAAGACAACTCACAGATTAAATTCTTTAAAAATGTACCAATACAATTTTAATAACAATTAAAATCATTTCAATGAAACAGTATAAAATTACAGTTTTTCAAAAATACTAAAGTTGAAAACATAAATAAACACAGCACTCACCCCAATAAGAAGCCTACCTGAGCGTGATTACATATAAAAAGCCTGATTAAAAAAAAAACATATTTGCCTGCTGGCAAAAGAAAAGCAAGTGGCCAACCTAGTCTCCGATGGAAGGGCATTCCAGAGAGTGGGAGCAGCTACTGAGAAGGCTCTCCCTTAAGTCCACACCAAGCGAGTCTGTGATAGTGGTGAGTGCTAAGCCTCTACTGTATTTCAGCCTCATCTCCAGACATATAGCAATTTGCCAATATCCTGCTTAAATTGCAGTGCCTAGAGCAAGATGCAATACTCTAGAACAGGGGTAGGCAACCTTTCCCCTTTAAGGGCCGAGGGACTTCAGCTCCCAGAATCCCAGGAGCTATTGGCCAGCATGGGACTATTGGCCAACATGGCTGAGGCTTCTGGGAGCTTCTGGGAGCTGGCCCTTAAAGGGGAAAGGTTGCCTACCCCTGCTCTAGAATAAGACATATTACTCCAGCAGGAATCTAATCCAGGGGTAGGCAACCTTTCCCCTTTAAGGGCCAAGGGACTTCAGCTTCCAGAAGCCTCAGCCATGTTGACCAATAGTCCCATGTTGGCCAATAGCTCCTGGGATTCTGGGAGATGAAGTCCCTCGGCCCTTAAAGGGGAAAGGTTGCCTACCCCTGATCTAATCAAAGCAAAATAGAATGCTACCATGACTTCACTTGATCTGAACACTATATTTCTGTTAATGCAACCTAGAACAGCATTGGCCATTTTAGTTTACTACATCACACAGTTACTACATCATACACTACATCACTCACGTTTAGCTTATCACCTCCTAAAATCCCTAGATATTATTTACATCTGATGTTATCAAGATGCATGTCTGTCCTATATTTCTGCACTTGAATTTTATTCTACCTAAATGTAGCACTTCGCATCTATCTCTGTGAAGATTTTGGTCCTGTTCTCCATCCTGTCAGTGTGAGTGTGAATCCTGTGCCTGCTTTCTAAGAGATTAGTCATCCTTCATAGATTAGTGCTATTTCCAAGCTTGATCAACGTCTTTTCTCCTTCATCCAAATCATTTATAAAGGTGTTGAAGAGCTGTGGGCCCTGAACAGAAGCCTGCAGCTTGCCACTCAGCTCTTCTCCCCAGGTTGATCAGAAGCCACTGATGAGCACTCTTTGAGTAGAGTCTCTGAAGTAGCTAGAAATCCACCTAACTGTGGAGAAGCTGCACTATATATGATTAGCTTGGCACATAATAAACAGCTACAACACAAAGCAATTAGAATCAGCCTTTTGGTGGTGTCTTTGTACTTTACTAAACTCTTAGTTAACTACATTTCTCCTTTTGCTATCACCGCTATGAAGCTAAGGGTGATATATGAGTATAGAGGATCAAGAAATTTTATTCAGCATGTTATCAGTGATCCATTTTCTGGTTAAATTATCAAAAGCATTTTCAGACTTCACTGAAAATGTAATGGGCCTGTCTAGGCACTTAGTTTTCTTTGTGCATTAAGAATTGTGCATTAATTATGCCTTGTCCATTCAAAGAGTATGGACAGGAAACATAACATGAAGATTAATATTCATGGAGAAAATCTATTATGCCAGATCATTTGAAAAACAAGGTCAATTATTTTATTTTATATTTTGATGCTTTTATAAAAACACATGCATACACACACACATTCTCTTCCTCTCAATATGCATATATGAGACATAAATACACATGCTGGATAAGATTAGTTTTGTGTGGTACTGAACCATTAAAGCATATTTAATTGACTTTTTTAAAAGAGATAATAATAGAAGCAATAAAATAAGTTCTCTAAAGCACCCATCCTGCTGATGTCACTTTGCAACTCAGCCACTGGAAACACATTTTAAATCCCCTGATTCAGCAGGAACCAGCCTGGTATACTGATTTAAGCAATTGACTACAACTCTGGAGACCAGGGTTTGAAGCACTGCTCAGCCATGGAAAAACCACTGGGTGGCCTTGGACAACTTGCACTCTCTCAAGTGCAAGGGCAAGGGCAAACACCCTCTGAACAAATTCTGCCAAAAAAAAACACCCTGTGATAAGCCACTACAAGTCAGAAATGGCTTCAAGGCACACAATAACAAATCCAGGGAATGCCACTCTCTCTCTGACAGAGAGATGCATACACTTCTCTTGAGGCAATGGTTGTCTCCCAATTCACAGGGTAAATCTGATTTTCTAGTAGCTCTGACTAAACAGAGAAAAAGCCAGTAAGCATGAGTTTCAGTATAGGCAAGTGCCTATTAATACAAGCTGTGACAATTCTTTACCATTTTAAGAGAGAGGAAAAATCTTTATGAAAAACAAAAATGTAAATGTACTTTGCAACAACAAAAAACTATGCAGCTACTTCTTGAAATAGCTATGTTATTGTCATAATAATTACAGCCTTACTTTCTTTGCGAACATCACGAAGTGCAGCATTAAGTTCATCCACAAACACAGGGGCCTCCTTAGCAATTTTTTCTCCTTTGTCCAGCAAGTTCCAGGTGGCTTCTTCAACCGAGGCAAGGATAATGCGGGCTCTTTTGGAACATCCTTTTTTCTTGCTTGAAGGGTTTTGAGGGCAATTCATTAATGTGGTGACCTAAAACATCAAGCAAGTCAGTACCTTTAATTCTGTTAACAGATTCCAGTAAACAACAAAATAACAAACTCGGGAAACAGTTATTATTAAAGCTCTTAAATCCATGTAACAGGGAATATATGGTTTTTGATCTGAGGCAAGGAATTTTTAAAAGTAACAGCTGCACATCCAAATGGACATTCAGACCTAACTTTTGGACACTAGGGTTTAGTCAGATAATCAAGAACACAAATTTAGATTGGAAGCTACTGCAAACACTGACCAGATATATGAAATTTCAACAAAATTGAATACAGGCAGTAGAACATAGATGCACATTGCTCAATAATTATATGGGGTTTTGTAAACCTGTAGTCATTATGAAAAACTTTTTAAATAAACCCCCTCTCCTTGTATACTGTGATATTTTGCATATGTTTAGAATCCAGAGCTTGATTCCTAAAGAAAGGACCACACTCAAAAGTTTAATCTGCCAGAGTATCATGGTTTCTTTGCCTGGAAATGCTGCTGTATAATTTGATGTAATATATGTGTTCACAATTATTTATTTCATTTTATTCATTTATATCATGCCTTTTTTCCAGTACCAAGGCTCAAGGCAGCTTACAAAAACTAAAACAAATAAAGCTAAAAGCACTTGCAAAGTCATGATTAAAACAAAAAAAGTTATTTTTGAAATGTAATTAAATCCATAGAATTAAAACCATTTAAAACAAAGCTATTAACAGGCAACAAATCAGCACATTATTAAAAGTCCTAGCAGTCAATCCCTAAATGGCTGTTGGAACAAAAAAAGGTTCTCACTAGCCAAAGTCAGGACAGCAAAGAGGAAGCTATCTGAGCCTCCCTAAGGAGGGAGCTTCAAAGCTTGAGAGCAACCATCAAGAAAGCTTTCTCCTATGTGCCTACCAAATGTTCCTGAGAAGGTGATGGGGCCAAGAGAAGGGTGCTCCTTGTAGATCTTAGAGCCCAAGCTGGCTCATATTAGAAGATATGGTCCTTCAGGTAGCCTAAACCTGAAGCTATTTGCTCGGGAGAAGGGGAGACCCTGACTTGCAAATAGTCCTTGCAGGAATGAGCACACTCCCAGGGTCAGCAATAATTTTGACACACATCCCCCAGGACCCATTATAGACATCCCCTCATTCCAAAATACCCAAACCAAAAGCAGCTATAAGGCCACTTCCAGATCTGTAAAACTGGTTTTGGGAGTGGGCAAAGTAGTGCATGGTTGTGTATGTTTACACACTCATGTTCTGAAGGAGACCTGCCAGTCTTGAGAGCTGAGAGAGGAGTCCCTAATTGGCTATTCTGACTCCTTATGTTAATTTGGATGTTTTAATTTATTTAATATTGTATTTTAATTGATTTGTTGTTTAATCCAGTTTTAAGGGGATGGGAGGGTGGGATTATGGGATGAGGGAATGTTTTAACTTTGTTCTGTTTTAATATTGTTGTACCCCGCCCCGATTGCCACGCAGAGGGGCGGGCTATAAATAAAAATTTATTATTATTATTATTATTGTTGTTGTTGTTGTTGTTGTTGAGGGCTTCCAGGAGTGGAAAACTCTCCTAGTGTTCAACATGGGATTCAGGATGTCCCCAAGTCCCACAAAAAGGAACAAGGAGCCCCATAAAACCAACTAGACATTGGTTTTCACCCTGACTTAAAGGGTCCAGAGAGACTTTTTTTTAACTGGTGATTAGATTTGGCATTGAAATGCAAGCCCACATGTGTTCTGAGAAAATTGGTATGCAGAATTTGTGGCTGGGTGTGCATGTGTGAACATATGTATGTGAATGACCAAGAGAGGGGGAGGGGGAGGAAAATCTAGGGGTGAGAAGAGAAAAAACTCAATTGCAGAAAGGTAAAGCATTGCTTTTCTACTGCAAACAATACAAGTGAAGTAAAGAATATTTTCTTTTCATTCCCAACCCCAGAACAAACCATGTGAAATCTTTAAATGTTGGCATTAGATTATTCAGTTTTGTTATTTTTTTAGTTTTTACTAAAATTGTGGGGTATGTGGTTGTTTTTACTAAACCTATGGGCCTAGGCAGTTGTTTTAATAACCTCTTTAAGGAGTTTCTCACACAGGGAAAAATTAGAAGTTTAAAATGGTAAGAACCTGTGATTAACTCACAACTGCACAAATGGTTTCCACACACAAAGCGCTGTTATCCCATGCAGAATCCAAGATTAACCCACATTTACATGCAAATGTGGGAATGGTTTTCACACGATAGGACCAAACATGCCTCCATCCCGAAAATAATTAAAGCGTGTGCATCCCGCAAAAGTGAGCAAATGCGCAAATGATTTTCACACAATGAGCCTTGGCTATGGGAGAAGCATGTGTGTGTTACTGCCTTCCTGGAGTAGCTGTTTCTTTCAGACCAGTGGTTAGCTCCCAGAAGCCTCAGCCATGTTGTCCAATAGTCTGGGTTTCTGGGAGCTGAAGTCCAAAATCCCTTAAAGGGGACAAGGAGGCAAGCATTCATTCATTCATTCATTCACTCTCCTCTCTCTCTCTCTCTCTCTCTCTCTGCCCATACATCAGCTGTTTGTTTTAAGAACTCTGGCTACGAAGAAGGGAAGGACAAAGCAGCACTGAAAGCAAACTTCTCTCTCTCACTCCTGCTGTGTTCCTGACTTCCCTCAGCAACTGCTCCTTTAAGAGCCCTGGCTGGAGGAGGAGAGACATTCACATAGAGAGAGAGGCACAGGAGAAAGAAGCAAGCTTTTTCTCTTGTGTGTCTCTGCCTTTGCCTGAGCAGCTCTTTAAGAGCTCTGGCTGTTATCCCTAAGGAACCATGGGAAATTTGACAACAAGAACAGAAATAGGGAGAGTCCCACAAATGGCTTTCACACTACAATAATTGTGCAAAAAAGCAAATTCATGAATGAAACAGAAATGAAATCATGGTATTTTCCCAAAAATGACTATTTGCTGGTTCATGTCACTTTCTTGTTGGATTCTAAGTGGTTTGTGCACAACGTTGTGGGAAAACCATTCATGCAATTGCTGCTTATACACTGCATAAGTGCAAGTTCTTATCAGTTTAAACTTCCAGTCTTCCCCGTGTTGTAAGCTTCTAAGTTATTGTAAGATTAAAAATAATAAATCATTCCTTTTTTCTTTGAGGAGGAATGAGGGGGCAGTCTGTATTTTTAAAAACATTTTTCTAAGATGTAAATTTTAAAAGTGCCCTCTCCCACCCTCCCACCCACTTCATGAGTGGGTGGGTGTCAGCTAGTAAAAAATTCTAGTTACATGTTTAAATGTATTTGTACAGCTGTATTTGCTCAGTTCCTTAAAGGTCACTTTTGCATTTTCTCCAACATTTCACAGATCAAAACCAGGACAAATGTGGCCAAGCAACATCAGAGTACAAGACAGCAAAAGTTATTAATGAAGAACACACAAGCTAACAGAGGAGGCAGCACTTTTCTTTTGTCTGAGAAGATTATTGCATTATGTTATAAACCAGCTTACCTGAGCCATCATAAAATTGGAAGTGGGCAGCATCCTGATAGTATCAGATGCATTTAGCTGCAGAAATTGCTGCCTGGCTGCAGTCCAACTCCATTGCTGCTCAGAGGGGCTCTCTGGCAGCCATTTTTTCAAGCCAAAAAAATTCCAGCTTTGAAAAGAGGCGCAAGGAGCGCCCCTTGGAGCAGCAATGGAACCTGGCTGCAGCTGGGTGGCAATTTTGGCAGTTAAATGCATCTGATATTGTCAAGATGCTGCCCACTTCTAATTTTAAGATGGCTCAGGTAAACCAGTTTATAACATAATGCAATAGTCTCCTGAGTCTACTATGGAGTTTATCACATGGGGGAAATCCCGTGCAGAAACGGAGCTTTAAATTGGAAAAAACCGCAAAACCAGTTAGATTTTCAGATGACGTCACTGTTAAAATGGAGCTAAAATGAGGTTAATCCGAATGGAAACTCATCAAAAACTGCTTCTTTTTACTTTCAAGATTTTCTGAAAGTAAAAAGAAGCAGTTTTTGATGAGTTTCCATTCAGATTAACCTCATTTTAACTCCATTTTAACAGCGACATCATCTGAAAATCTAACCGCTTTTGCTTTTTTTTTCCAATTTAAAGCCCCGTTTCTGCATGGGATTTCCCCTGTGTGATAAACTCCTATGAAGGGAAAGATTATGGCTCCTCTTCTCCTCTTCTTTCCCCACTGGTGAGTTAATTGAGTGCAAGTACTTTTGCACTTTGAACTCAGTTTGTGGCAACTGAAGTAAACTGAGGACAAAGGAATTAAGTAGGAGGAGAGAAAATCTGGGATATTTTAAAAGCAGCTGAAAAAATGGAACAAAGATTAATCTGGACTCTCCCTGACAAATCAGAAAATGCTTTTGGTTCAGCTGAAATGGTGTGTAATAGAGAATGTTTGAACTCATGAACCATGTGGATGAGAAAATGAATAGCCACCAATGATACCTTTAAAAATGTTTTGATGTGAGGATATAATTAATACTGCCATACTGAACAATTAAGCCCTGAATGGAGCATCCAGAAAATATCTAGAATTGCTGCTAAATCAACCTGTTTTAAAAATGTTGTGGCACAGGCAACATTGGTAGGGATTTTTTTTAACGGAGTTTAAAATAAAGATCACATCATTCCAGCATTTCCTCTGTTGATACCTAGGCTACATTGGTAGGGATTTTTTTAATGGAGTTTAAAATAAAGATCACATCATTCCAGCATTCCCTCTGTTGATACACAAGAAGGAAGATTAAGAAGTGAAACTGGCCATAGTTTAGAGCAACTATAAGTGGTGATGAATGCAGGAATGAAACAGGCTTATAGTAGCCAACACAAAGCAAGACAAATACCAACTGGATTTTAGTCCTGACCATATGCATAAAAATTCATGATGTTGACTACTATGATCTGAAAATGTCCACCATCGTTCTATCATTGAAGCCAAGGATTTCTGACCCTGTAATGATGAATGGATGCATGACTGCCTGGGAGACAGATGCAAGCCAGTCTGAATTTCTAAGAGGAAGGACAGCTTGGAAATATAATTAAAGTGACTTTACTCTAAAGTGATTTTTTTCATGGAAGTCTAGGCCATACTTAGATTTTAATTTTGGTATCAAATAGTACCTTAAAGTGCATGTACTTATTCTTATAATCTCATCATCTTTCCCCCCACCTTACTAAGCACAAGGAAAAGGGCATGCATATTTTTAATTAAAAGCACAACTTTTAATCAAATTACATTTTAATTACATGTGTGTGTGAACATTTGGAGCGAGGGGGAAGTACTATAGTTTTGTAATGAAGCAGTGAATTCACAGCTGTGCAGAGACACCGTGCATGCAGTTACTGAAACTTTTTCTCAAAAGTTCTCATTAAAGCTCACTAATCTCATCCAGGTTTCTTTTCCACTTATTTTATTTTCATCTAAAATTACAGGAGGAAGAAGCCTGCTTATGGATAGATATTTCAGTTGGGGAAAATATTCAGAACTTAACAGAAGGATAATGATAACAGTGAAACCAACCAAGAGCAGCATAGGATGGGGATGGAGGTGAGAGCAGTAACTGGAGCTGAAGTCTATTAAACATGCTTACCATTTTTATTGGTTCACAGCATTTGCTGTAACCTAGGGCAAGGAGCAGTCCAACTAGTCCATATGCTTTGAACAGCCCAGCTTGTATGCATGCTGGGATAACAGTGATAAGGAGTAACAGAAATGTTGGGTTCAAGAATATTGGGTTCATCCTTGGCTTACTTTAATTGCTCCAAATCGAATTCAAAGTAGAAAAGTAGTTTGCACTCAATTACCGCAGCAAGAGGGAAAGGAGAACCAGAGTCATATCCTTCCCAGTAGGCCTAACTGGGGGTTTCCCCCATTTTTTTCAGGCTTTCCTAAACTCAGTCTACATATTCCTTCTTTAAAATGGTAGTTCTGCATCCTCTTCCCCATTAACATCTTTTGCCTTCTCATTACTTGGCCAAATCCTTTTCACCATGCTTGGATACCATTCACCCACACCAAGTTTCATCTGTGAAATATTGGAACATATGATAATGTATGATGAGCCAGTGTGGCATAGTGGTTTGAGTGTTGGACTGTGACTCTGGAGAGCAGAGTTCAATCCCCTGGTCAGCCATGAAACCCACTGAGTGACCTTGGGCAAGTCACATGCTCTCACCTTCAGGTGAAGGCAATGACAAACCCCTTCTGAAGAAATTTGCCAAGAAAAGGTCATGATTAGGCTGTCATAGGGTTCCCATAAGTCGGACATGACTTGAGGGCACACAACAACAACAACATGATAACATGTAGCAGATATACCAACCCCTGAGCTGGGCTAGGGCCTTATAGAAACATGCTCAAGATCCATTATTATGAAAGGAATCCCCTAACAGAGAGTGAAGGGCCAAACCCTCACTTATCCTGTTAAGAATTTGGCTCAGTCCATCCAATACGTACACAAGAAGCTGTGACCAAGATATAGAACAATGTGAGAGCCTAATAGTATTGTTATAAGGAAGGCAAAACCAGTCACAATGGTGGGTAAAATTCCTTCTCAGATCCATCTACCAGTGGCTTATCACTATCTATCTATGGTAAGACTGTGAACACTAAAACAAGGACACAGGTTGCGAAGGGAACTCTTTTAAGATTTATATTGATTCCACTTTCCAACCTCAGAAGGTACCTGGTCACTAACACTTTGCCCTATTTCCACCCTTCTACTGTAAGCTGAATCCTGAGACCCTATGAGTAATTCAATGACTTATGTAAGAGTTCAAACCAAAATTCCCAAGTTACTCTTAGTTGGGGTCAGACTAGATGCTCTCAAGGTGTAATTTTCTCCAAGGAAGACATTTTACTGTTTAAATGCCCAAAATCAATTATTACTAGCAAACTAGAGTTCACTTATATTGATGGTGGGGATCAGAATAATAAGAGTGGGAACTGACTTTGGCCAGACTGGGATGTTATAAATACCATTGTTGCAGCTGCTGGGAAGCTGCTAGGAGGAACTATGGCTCCCTCCGCTCTTCATATCATTTACTGTTACATTTGGGCAATATGTTCAGTATTGTTATGGGGGGGGAGGGAATCCATCACATGATCGAACATAGGATCTCTTAGAACTTTATCACATGGGGAAAATCTATAGTTTATCCCATACAAATCCCAAAAATCGCACAAAACCCATCATTAAAGTGGTGAGAAAGTGGTGTTATCCCAGATCTTTTTACCTTTGGGATTTTAGTGAAAATGCATTTGCGATATTACTGTAATTGCGCATTTACTCTAGTGTGAAAGTCAAATTCGGTTTATTCATACAATAATCCTCCTTTTCTTCATTTTTCCGGTTTTCCAATGGCTCTGTGAGGCCGCTTTTACTTCTTGTTTTGCTTGGGTGACAAACATGCCAGGCAGACATGAGCCTCTGCACTTTCTCTTTCTAAACTTTACTGTCCGGTAATATTTAATAGTGCTATGGGGTGTCTGGTATAGAAGTATATATGAGTGTTGTTATTGTTTTTGTTGTAGGTTCCTGTTACGCACTAACTATGCATCCCTCTGCGCATGTGTGAGTATACCATTTCTACTTCATATATGGAATCCCTTCGCTTTTGTCTGAAACACAAAAGCGAATTTTTTACGCTTTTCGCGTTATTACATGTTTATCCTAATTGCATGTGATATTCATTCACGCAATTAAACACTATTTTCGCTTTATTTTCAGGATAGTTTATTTGTGCTTTATTATCTCTTTAAAGACAGAACTAGCCCCCATGTGATAAAGTCCTTAGTTTAACCCCCTTCCTTTAAACCAGGGGTAGGCAACCTTTCCCCTTTAAAGGCTGAGGGACGTCAGCTCCCAGAAGCCTCAGCCATGTTGACCAATAGTCCCATGTTGGCCAATAGCTCCTGGGATTCTGGAAGCTGAAGTTCCTCGACCCTTAAAGGGGAAAGGTTGCCTACCCCTGTCTTAAGGAAACCATAGAGTCATAAAGCTGGGCAAGTTGGTGGTGGAAAGGGCTGAAACCAAAGATCAGTGTGGTGTAGGGGTTTGAGCACTGGAATATGGGCCAAATAAAGCTGCTCCAAACCGCTGGCCAAATAAAGCTGCTTCAGCCCACTGTTTAGATGACACATGAGGCAAAACCGGGTGGAAAGTGACGCAAAGCCACGCTCCCAGGGCTAAAAGCCAGAGGAAAAAGCAGCTCTGATACTCCAACGTAATAGGAAAATGCACAATATCACACCAGCATAGAAACAGCTTAGCACCAGTGCAGGAATAAAGCAAAGCAAAAATGCAAAAGTATGTCAAACAGGGCAAGTTGCCAATAATGCAATGGATGTAATAACAGCATACACAAACCAAACAGTCCAACATGGTGGCAGGGGGTGAAGGGGCATGTACGAGGGGCCTCCATGATTGTGCTTTGCCAATGCGTCACTGGGCACACCAATGCACCAACATACTGTACAGGTGGTGCATTGCATCTGCAACAGTGTGGCTAGCCATACAAATGGGCATCCAATGGAATGGCAGCCAGGCAGGAAAGGGGAGGTAATTGGAAGCCACAGGTGGTGTGTTTTTGCAATGGTGCACATATATTGTGGAGAGGCAACAAAAAAGGTAACCATGCAGAGTGGCTTGATGTCACGTAGTTCAGATAGCCCATGAATGTTAAGTTTGTCTTGGTAGCGGGCTGTCCAGACAGTGGTGTTTCAATCTACTTTCAGAAAACCCAGGATCGAGCTGCTTATTCATGCCTGTCTGCTGAAACCCTATGACTCTGAGAGACCAGGGTTCAAATCCTGCTTGACCAAGGAACCCCCCAGAGGAAGGCAATGACAACCCTCCCCCCTGCACAAATCTTGCCAAGAAAACCCCATGATAGGTTCATCTTAGGATCACCATAAGTCAAAAACAACTTAGAGGCAAACTACACACAACACACTTGTCACCTAGGAGAATACCCAAGGGACAGGTTTGCTTCAGATCTACTGTAAAGCCCCATCCTCAAGAGCCAGCTGACAAACTGATTACCTAAGGAGTCAGGACCTGAGCATGACATGGCATGACAAGGTGGCAACCCAGAACAGAAACCACCAACTCACTCCTTCATCCATGTGCCAGGAGCAGAGACAGGAACCTGGTATATGAAAGTAAAGGTAAAGGTAAAAGTAGTCCCTTGACATGAATGTCTAGTCATAACTGACAGTCGGGGCCGGTGCTCATCTCCATTACTAAGCCAAAGAGCCAGCATTGTCCAAAGATGACTCTGGTGTTCACGTGGCCAGCATGACTCCACTGAATACTGTTACCTTCTCACCAAAGTGGTATCTATTTATCTACTTCCATTTGCATGCTTTCATAGAATCATAGAATAGAATCATAGAATCATACAGTTGGAAAAGACCACAAGGGCCATCCAGTCCAACCCCCTGCCATTTTGAATGGCTAGGTTGGCAGAAGCTGGGACTAGTGACAGTCACTCCATCATGCAGCACCCAGGCCTTGAACTGCCAACATTCTCATCTTCCAATCATCAGAATTGGCATCTTAACCACTAAGCCACCACATCCCTCTTATGAGAGTACCCAGGCCTTATAACTGAAATATATCTGAATATGAGTACCGTACCTAAAAATGTATGTATGTGGCAGGCCCATCTCCATCAGGCCTAGTCTAAAAAGAAGAACCCTTACTTTTTAAGGGGCGGGTGGGTTTCGGGATTTTTAGGTTCTGTTTACATTGTATTAGCATATCTGTATGGAAATTTTAATGTTGTAAGCTGACACGATTGCTCTGCAGAGGGGTGGGATATTAATAATAATAATAATAATAATAATAATAATAATAATAATAATAATAATAATAATACTCAGGCCTTGTATCTGAAATATTACTCTGAATGCTGCTTTTCCCGCTTCCAATCTGTATGTCAATTAAAAACAAGTATGACTGAGGTAAACTGCATGTCTGAAAAGTCAAACCAATCTTTAGCCTACCATAGTTTGTTTCATATAATAATAATAATAATAATAATAATAATAATA
>JAIPUX010001880.1:16760785-16773120 GCA_020142125.1 Phrynosoma platyrhinos
GCTGGCGTATCAGCCGAAGCTGATAACAGGTACTCCTGACTGTCGCATATGAAGCAAAAATAGCACTATCATTCCACTTTAATTGCCATGGTTGCATTCTATATAATTCTGGGATCTGCTGTTTAGGCAGGGGGTCTATAGGACTTTATCACATAAGCCTCAGTCTCATCTTGGTCTTGCTGCTATCACGCTATTTAAAGAGAATGGAAACATATCATTTTGGGAACTGTTATCATCTTATATCTCTTGAATAGCATGACTGGGGCTTTTTGGGCCTTCAACAGTTTACTCTCTTCTACAGTCCCTGACTTCCTGCCCTATGCCCTACCCAGCATTTCTTTCATTTTATTTCTATTTTTATTTATAATGCAATTGTGGAGTTATGGGACTGCAATTTAGTTGGGTGGTGTTGTTTTTTTTAAGAACTAAAAAAGAAAAGAAAGTGAAAAAAGAGGGGGAAAGGAGGAGACTGACACCACGAAACTGCTCAGTATTGGGACTGCCATGGGAACAACATATCACAGCTGTGGAGTAATGGAGTGGCATCTCAAATGGCACCTCAAATTGACAGGTTTTCCCATCCATGAAAAGATACACCCTACCAATGCTTCAGAGGCACAGCAGCAATGGGTCAGAGTCAACATAGTATGATAACTATTGCCAAAAATGCTATTCTCTAACTAAAGTTGCAGCTTAAACCTCATGTGATGAAATCCACGGTGCCTCATCAAACTGTAAACCCCTGGATTCCACAGGATGTAGCCATGGAAGTTTAAGTGGAATCAATGCTATCGCTGATTAGTGTGAAAGGGAACCAGACTCAAAGCACACAGCCCCAATCACATTGGAACTGCAGCGACCGCACGGCCCATTCCTGAAGCCAGCCACAGCCTACGGTCCCAAGCCTCCGACCAGGAGCTGCTTTAAACTGTCTCCTTTTTGTGGCAGCATCAGACAGCTTCTGAGAAAGTGGGAGCAGCTTCCAGCCTCTTTGGAGGCATGCATCATTTGAATGCCACTCTCTCAGCCTCAGAGGACAGCACTGGCCAAAAAAAAGCCTCTGAATTAGTGCCTCCACCTCAGGAACCCTGGTTTAATCCCTACTGCACTGCAATTCTCTGTTTCACTGGTAGTAGAGTAAAATCAGTACTGCAGACAATAGATGATCATGTGTATAACGCTTTAACAGCAGTATGGGTCAGCAGCAGATCTAGCTTTCTAGTTTGGGACAAAGAAAATAAGGAGGCATAAATGGAGCTGTGAACAGATGTGCATGGATAGCTGTCATGGAACTGTGAAGTTCGCTAGGTATTTTTCTATCAAAGATGAAGAGGGTAGGCCAATAACCTATCCATCCCTGCCTGGCTTTGCAGCTTTATTCTCTACAATTTCATTGCTATTGTCTTACAGCTAATAATAATCTTTCAGAGCCAGAGGGAATGTGTCATATGAAACAAAACTAGTACAAAAGAAGAAGTGAATGTCAGTGAAATTGGCTACTATCCATGCACATATATCAAAAAGCTAGAGAAATGGAAGACAAAGAAGCGTCCATCACTAAGTCATGGTACGGTTTGGAGAAAGAAACTTAAAATAATTACTTCAAGTTTAAAATGTAAAACAAACTGAGACAGAAAAATTGGTTAATTGTCGAAAATGGGATAGTTTTATAATTAAAACCTGAGTCAAACACAGCTTTTCCACAATTAACCAAGTTTTCTGTCCCAGTTTATGGGAACAATCAGCCAAAAAATTCTGTACCATAATTCCCACCAAGCTTAATGGGAATTGCACATCAGCTATTGAAATGAAATTGTGAGAAAGATGTTACCTGCACATTGTTTGAGACCAAACTAGAAAAAAATGAGCTATAGATGCACATGCATGCACACACACACACACACAAGGCAAGGCCTGTACAATCATTGGGCAAAGGAAGCTGGTTGCTGCGGATAGCAGATAATGGCCTGAATCCTCTTGGTGAGATCCAACTAGAGTAGATCCCTTGAATCAGTTGTTGATTGGTGATCAATGCATGGATGAATTCCATTTATTCAACAGGTCTACTCCTGTTGGGACTAACAATACAATTTAGGCCAATAGATGTTGTGTTAGGGACAGCAACAGTGGCATTCTGGCTATTTCCTTCCACTGGAAGATAAAACTGTGTGTTTGATCAAGTTTGCCTCTGCCCAAATCAGTTTGCTGCCTTCAGATGAGGAGGACAGCTCCATTTAGGCCTTCTTGTTTTCCTTGTCCCAAACTAGAAAGAAACACATGGTCATAAAAGGGTAAAGGTAAAGGTTTCCTCTTTCACAAGGTTGTCGAGTCATGTCCAACTGTAGGGGGCAGTGAGATTGCTAGTGTGTTGGACACAAAGATAAGATTTAGGATTCTGATTGGATAATCAAGGCACCGAGAGGGCATCTGGAGAGAATAAAAGAGTTAGGTCAGAGCCACAAAACTAGGCTACTATTCAGCTTGCCTCCAACACAAGAGGAAAAGACACCAATGTTGTCTTCCAGATATAAAGTTTCTGATAGTCCTAACATGCTGTCCTAAAATGTGGATTCATGTTGGTAAGGATAGAATAGATATATAATAACATGTTGCTAACACCATTAAGGTTTGCTCAAGATTTGGTTAAGATTAATCCATGAAAGCAATAGATGAGATTGTATTCTGTCATAAATAATTGTTTGAATATTAAGTTAGAAGGCCAAATGAACATGATAGCTATATAATTTAATCTAAGATGCCTTACATAATCTTATTGGATGTAAAGAAAATGAAGTGCCTAGACATTGCTGTGCTGGTTTCTTCCTCAGGAGAATGTACATGTGCATGTATATCTAGCTATATGCATATTTATAACAAATAGCCTAAAATACTAACAAGAGAGACTGTTCATTCCCATATAAATATTTTGGAATTCCCAAACATGACATTGTTTAAGTGAAGTGTTGATGTTAACATGGCCTGTCTGGTTTAACCCCTATGATAAGTTAAGTGACCAGAAGTTGATAACGGTGACCCCAGACACAATCCAGAATTAGCTGACAAGTGGCAAGTACCCTCAATCCCTGAAACTAAGAGATGGGATGGGGAACATTGACTGTTTCACTTGGGCCTCATTCCCACTATGATTTATAATGAATTGTTGATCGGGTTATATGACTGTCATTCCCACTTGAAACTGGTTCTGATCATACTATGCTCGGTTGCAATCGCGATAAAGTAAGGTAAACGCAAAAAAACCCTACTGTTTCCTGACACTAGTTTTTGTTGGTGGTTCTTTTGAAAAGAATTGGTTCTGAAGCATGTTCAACAAGTGGGAACGATAGATCTGAATCACATCATTCTGGAAGGGAGGAACCAATGGCAGAGGGGTGTTTACCATCCCTCCTCAATTTTTGGGAAATCAGCCACACACACCCCACCTCAACGCTGCCTCTGTGCTTGTGGTGTGACCTATGGGCACATATATATGTGGTGTGACCTATGGGTGCAATATATTGACAGAATATGCAATCCATTGTATTTGCAACCACTTGCCATTATGGGCAGGGCTGCTCAAAGAGAAAATGGTGTGCTTGAGCAGCCTGGGTTGCTGAGGGGCAGAAGAAGGCTCAGTTTCTAAAAGTTGCCCCACTGGGCTCCTGGAACGGCCCCGTCCTCACCATGTTGCCGCTTGTGCCACCAATGATGTGCAGATGATTGACATGCATTTTGAAGTGGCATAAACTAGTAGGAACAACAATCGTACCCAAAAAGAAGTGATTACAAGGGAATGATGAAAAGATCCGCTTTCATAGTGGGAACAATGGACCTTTTGGAATTGATTCACCGACACGGAGCGAAGGCGAATCGCAAACCAGTATAAATGTAAGTGGGAATGAGCCCTTGGGCTGACTCAGCCATCAGTGGAGCTGCTCACTCTGGTTCTATTAACATTCAAAAGAGATGTTTCGCCTGTGGCTAGGTCAACAAGATGGCAATGCAGTGTATGCACAGTTATCGTGAAGAAATGGTCACTTGAAAGGTAGATTAACTCATTCCTAAGCAGAAAGGACCTCAGAGGTTGATAGCATAATTGGCATTCCTCTTTAGGGCAAATTGAAAATATACTGTACAGGCCACAATTCATTTAAGAAGTCAATAATAACTTTTGTGTGTATTTGTGTTTGTTTGTTTATGATATTTGTTTATCACAATTCATCCCATTAGAACTCCCAAAGCAATGTACAATGGATACAAACATTTAAAATAGTAGTTTTGTGAGATATTTATCCTTCTCTGTCACAGAGCTCTGGTGCTACAACAAACTACAAACCCCAGGATTCCATAGCATTGAGCCATGGCAATTAAAGCAGTGTCAAATGGCATTATTTCTGCAGTGAAAATCAGACCTGAACTCCAATTTAAAAATAGTTCTAAAATAACATACAGTTTTACAAACAGTTAAAAACAGAAAAGTAGACACTTCTAAGTTCTGCTACAGAGAAAACACTGCCATATGTATTCATCAGCCTAACCTCATGGGATGGTTGAACATACAACTCAGCCTCATCTGAGAATCTTAAGTTTTGGGCAGGCTCCATATGGAAAGAGACATTATAATACAAATTATGGTACTAGTAAATACTACAAAGAAACCACTTCAGGTTTATTTTTTTTTAAGGTAAAGGTATTCCCTGTTGACTAGGTTGTCATGTCATGTCCAACCATAGGGGGCAGTGCTCATCTCTGTTACTAAGCCAAAGAGCCAGCATTGTCAGAGACTACTCTATGATCATATGGCCAGCATGATTGCACAGAATGCTGTTTACCTTCCTACCAAAGGGGTACCTATTTATCTACTTGTATTTGCATACTTTCGAACTGCTAGGTTGGCAGAAGCTGGGATTAGTGACGGGAGCTCACCCCATCATGTGGCACCCGAGCCTCGAACAACCGAGTCACCGTCTTAACCACTTGAGCCACTGCATCTCCTATTTATTTTTTTACTGACAAGCAAATGAAGAGAGGATGATCTGAACTGTATTTAGTAAACTGAATCATGTTCCCAGAACTTCAGTTACAATGACAATATAAAAATGAAATTACTGGAGAAAAATATCTGTTGTCAACTGAAAGAATTTACTACAAATAGACATCTCTGTGAAAGATATCACACAGAATAATGGAATATGCATCCATGCAACAAAGGATATGCATCCATGCAAACTAAATTTACCTACATGCCAGGAGAACATTTTAGATTCAAAATAATTCAGGTTTTTAAGTTAACAAGGAGAAATATGTAGGAAGACTAAAGATTTAGTAACACATTCCTCTATAACTTAGTGGCTTTATGGAGCAACTTGTCAATTATCACAGTGATTAAATTGCAATTTGAAGACTGTTATATGTTAAAGTAATAAGTTAACATGGCACTGTAGAATATTCTGCTCTCTTCACAATGTGCAATACACAATATAAAACAGTGGAACTTTTACAGTGAGCCAGGGCAAACTCTAGAGACATACTGGCTTATAACCAGATGTGATTAAGAAAAATGCTGAAGCCCGGACTATTAAAATTCTAATACAGCAATTTTTCATGCCATTTTAGCTTATCTGTTTTGGTTGTAAAATCATAGTGTTAACTGTTTTTATTTTTGTTCTTATATTTGCAAATTACATGAGGACAAATAAATAAAGATCCTCACACACAACCCATGATTTCTAGAAACATGTTCCTGGAAAACCTTCCAGGGCAGGTTTTCAATACTACAGAAGGCAGAAAAGAACAAAGTAGCAATTCTGCTGAAGAAAGCAATGGAATTTAATGTGTTTTTATTTGTGAGCCACCTTGGGTCCCTTCCTGGGAGAAAGGAGGCATAGAAATAAAATAAATAAATAAATAAATAAATAATCCAGATTAAGTACAACATTGGATTCAGAGCCCCAAAATTTTATTTCTTTGTTTCTTCTGCCCAACCCCAAAAATTCAAATGTGGTAAACCAATCCCACTGTATACCCATCATGACTACCACGAAACACACACATACACACCTTCTGCTGCAGAGGGCCCTGAATGCCTTCAGTGTCCTATCCTGGAAACCTCCTTGCCTTTAAGCCTTTGCAATGTGCTTATTGCTTACTACTGTTACTACTGCAACCACCAGAAAATGCAGTAATGCAAGTTTTCTCTTTACCTTTAATTCTTTAACACATAGTGGATGCATAACCATGATAACTTCAGAGGCATATTTCCACCTCTAATGAACTGCTTTCCAGGAAAGTAAAATCCAGACCCAGCTGCCTCCTATCTCTCATCAAATACGCATTTTATCCCTCTTTTCACAGCACAGGATGGAAAATGAGGATCATCAAAATCCCACAGGGGTTATACTATGTACACAAATGTTGATTTCCACTAAATTCATACAACATTAATATCAGCATGAGTGTTGGACTAGAAGACCAGGATCTGGCCTTGGGCAAATCACATTCTTTGGCAAGAGGGGAAAAAACCCTGAACAAATTCTGCCAAGCACACCCCATGTTAGGTTCATCTTGGCATCATGAAATGACTTGAAGGAACAAAACAATTATTTGAGAAGGCATACAATGGCAACAACAACATCTGGCATATATGAGTTCTCAGATTGTTCAAGGGAATGTGCTTAAATAAAACCTCTTCAGTATTTCTCATGTGACTTTTCTGAACTCAGATGAAGTATCACATAGACCATCTCAAAATAAACTTCTCCACATTTTACTTTATAATTTCATAATATACTTCCTCTTTTTTCCAATCTACCTGAATTATGAGGGGCTCCAGCAACTTCTCCACAGTACGTGTCTGAATCTGCAGATTCTGTGGATCAATTTTAATTTGCATGTGTGGTACAACTGCTGCCATTTTAACCTGCGGGCAAAAGAATAATAATTTCTTAGGTAGTAATAAATCATAGGATTTCACAGAGTTAAAGATGCATGTTTACTCTAAGCATTTTACAATTTCAACATGGACTGACAGGATGAGACAGCAAGGGAATTTTATGGCAATAAAAAAACACCAAAGTATGAGTATTATGATTCTGAAAAAATGGAACTGTACTTGTACATTGATTTGATAGCAGGTTTCTATGATCCACTACAATGAAACTGCAGCGTATCGAATCAGGCTTACTAATGACAGAGGAAGATGTCAATTGGACCAAGTTTATTTGTGGAAGGAGACAAGCTTTCAAGTTCCAAAAAATCTATTATTGAGCCTACATGCAAATTCCACATTAACTCTGAATTACATAAATAAATTGATTGATCTGTAGCAGGCATGTGCTATGCATTTGGATGAGCTCTGATTTCATAACTGGGCTGGGCCAATATGGAAATATTTGAGATGTCCAAATCAAAGCTAGACTTCTGTCATGTAGACTCAATGCAAATCTGAAGATTCCCATCAATTCAATTTGAAGGGGTATAGAGCATGTCTCCAAAAAATTATATAATTCTCCTAAGTCCTCTATATAAGGAAAATACCAGGAGATGGAAAGGGAAGAGGGAGTATGCTTTTATGGTGGCTGCTGTAACTTCTGGCCATGTTGAATTATTTTACCATCACTCTTCAATCCCTGTGTTTTGAGGGAGGGTTACTGAAGTAATATATTGCAAGACTGACTCAGTATTCAACACCTGGTAGTCTTTATTCCCAGCATAGCGGATATTAAAATGTTTTGTTGAGATACCTTAAATGTGAAGTAGCACTGGGTACTTGCTTGGGAAATGTTCAAGTCTATCTGCCTCTTTCAATGTACACTCCACATCAATCATTGATCCCTGTCTGAATTACACTTTCTGTGGCTGTATTTCCATTCATCATAACTTCCTAATTCTTGTATCCTTCTGCAGTTTGGCATGTTTACATGAGAACATTCTATGGAACCATGGGTTCTGCAATTTAGAGAAGGGTTTTTAGAATTGTCTGCCAAAGGGCTTTAGTGCTTCACCAGACTACAAGCCCATGGATTACACTGGATGTAGGCATGTGATTTAAAGTGGAATTGGTGCCCTGAAAGGGTCCTAAGTGAGGCAAAGAAAGCAAATTACATACCTTCCAAATTTTGTACACTTCCTTTCTTCCCAAAATTCTTTACCCATTCTTTGGAAATGTCACAAATTTCTTAACAAGGGCCACACCTATTCTGTATGTCATTCCCATTATAATTTCTTGTTATGTGCCTTCATTTTTGACTTATGGCAACCATAAGGTGAACCTATCATGGGGTTTTCTTGGTAAGATTTGTTCAGAAGAGGGTTTGCCATTGCCTTCCTCTGATACTGATACTGTTTATTTGCCCAAGATCACCCAGTAGGTTTCCATGGCTGAGTGGGGATTCTAACCCTGGTCTTCTAGTGTCCCAATCCAACACTCAAACTATTATACCACACTGGTGTTCTCAATATAATAGCCCCGCAAACTATGTGGGATACATGCCCTGTTTTAGTGTTTGAGGGATAAGTGTGCTTTAATCACTCTTGTACAAAATTCGCTGCACCTCTTCTTCTCAAAGTTAAAGGTGTTAGTCCTCTCTAGAAGGGCAACTATTCCTCCAAATGCTAAGAAATAAAAAAAGTTATCAAGCGCTCCCTTAAGAAAAACAAAATTTAAAGCACAAACACATCTCCATCTGTCTGCTGATATTTGTGTTATGGAGTTACTGACTGCTTTATTGCATTCCATAAATCACTACAGAGGTATTAGCATTTTAAAGACAGATTATATTAAATGTTTACCTTGAAGATTTGTTAAAACTATCATTTGGGAATTCAGATATTTCCCACTGAATAAGGGAACCGTTACCTGAAGGCATAGCAACACTAACTGAATCATGGAAATTGCTAAAATAAACAACAGATTAAGCTACCTCATTTTTCAAATAAATATAAATACTGCTTAACTGCAACAATACCACACTGAAAACAAATCCTTATTTCCAAACTGCTCAGCTAGTTAAGGCTGCTACATAATTACAAGGTGACTGCATGAGTCATCATGTGCAGAAAAAATATACAATTTTGCATGTTGCAGATAGGACCACAATATACAAGTACTTTAAAGCCATGGTTTGTAACATGATTTATCAGTTGCTTTAAACTAGAACACCTTTAAAAATTATTCCGTTTAGCATTCATGTAGAAAAAATAGTCACTTGTCATTAATATGGCTTTGGCTGACCCCAGAATGGGGAAAATAAAGAGACCAGACTTGTATATGGGTAGAATAGAGCCAATTTATTTAACATTGGGGGTGGCAGGCCTTATATGCCCTTTGCCTCCAGCCCTAATGTATTCACGTCACAATGCACCACACCATGGTAATGTGGCTCCTGGTTTCCTTCCCCCTAGGCCAGCAAAGCTGGTCATTCCCCACAAGAGGACATGCCACACAGCTGGACTTGAATAGCCTTGCCTTCACTTAACTTCTCTGTCCCTAGAACAGTTAACTGTTAGAACACCTGTTGTTATATACTGCATTCATATGATCTGATATCCAGAATGTCCAAACAAATATTTATATGTTATCATTTGTTCATGAATCCGCACCCACAAGAGGTGCAGAGGTTCTGTGGTGGTTATTATTATTATTATTATTATTATTAAAGTTTATTTCTAGAGCGCTGTCAGTGTACTCAGCGCTGTACAAAAGACAATCAAGAATAAAACAAATAACAAATAAAAAATAAAACCTTCCAGAGGCATACAATCTAAATTAAAACAATGAGCAAAATAATAAAAGTCAGTTTAAACAAAGACAATTACAACAATTACTAACAACATCCACTGTAAACCTAAGTGAGAAAACAAGTTATGGTTATGACAATGTGTAGCTTCCTTTCATTTGTCCATTAAACAATTTATTTGGCATGTCCTTTGCCAACCTCTTACATGGTGCTGATTTTCAAACAGAGCTTTTATGTAGCTGGCTGCCCTTTCAGTTAGAACCAAAAAAATAAAGAACTGACCCATCGTGAAATCACAAAGGTATTTTAATAGCTCAATCCTTAGAGGATTTATGTTAAAATGCTTTCATCAAGTATCTAGCTTGATTAAGTCCACAAAGTACTTAACTTTATACTTGCATATCCAATATAATTTCCATACAGAATGTATGCCAGCCTGTCAGAGAATGTGAAGTTGAAGGCTTTCATGGCCGGCATCCATAGTTTTTGTGGGTTTTTTCGGGCTGTGTGGCCATGTTCTATAAGAGTTTCTTTCTGACGTTTCGCCAGCATCTGTGGCTGGCATCTTCAGAGAATCTCTTGCGAAATGTCAGAAACTCTTCTAGAGCATGGCCAAACAGCCCGAAAACCCATAAAAAACTGTCATATAATGTTTTATTATAGTAAGGATGCAACTCTAATCATGTTTACCACAAGATAAGTGCACTGAACTTAGTTGGACCTATACTTTATTCCAGATCATGCTATATTGCTACACTAATGTCCTGCTTCAAAACATCAATTAGTTTATTATACGAAAATAATAAAAACATAATAAAATGTGGGCACCTCTGTGGATGGTTTGAGCATTGGACTAGAATTCTGGAGACTAGGTTCCACCATGGAAACCCACTCGGTGACCTGGGGAAGTCACACACTCTCAGCCCCAGAGGAAGACAAAGGCAAACTACCTCAGAACACATCTTGCCCCCCCAAAAAAACTATGATAGTTTTGCCTTAAGGTCACCATAAATCAGAAATGAGTTGAAGGCACATGACAACAAAAAGAAGGACATAAGTGAGAATGTATTTTGGCTGTAGTTTACCATGGCTTCAGATGTAATTTTTGCCTAATTATTATGAATGCCATTCACCAGTTGGCAATTTAAGATCAAACTACTACATGAAGTACTGTCAATGGAAGGCAAGATGGCTTGCAATAAGCCTTCAATATGTTAAATACTAAACTGAACAACAACGACATACTTTCTCAGTAATAAATCAAGATGCATACCTTGAAATACAGTCAAAAGCTTTAATGCTTCATAGCTTCATCCTTATCTCACAACAAATTGAAAAAGATGCTACAAGTGTTAGGTTTCCATCAGAGATGTAATACAAACTCCTAAAAAGCACTATACAATTAATGGAAATTAAAGGCAATCTCCCAATTGTTTTAGTCTGCTTTACATTGGTTCATTCTACTTTATGTAGAATGTAATGCAGCATTTGTAATCATCGGTGATGTTTACTGTTTCATACTTCCAAATGTCTTGCAAGTTACAGCTGGTATATTTAAGGACATATTTGCCATCACCCATGTAGCCCAATCCTAAACATGTTTACTGAGATCAATGAGATTCCAATGTCTATTCAGTAAGTGTGCCTAGGATTACAGTCCATATTTTCACTGCTGCCAGTATCTCACCGGTATGGTATTCCAAATTCTTTGGAAAGCTAGATTTCAAAACTGGAATAAATTGTACAAAAAGTGTTTAATGTGCATTTTTTTTCATTTTTAGGATTTATTTTATTTCATAATTGTAATTTTCTTGATATAGGAATAGGTACAGGTAGCAGACATTATGCACAATCTATATAAGTATAGATGCATTTGTATCCATTTGAGACAGGTAAACCAGTTAGGTGCTGTCACTGCTGCAAACTCTCATAACTTAACAAAATGGAACTGCTTTCAATATACAATATTTTACTGAAAAGCAGCATGTAAAACCACATGGTTTTCCCCATATTATGAATGAATGCACACAAAATGTACATTTAGAAGTTAAACACTTTTAAAAGTTTGTGTAGCTCTGACTTATCTTGAAAGCAGCTATAAGAGGGACCCTTCCTTAAGAATGTGTGCATTATATGTGGTTACTGGGTTTCTTTTTTAAAAGCTAACCTTCTTCAGTCACTGAATTCAAATAAATGGTAATTTGTGACAAAAGCTGTTTCAAAGCTGCTAATACCATATCACTCACCTATTTCAGAATGCAAACAGTCGACATGCAAGTGCTGAGCCAATGTCTAGTCAATTCTTCCAGAGTTTGGAAGTTCAGCGCAGCTATTATAGCTCACTACTTGGCTTATCATACATCTGCAAACAGAAAGCCTGACAAGCATTCTAGTGTATTTCAGGGTAAGTGACGGGACATAGTGACTGCTGGACAGGGGGATGGGCAACCCTTAAAGCTATACAGACCAATGCAAAGTCCTGTGGGAATAATTTAAAAGTAATAACACATACAAACATTCTTCTAGTCTACATGGGAAAACCAGATAAAACATCAGGATGAAAGATGCCTTGCCATTACAGCAGAAATCTCCCCCCCCCCC
>JAIPUX010001880.1:16784040-16799177 GCA_020142125.1 Phrynosoma platyrhinos
TAGTCTTTTTGTGCTGGATTACAACAGTGGGTCCACAGTAAAATAATGTAATAAATCTTGAGATGAGTAAGAATGGGAGTTTACCCTACCTATTTAGCTATGTGCATGCCTGCAACAGGCATGCTGTTTTGGAAGATTGATGTTGGTGTTTCAAATTTGAGATTCAGTTCTCACAATATATAGAGGAGGTGAGAAATACGTGTCTTAAGTGTGAGATTTTATAGCCTCTAGGTTTTATACTTCAAATCCCACACAGCACAGTAAATGGTGAGTGATGATGGGAGCTGCAATTCTACAACATCTGTAGAACCACAGTATCCTCTCCCCTGCTGTATTTAGAATCTGTACGCTGAATCATGCCATATTGCAGACACAGACTAACAGGACTGAATGCTTCTCAACAGAAAATAATTCTCTTCACTTGGGGTGTATCCACACTGCAGAATTAAAGCAGTTTGACATCACTTTAACTGCCATGTCTCTGTCCTTACAGAATCCTGGCATTCATAGTTTGGTGAGGAATTCAGCCTGGTCTGTCAAAGCACTCTGGTGCCTCACCAAATTACAAATCCCAGGATCCTTTAGGATAGAGTCATGGCAGTTAAATTGCTTTAATTCTGCAGTGTGGATATACTCACAGGGCCTTTGCAGACTGCTAGAAATAGTGCAAATTGAGTCCACTTTTAGGGTTAGGGACTCATGGGAACTGTAGTTTATTGCGGCACCAGAGCTCTCTGACAGAGAAGGCTCAGTGTCTCAGAAAAACAACAACAATTCCCATGATTCCCTAGCACTAACCCTAATCCTAAAAGTGGACTCAATTTGCACTATTTCTGGCAGTCTGCAACCCCCCATAGATAGCTAAATGTTAGGAAGAAGGGAGTTTAATTTAATTTCATCTTTGGCACATTAATTGAGTGAGGAGCCATTATGTGAAGCATCATCTGGAATCCAAACTGATGTAGTCAAGGCATAGGTTTCCACAGGGTGGCTAGATCAAAAAGAGGTGAAAGCTTCTCTACCTTCAATAATTCTGTAGACCAGAGAATTTCACCACATGTAGCTTGCATTACAAGCTACACCTGTTGAATATTCCCTCTTCTACACAACTATTAAAGCTGCAGGTGTGCTGTCTTCTTTCTTCTGTGACCACACCAGTTCGGCGCTTTTTCTAGGTTGGGTTTGTGAGAACTACACCTCAGGTATCTGCCTTCTCAATGTCACTTATGCATAAATAAATTTCCACTATCATTGCCTCTGTAGATAACTAAGCATATTAAAACTTTAAATTTCCTGCTGGGACAGCTTCTTCCAAGAGAAACACTTTTATTAAGATACTTAGCTTATAGATGAGTGCACTTATCAGAAGGAGAGTTTGAATCTTGACTCCCAGCAATAAAAAGCTGCTAAGATTTTTTTTTTTACAAAGAACAGTTCTTTCTAATCTAAAAGATTTGTAATGTTATGACTGGTTCTTTTGCATTGGGTGCCTGCTAAAAAGAAATAACTGAAGATCTGTAACTATTGATAATTAATCTTTTCCTTTGTGTTCATAATATATAGCAAATAGAAGGCCACCTTATTTGATCCTTGGCAAAAGCTGCTTTGGAGAAAACATCAACCAGATAGAAATATTTCTACGAATACAGATAAATTGGTTTCTCCCATTTGTTGATATAGAGGTAAATGACATTTACTTTCATTTGTAATCCTGAAAGATTCTAGTGCAAGAGGCTTTTTCAGACTGGGTAACTCAGGGACTCTACAGACCGCTCAAAAGAAGAGGCTCCATGCCACCCCTGGAAGTGTCAGATTAGGGCCACGGCAACCGCACACTGAAGCCCTGATCCAGCACTTTGCCTTTTTAGAGCAGCAAAAAGCTGCCCTTGCTGCTGCCACGGTGGCCTTTCGGCACTCTTTGGTAACACCCGTTCCCATATTGTTACGTTCCAGGGACTCGGTGGGAACGTTACAGATACTGGTGAGATAAACTTACTGGATTGGGAAGGTGGCAGGACTTTATATTTCTTTCTCAACTATGTTCCTTTGGAACATAATGTAGCCTCAAAGCAAAGTTGAAGATTGAGTATGTTGCTGTAGTCTGCAGGAATTATGTATTTTCCTACAGATGTCCAAGTGAATGTCACTGTATTCAATTGGTCAAGTGAAATAAACTGGGATTTTCATTGCCTGCTAATAATCTATCTCCCAGCTAGTGAGGTAGCCTCAAATCTAATATGTCAGCCCCATCCTGATGATAGTCTTAGGGAATCTATGGGCCTTTGCAGACTGCCAGAAATAATGCACATTAAATTGAGGCACTGCCCTGGCTCAGTGCTAGGGAACCATGGGAATTGTATTCTTTTCTGAGACATTGAGCCTTCTCTGTCAGAGAGCTCTGGTGCCACAATAAATTACAGTTCCCATGATTCCCTAGCACTGAGCCAGGGCAGTGCCTCAATTTAATGTGCACTATTTCTGGCAGTCTGCAAAGGCCCTAAATATGATTCATCGAAGTTCTAGGCAGCTCAGAACTTTTACAAAGATTGGGTCACAGAGGAGAATAATGCTGGAGTACATTTTGAATCCATGAATAATATAGGTTGGCATTATCTAGCACTGTGGTATTTTGCTCATTGTTTGATTGATTCAATAGAGTGTCTACAATAAGAAGGATCTTCTCAGAGAAAGATGACACTGAAAAGTAGTCATGAATTTATAAATACAGAAAAAATATGTAATGGCTCATATATGTCATTGTATTATACTCATTACAACAACCCTGTAAATTAGGCCAATATTTTTACCCCATTATAACAGGCACAAGGTAGCTGAGGATAAGACAGTGTCTTGTCAAAGAACCAAAGTAGAAAGGATAGCAGGAGATCCTTAACTGGAATGCAAATGAGTTTTTAAAGTAAAAAGCAACTGCACAGGGGTCCAAATCAGACCACAACTGCATTGCTGCTGTTAGGAATGTTTGTAGGAAAAATCTCCATTTTGTCTGGATTCAGCTTGAGTCGTTTTTTCCTTATCCAGTCCATTACTGCCTCAAGACATTGATTGAGGGGAGAAATGCCATCTGTCATCAGGACTGCTGACCGGGACATGGAGAAATATATTTGGGTCTACAGATGATCTCCTCCAGCAGCTTCATATAAATATTGAATAGCATCTGGGAGGCTCTGCAGAGGCTCTCCAGGGCCCCTGCAAGGTGCTCCCAGCTACCTATCCACTGCCCCCCTTGGCCCTCCTGGAGGGAGGAGGGAGCTTCAAAGGTGGTGGTGGTGGTGGTGGTTCCTCTTTCTCCTCCTCACCCACCAAGACCCCCATCGCTCCTGCCGGTCCTCCTCCAGGGTCTCTCCTACTGCAGGGACCAAGATGAGTCACCGCACTGGTGGTGGGAGCTGCAGGAGGACCTCCTTCTGGCCCAGCCCCCTTGTGTGCCACCACCATCACTGCTGCCGGGGCCTTCTCCACCTCGTGCCGGAGCCCACGGTGCAGCCTAATAAGGAGCAGCAGTAGCAGCTGCTTCTTCATCTTCTCCTCTTCTCCCAGCAGCAGCAACAGCTGGTTCATGACTGGCCACCGCCTCCACCCTCTTTACCATTGGTGGACAGAGATGGGGACCCTCTTTCTCCTCCTCCTCCTCCACAGCTCCATTCTGCCTCATGGGGGGAAAATGCAGAATCTTATCGTATTTCTCCATCATCAGGGAGTATGCAGCCCCTTTACAACTTGGACTTCTCTGGGTTCCTCCTACATCTTTTCAAAAATAGGATTTCCCCATTCTTGCAAAGATGTAGCAGAAACCCAGGTTGCATATTGACTGCATACTCCCTGGTTATGGGGAAATGAGATAAGATCCACTTTCTTAAAGTTACATCCCTCTTCTATCATGGGAGCAAAGTCAACGTGATAAACTCCTGAAACAATTCTCTAGCAATTCTTCTTGTGTCTTCATTATAATCTTTCAATCTTGTCTTTTTAGAATATAATTATATTCTATGATCAGAGTACAGACCGACATGGAGCCTACAAATCTTGAGATTTATATAGGAACTATCTTGCTCCTAGCTATAGACTTAATGGCTTGGCTGAAGCCTGGACAAAGGCATTGATTGCCTTAGCTTTGTTAAACCTAGGTGTGAGACCTTCAAGGCTCTGGACAATGTGTCCTTTTTTGGGATAATGGTTTTTCCCCTTTAGCAACTCCCGAACCTGTCTGGTAGGGAATTTTCCAGTTGTTTGGGCAGGCCCTCCCTGTGCCTACCTGACCTGCCATCTAGAGGATTATGGCTGACATCCCACAGAGGTCAGTTTGGGGTCATAGAGGAACTCCACATATGTCCCAAAATTTTATTAATTTCATATATGCTAACACATAGCTTTTCTTGATCATACAGTCAAATACTTTGCTATCGTCTATGCTGATTTTTTTCTGAGATTCCTTGGTGTGCTCCATTAGCCATCATATGTTTGCAGTGTGGTTCCTAGTGCCTCTTCCTTTCCTGAATCCCACTTGCACCTGTGGGATTTCTCTCTCCACGTGTGTTTGGAGTCTATGCTGCAGAATTTTGAGCATAATTTTGCTTCCAAGGGAGATTAATGCTATAGTCCTATAGTTGCTGCAGTCTTTTGAATCTCTTTTTTTTGCAGATTGGGATATATATTGATCATTTCCAGTCTTTTGGCCACCACTTTGTTTTTCATGTTTGTTGGCATGTTTTGGTTAACACTAGAGTTGCTTTTGTCTGTGTGCATTGTAGCAGCTTAATTGGGATATCATCTGTTCCTGATGATTTATTTTTCCCAATTTCTCTTATTGCAGCTTCCACTTCACTATTTAAAATTTGGGATTCATCTTCATGCAGTTCTTTGCTCCATGTGTCATTCATTTTTGTCTGTTTTATATAACTTTTGTATATTGCATCCAATGTCTTTTTTTATTTCTTCTTGATCCTGTAGTACAGGGGTAGGCAACCTTTTTGAGCCGGGAGCCGGCTTGCTGTCCCTCAGACAATTGGGGGGCCGAAGCACCAAAAATAAATAAATAAATAGATAAAAAATTTAAAAATTTAAAAATATGCATGCACACTCTCTCAGCCCCAGAAAAGCCATGGCAAAACCCCTGTGGAGATTTTGCCAAGAAAACCCCAAGAACAAGTAATAACAACAATAATCAAAATCATCATGGCAGGCGGTGGCGGTGGCATCAGCAGAACCGGCCTGGGGCCGGTCCAAAGGCCTCGAGGGGGCGCATCCGGCCCCTGGGACTTAGGTTGCCTACCCCTGCTGTAGTATGTTCTTTTTCCTATCTTTGAGCATCCCAGCCCTTGGTTTGAACTTCCTTTTGATTTCCTAGATATAAATTTAATAATGTAGTTAGAGCAAGATTAACTCTTCATGAACTCTTTGGCAAGTTTAAATGCAATAGTGTATAGTGTCTTAATTATTCTCCTGTTGTTGCCAGTCAAGTCCTTAGCAACACACACAGTTCATTTCCTAATAGCTCAGTCTCTCTTTTCTAACAACACAAACAGCTTGATCTCAAATAGTTTCTGTCTCCTTTGTATATTTTCTTTGTTCTAAGATGGTTATTTAACATATTAAAGAAAACTTCTATCTCATCCTGTGGTATAAATTGATACCTAACCATGTTAACCAAAGCTCTTTATACAAAGTTCTCTTTATACAAAGTTCTTTATTTGTATAAAGTTCAGAATTGGCAGGTTTGTGTCGATCTAGTTCCATTAGAAGCTCTTTTGCATATTAAAAGAGTAGTGGTGGTACTTGTGCCGCAAAGTGGCTGCTTGCTGCAGACATGGCTTGCTCCAATCTCTGCACTCTGCTCCTTCCACATCTCTCTTCTGTCTTCTTACTTTCTCTGAAGAGAAATGCTAGGAGCATCCAGGGACTTTTGGTGAGCCCCTCTGCTTCCCTTTATGGGGGGGGGGGTGTTACTATCTATAAGCGAGTAAGTCCCCCTAGCTGATCTCATCCCCACAAGAAGCAATCGTCTTTCAATACTACTGCCAAGGTGACAATCATTCCACCACCATTCCATTAGAAGTCAATCCCCATTTACTTTTAAACTTTAAAATGGTAATAAAATAAAATATTCAGAACTCCTGGGTCATCTCTCTGGGCTCAATAGTAAATATGCCTGCCGCAGGGTTTGTTCCAGTCAGAAAGAGAAACAATTTCTTATTTATTTAAAAAAAATGATGACTCGATGGCAGTAAAATTCTAAATGCTTTAGCACTTTTTTAAAAAGTTATTTACTTTGTAAATACTGGAAATTTCCAAATAGGTATATGCAAAGAAGGGAGATGTTCAGTCTGTAATGCTGTTAAAACTTTCCGGTTTCTCATTGTATATTACAGGAAGGCTTTGTGATGGTGACTCCAGTCCCTCTGGCAGCAGAAGACTTCAAAATCACTCTCACAGAATTGCGGACTTTAATGGAATTTCGAAAAGAGGAAGCAGTGAAAAAAATACAAGAGAAGTATGTTGACATCACTGAAATCTGTAAGCTGCTGCACACCTCTCCTACAAATGGGATAGCTGATTCCCCATCAGAATTAGAGATTAGGCGATCTATATTTGGAAAGAATTTTATACCTCCTAAAAAACCTCTGACATTCCTAGAATTAGTATGGGAAGCACTACAAGATACAACATTATGTATTTTAGAAGTTGCAGCCGTCATATCCTTGGTACTTTCATTTTATCATCCCCCAGGAGGAAGTGTTAAAGCATGTCACTCAGAGGAATTTGAAGAGTTCGATGAGGAGGGGGAGGCTGAATGGATTGAAGGAGCTGCAATACTATTGTCAGTTGTTTGTGTAGTGTTAGTTACGGCTTTCAATGACTGGAGTAAAGAAAAACAGTTTAGGGGATTGCAAAGTCGTATTGAAAAAGAACAGACATTTTCTGTGATCAGGAATGGGAAAATAATACAAGTGCCAGTGGCTGACTTAGTGGTGGGAGATGTTGCACATATTAGATATGGTGACCTTTTACCAGCTGATGGTTTGCTTCTCCAAGGGCATGATCTGAAAATTGATGAAAGCACCCTCACAGGAGAATCAGATCATGTCAAAAAGTCTCTGAAAAGTGATCCCATGCTGTTTGCAGGTACCCATGTAATGGAAGGCTCTGGAAAAATGGTTATTACTGCTGTAGGTGTAAACTCACAAACAGGAATTATCCTCACCTTACTTGGAGTTGGAGAGGACAATGAAAAAGATAAAGAAGACAGCAAAAAACCTCAACAATCAAATGATTCTGAGAACAGCAAGGCACCTAAAGTGGGTGAAAATAAGTTACCTGAAAATGCAAATAAACCAGCTCCACATAAAAAAGAAAAATCAGTTTTACAAGCAAAACTCACAAGATTAGCAGTTCAAATTGGCCAAGCAGGGCTGGCAATGTCTGTAATCACCGTTATTGTCCTTATACTCTCTTTTGCTATACGAACCTTTCTGATTCAGAAGCGTACCTGGACTGTTCAGTGTACACCAGTTTATATACAATATATTGTAAAGTTCTTTATTATTGGTGTTACAATCCTGGTTGTAGCAGTTCCAGAAGGCCTTCCACTTGCAGTCACCATTTCACTTGCATACTCTGTGAAGAAAATGATGAAAGATAATAACCTAGTGAGACATCTGGATGCTTGTGAAACTATGGGCAATGCAACAGCAATCTGTTCAGATAAAACAGGAACCTTAACAATGAACAGGATGACTGTGGTCCAGATTTTCATTGGTGGCACACACTATAAAATTGTCCCTGCACCAGATTTAATTCATCCAACCATGCTGAATTATCTGCTTAAAAGCATTTCTGTAAACTGTGCTTATACATCTAAAATACTCCCTCCTGAAAAGGAAGGAGGACTGCCCCGTCAAATTGGCAATAAAACTGAATGTGCCCTACTGGGCTTGCTTCTAGAATTAAATCAGGATTATGAGGCTGTAAGAATTAAAATACCAGAAGAGAAACTATATAAAGTCTATACCTTCAATTCTGACAGGAAATCTATGAGCACAGTTTTGAAAAATGAAGATGGTAGTTTTCAACTGTTCAGTAAGGGTGCTTCTGAAATTCTCCTTCAGAAATGCAACCGACTGTTGAATGGTGCAGGAGCACCTGCCCCTTTTTCAAAAAAAGATAGGGAAAATGTTATTAAAAATGTGATTGCACCAATGGCTTCTGAGGGACTCCGAACCATATGCCTAGCTTTCAGAGATTTCCCAGCTAACTTTGACAAATCAAATCGTTCAGTATGGGACAATGAGGAAGATATTATCACGGGTTTGACGTGTATTGCCGTTGTAGGTATTGAAGATCCAGTGAGACCTGAAGTTCCTGATGCAATAAGAAAATGTCAGAATGCTGGCATTGTTGTGCGTATGGTCACTGGGGATAACATTAACACAGCTCGTGCAATAGCTGTAAAATGTGGCATTATTCGACCTGGGGAGACATTTGTGTGCCTAGAGGGGTCTGATTTCAATAGTCAAATACGGAGTGAAGATGGGAAGATAAAACAAGAGCTTATTGACAAGATTTGGCCTACACTTTGTGTGCTTGCAAGATCCTCCCCTACTGACAAGTACAACCTAGTATCAGGGATCATTAATAGCAATATCACAGAACAAAGGCAAGTGGTAGCTGTGACTGGTGATGGTACAAATGATGGGCCTGCACTAAAAAAAGCTGATGTTGGGTTTGCAATGGGTATTGCTGGAACAGATGTAGCTAAAGAAGCTTCTGATATCATTCTGACAGATGACAACTTCTCAAGCATCGTTAAAGCAGTTATGTGGGGCAGAAATGTATATGATAGTATTTCCAAATTTCTTCAGTTTCAGCTCACTGTCAATGTGGTAGCTGTTATTGTTGCTTTTATAGGAGCATGTATCACCCAGAATTCTCCTCTGAAAGCTGTTCAGATGCTGTGGGTCAATCTCATAATGGATACCTTTGCCTCTCTTGCTTTAGCAACAGAAAAGCCAACAGAGGATCTGTTGAAACGGAAGCCCTATGGTAGAAATAAACCTCTTATTTCCCGTGTAATGATGAAAAATATTTTGTTTCATGCCATATATCAGCTTGCGGTTGTCTTTACACTTCTGTTTGCAGGTGAAAAAATATTTGCTATTGAAAATGGACGAATTGCACCACTGGAGGCACCACCTACCCAGCATTACACTCTTATATTTAATACATTTGTGATGATGCAGATTTTTAATGAAATCAATGCTCGAAAGATTCATGGAGAAAGGAATGTGTTTTCAGGAATATTCACAAATTCAATTTTTTGTGGTATTAGTGTGGGAACATTGATTGTACAGATTCTCATTGTGCAAATTGGAGGGAAGCCCTTTAGCTGTGCAAAGCTTACATTAGAGCAATGGCTGTGGTCAGTCTTTTTTGGCATAGGGACCTTACTGTGGGGTCAGGTCATCGCAAGTATTCCAACCAGCTATCTATGGTGTTTGATGGAAGTTGGTGAGACCCCACCAGTAGTAACTGAAGAAGAAGAGCTAGGTGAGGATGCCACCGAGATTGACTATAGTGAGCAGCAGCTGCGCCGCAGTCAAATTTTGTGGTGCAGGAGCCTGAAGAGAATACAAGTTCAGTGCAGAGTAGTGAGGGCATTTCAGTCTCCCTTATATAGTGAAGTACGTTCAGCATGTAGCGCTAAAACTGCCTAGGGGAATATGAGTAGTGGGTCTAAACCTTTCTTTCCTCTGTTACTGAATCTGCAGGTCAAAATTACGAATATATATGTTCACTCCATTAAGAAATGGTTAGGATTTTGTTTCACAGTAGTCATTGAAAAATATTTTGAAACTCTCTAGCCAAACAGAGATAATTTTTGTAGAAGATAAAGTTGGGGGGGCACATGAGAAATCAAAACAAGAAGTCAATTCACATTTTCTTCATAGGTGGTGGGTCTGACCTTTATGCTTGTAGCCTTTATGGAACTTGAGCATTTAAATTTCTTATTACAGGGGTCTTCAGAAAAAGAGTGAGTGATAAAACTAAAAACTATGTCCTGAATGTTTTATATGTATTGATTTGAAATGTGATGTATTATAAATGATAGTAGTTAAACTGTACATAGTCTTTTTCTTTTGCTGTTTATAATTATAAATTATACATATCGGTGGTGATGCCTTGGGGTTTTGATCTCCTTCTTGGAAATAGTTATCTTCCCCAAGTAATTTGAACCCTTTAGTTGTTGGACTGTGATTCCTATGCAAGAGGAGATACATTTGGTTGTAAGAAGGCTAAGTTTATTTGCTTGTTGTTCATAATTGCTTATAAAGATTATTGAACAATAAAAAAGTTTAAAACCTTTTTACTTTTTGTTGTTTAAGGGTAGGAAAATCCAGTTGTTCCAAAATAATAGTTGCCCATGGACCAGTGACAAAATTCCTTCAGTGTATTATGAATTTTTATTCTCAAGCAAATCTATCAAGACAAGTACCCTCTTAAAATTTCTTGCCAGCCAACAGCCCTCCTTCTACCGTTCCTGTTGATGACAATTGTTGAGTATCCATTCCTTACACTTTAATCAGTTACATTTTCATGCATTACATAGGAGCATGCTTGAGTCGCAACTGTATGGTGACAGACCTGAGTTTGAATGTATCTAGATAGCCGTTTACATACAAGCTTCACATAGGCAGATACAGACTCTTAGGAGGAGGCAGCAGCAGCATACAGTAATGGGTGGAATTATCTGAAATTATTATACAGAACTTAAACAGTAACAAAACTGCAGTACTTAATTGCTTGGAAAGGGTATTCCAATGTAGTGAATTTTGTTGGAATAATGAGGGTGTTGAAGTTTGTGACTGGGTAAAAGTCACAGCCACAGAGTTGATGGAACCCACATTTTGGCTAAAGATTATCAACTACAAACCTTTGCCACTTCAGCTATGTTTCTTTTTGAAGTGCACATTGCCTTTCCAGTGCTGGGCAAATCTCTTCTTTAGGATTAAAACCAGCAATAGCCTGTATTTGCAAAGAACAAGCTAAGCAACAGGTTAGCTAATCCCTTCCTTTTCCCCACAACTTTAAAGATGGCTTTCTTACTTGTTTCCAGTACATGAAACAAAGAGAGTATTGGCAACAGTGGGATCTATTAAGTAAAGCATGAAGCTTGTAGTAGGGTGAAGGGCTAACTCAAGACATTTGACTGCTGTTTATAATTACTCAGTATATAATTCTTGCGGAGCCAGCATGGTATATTGATTTGAGCATTGAACTGTAATGAGGACACCAAGATTTGAATTCCCACTCAGCCATGGAAATCTACACTCTCTCAGCTTCAGATGAAGGCAAAGGCAACCTCCCTTTGAACAAATCTTGCCAAGAAAACCCCATGATAATTCGCCATAGGGTTGCCATAAATTAGTAATGACTTGAAGGCACACAACAAAGCAGAAGGCAGTCGGAAAAGAGAAATATTGAATTACAGGTGAATAGACTCCATTCAGGGAAGCAACAGCCCTAAGTTTGTTAGATCTAACAGAGCTGTTAATAACATTGCATATTAGTGGTCTCTTATTCATAGGATTGCCACAAGCTGAAGACAACTTGATGATACTTAACAATAGGAAGTCAAAAGACAAGATGGTGCACTCTTACTTTCCATGTTCAGAAGCCAGTTTCAGCAGGAGGGTGCAATCTTGCACAAGGAAAAAACCCCACGAAAAACATGTAAAGAAACAGCAACCTTGCACAACAAAACCATGTAGGTATATTTTGTGCAAGACTCCTGGGTGTTGTATAAGATTTGTGTTATACAGGATTGCTAATATTTGTGTAAATTAAACGTAGCTATCTGGTGAACACACAAAAAAAACCCTTACTTGGCTATCTGGAAATGGGAGGGGGGGTTCCCCTATAAAACTCCATAATTCTAATGTGAAATAAACACATGCACGTCTGCAAAGAATAATTTTCCAAAACACTTTGGTATGCCTGAGTACTAGGTGAAAACTGACCTAAATTCTCCCATCTGTATAATAATCCTGATCCAGTTTTATAAATATTGGGGTACCCATTTTTCAGTCAGGAAATGAATGACAGCAAATATTCTTTCCATTCCTAGCCTGACATGATCAGTGTTACTGATGGTGGCACTCTCTTTCTAGCTAAGGCATCAAATATTAAACTGGAAAGGTGGAGAGAACTCTGCAGCATATAACCTATTTTGCCGAATAGAATTACTAGTTGCACTACTCCACTATAGTGCAATTTGTGGAAATAATTGTTTAAAAAATAGAGAAATTTCCTCAGATGACCATATTCTCTGCAGATATATTATTCTTAGCAGTTGCAGAACTAAGTTGTATCCTTCACCATTTGCCCTTTTCTTCCATCTGGAATTGATCTTATACAACTTCTTAAATGATTATTTACATCCTGGAACAAGCTGCTCATAACCGCCATCAGTCAATTAACTCTTTAATTATAGGATTTAACTGTGCTGGGTTGTTGTGGTTGTTGTTTTAATTATTTTGTTTTTGTTTGGGATGCTTTAGCACTCACTTTCATTACAACAGTGCCAACATCCCAGTATGTGCTGCATTGCTATAGAAATGTACACAATTGGAGCGGGACACAATCCTGGTTTTTTATTATGCATAGGAATTGGCTACCGACTGCCCCTAATGACTTCAAAGAAGAAAATGTACATTACTTTTTTTAAAATATAGGTTGCTGAATATTATATTAAAACTATTACAGTCCAGTCTAGTCCTCCTTCACCCCTAGTTGACCTTTGATATCAACTTAATATTAAAAGATGTTTGGATGAGACAGGGCACCTCCAGTGCAGGAAACTAGCCATCCCCCAGATCGTTTTGGCTAAGTTTGGAGGAAACTCAAGAGCACTTAACCAGGATAGATCAATTAAGATTGGAATCTGCTTAATCCTTTCATATAGAGCTTGATGGTGGGTGACAGATCAGGTGTTTGCCAGAAAGCTGAGGATCAAAGGGAATCAACTTCCCTCTAGAGATGACACCTCTTTGTGTGAATCATTTATCGTACATTGATTGCCCTGCCATTTCCACTCATCTCTGGCCATTCTTCCTCCTGGAAATTTCACTCAAAATTCCTGAGAAACTGCCTCAGGACACATTTCACCCTTCAAAAATGCCCTCTTAGGCACTCCCATTTTCGTTCAGTTGGAATCAGGCAAAAACTTTGGGCCTGAACAGACTGCCAGAAATAATCCATCTTGAGACCACTTTAACTGTCCTGGTTTAAACCTATTAGAATGTTCCTTTCATTACTGAGGAACAAAACACGTGGGTGGAAGAGGTGGCGTGAAGGAATGGGCCACGGCAACCATCTACCATGGCCCCAGTACACCTTAAACCTGGCCAAAAAAGGAGTAGCAAAGATCTGCTCCTTTTTCTGCTGTGGAAAAGCTGGCCTTTTCCACCATGTTGCATAGAACGTCTGGGCAGCTGAACGGGTTCAAGCTGGCATCCCAGCATCATTGGAACATATGGCTCCTAAATACTGAACACCAATGACGTTCAGAGGTGGGCTTTTTTGGGCTGCCTGTTCTGGCCTTGAATTCATGAAGAAGAAATACATATATGTAGAAATCCATTTTTATATTTTATTTTATTATTAATTTTCTTTTCTTTCATTTATTTTTATTTTATTTTATTTTTTATTTTCATTTTCTTTCTAATTTTATTTTTAATTATATTGCAATTTTATTTTTCATTTTACTTTTAATTTTGATGTATTATTTAGTTTTAGTTTATTATTAATTTTATTATTTTTCATTTTAATTAATTTATTTTTTTAATTTATTGTTTATTTAATTGTTTAATTTATTTTTATTTTATTTTAACTTAATTTTTTATTTCTGTTCATTTTATTTTATTATAATTTATGAAAATTCATTTTTATTTATTTTATTTTTATTTTATTTTTATTTTTTAATTTATTTATTCATTTAAATTTAATTTTGATTATATTTTGATTTTAATTTATTATGATTTTATATTTTTATACATTTTATATTTTATTCTATAGTATTTTAAATTTTATTTTATTTTTATTTTTATTTACTTTTATGTTTATATTATATTATATTATTTTTTAAAGTTTACTTTATATTTAATTTTATTATTTTACATTATGTTATTAAGTTTTAATTTTTTTTATTTTTCTTATAATTTATTTTATATAAATTTTATTTTTAAATTTAAATTTTTAAATTTATATTATTGTATTGTATTTTTATTTTAGTTTTTATTTAGAGGGGATACAGACAGCCCAAAAGGGACAGCTTAGGCTCCACTGGGGCCAGAGCAAACAGATGTCCAGTCCCAATCCAGCCAGAGTCCACCCCAAGATCCGCTCCTTTTTCAGTCTGAAAAAAGGCATCCCTTCCCCTATGGAACCGGCTTTTCTCTTTGAAAAGCTGGCTCTGGGGAAAGTGGCATCTAAGCGCCATGCCCCTAAGTGGAAGAGGACATGGCCAGCGTGTAATTAATGGTCTGGCTTCGATCCCGCTTGGAGTTGTGGTGCATCTGAATGCCACATCCCCAAGCCAGCCCCAAGTGGGCTCAAACAGGCTTTCTGAACAGCCCCTTAATTTATTTATTTTTCTTATTTAATTTTATTTTTAATTTTATTCATTTTAATATAACTTATTTTATAATAATAATAATAATAATAATAATAATTTTTTATCCCGCCCCTCTGCGTACGTAACTGGGGTGGCTTACAACATTAAAAATACACTTCATATCCCACAATCTCACCCACCCCTTAAAATTCCATCAAACAATGAACAATTTAAAACATACTTATAAACAAATAACAATAATTGCAGGTTGGGCTGTCTCTTGATGGCCGAGGTATCTATTCAGGAAATCCCTGCCTGAAGAGATCCGTCTTAACAGCCTTTTTAAAGCTGTTTTAAGGTGGTAATATGACGGATCTCATCCGGCAGGCCATTCCATAATCTGGGATCGGTTGCCGAAAAGGTCCTCCGGGCAATTTGCAGACGGCCTAATTTTTATAGGTTGCAGCAGATTCCTCCCAGAGGACCTAAATGCGTGGGGTAGATTATATGG
>JAIPUX010001880.1:16811244-16822510 GCA_020142125.1 Phrynosoma platyrhinos
GTGTTTCATAGACTATGGCAAAGCATTTGATTGTATAGATCACAAAAAAATGTGGAATGCACTTAAAAACATGGAGTGCCGCTACATCTGATAGTCCTGATGAGGAATCTGTACCAAGGACAGGAGGCCACCATCAGAACAGAATTTGGGGAAACAGTGGTTTGCAGTAGGCAAAGGGATCAGGCAAAGCTGCATCCTATCACCTTACTTGTTTAACTTATATGCTGAAAACATCATAAGAAAAGCAGAACTAGAATCCAAAAAGGAGGAGTTAAAATAGGAGGGAGCAACATTTAGTACCTAAGATATGAGGACGACACCATAATATTAGCAGAAGACATTCAAGAATTGGAACAGTTACTAAGAAAGGTCAAAGATGAAAGTGCAAAGGCAGGTCTGATGCTGAACATAAAGGGGAAAAAAATGACCACAGAAGAAATACACAAATTCAATCTAGACTAAAAGGAAATTGAAATAGTTAAAGAATTCCCATATCTAGGGTCAAACACTGACCAGAATGGAGACTGCAATCAAGAAATAAAAAGAAGATTAGGAATGGGAAGGGCAACTATGAAAAAACTGGAAAAGATACTGAAGAGCAAAGACATACAACTTAGTACTAAAGTCAGAATCGTCCAGGCCATTATATTCCCAATTACCGTGTACGGATGTGAGAACTGGACAGTGAAGGAAGCAGACAGAAAGAAAATCAGCTCATTTGAAATGTGATGCTGGAGAAGAGTACTTAGGATACCATGGACAGCCAAGAAGACAAATAAATGGGTTCTTGAACACGTCAGACCAGGACTCTTTTTGGAAACAAAGATGATCAAGCTGAGACTATTGTACTTTGGCCACATAATGAGAAGGCATGGATCACTAGAAAAAACAATAATGCTAGGAAAGAAAGAGGTTAGAAGAAAGAGAGGAAGACCACAAACCAGATAGATAGACTCAATCAGAGGGCTTATGGGGAAGGGCTTGCAGGATCTGGGCAAGGCAGTGGAACATAGGGATTCTTGGATATGTCTCATCCACACAGTTGCCATGAGTTGGAATCAACTCAAGGGCAGCTAACAACACGTGAGAAGACTATGGAAAGCTGGTGTGGCTCAGATTGAGAGATCTGAGGATGACATAGAAAAAACACAGAGTGTGGGTATATATGCCAGCTATGTGCACAGAGGTTAGGTTTTGAAATCATATTTATACCACAAAACTAGACCCAAGTGGTGGGCAATTTGGCCAAGTAACAAAGGCTGAATGAATGTCTTTTCCCAGGAATCAACAGTGGGATTCCAGACTGATTGATAGTTTTAATTTTAGTGTGACAAAAGCAGTGATTGGGTCAGAATATACCTGAGATAGATGGATGGGGAAATCTGGCTTGGGACACAAGGGGATAGGTAGAGAGATTGGCTTACTGCTTTGGGTGTGAAGCGATCCTTTGTCTCAAGTTTTGAAAGGAAATACAAATTACTTGGAGGAAAGAAGGAACACTTTAGACTTGATGGTTTTGTTCACCTGGATGTTCACATGCTTTGGGAAAACGTTCTTTTTTTCCTGGAAACCTGACCTAATGTTCCTGAAAGATCATTGAGCTCACAAAAACATGCTATCTCCAGATGTGAGATATGAAATATAAGGACCCCCAAAAGCCATTTTATCCAGCTTGTGGAGGGCAGGGAGGAGGAGGAGGAGGAAGAAGAAGAAGCACACACCTCTTCCTCCTCCTCTCCTCATGCTGTCCCTGGCCTTCAGCTGCCTCTCTGCCCTCCGCATGCCAGGGAAAATTGATTTGCATGCCATCTCTGGCATGCTTGCCATAGGATCGCCATCACAGTGTTATTTGTACCATTTTTTCCTTTGAGGGAGGGGGAAATCATAGTGAGGGGATGTACTACAGAGAGGAAAAGGGATCCCTCTGCTGTGCGCTGCAGTCCCAGTCTGAATAAGTGCTACAGACCTATACAGGTGTGGCTAAAACTGTTCTGCTGCCTGATGTGAGAGAAGCACTGCTGCTGTGTGTACACACACACAAACAAACACAAACACACATTTTTGCAGCCTTGTCCTTGCCTCCTTTCACTGTGCCTTGATGCTGCCTTGCTCTGTAAAAGAAGTACCTTCTGGTACACCTGAAACACACTAGTGCAGCCTGCTGGTGGCCCCTAAACCCTCTGTAGGTGCCCACATAACCCTAGTGATTCACAATAAAGACACTTCTTTCTTTCCTCTTAGTGACATCTTCTCAATCGTCCTCTAAACTGGCCTTCTATCAACCTGCCAACCCAGGTGGCTTCTGCTAATCACTAGGAAAAGAGACCAATGGCATAGAGTAAGGGTTGGGCCAGTGCAGGACTGGGGAATGTGTGGTTGTCTGGATGTTGTTGGTCCCTCGAGTTCCCATCTGCTCAAGTCATCTTGCCTGATGGTGAGGAATTGCAAGAGCTGTAGTTCAATTTCTTCAGAGGGCTATAGCTTTCCCATCCTTGGACCAATGGAAGTCTGTCACCTAAGCATAGAAAATTGTCACTTGGCGTTGAGAGCTAGACAGCACTGCAGAAACAGATAGATCAGAAGAGAGATGTGGGGAAAGCAATAACACCAAGCGCAAGTTGCTGATGAGTATCGCAGCACCCAGAGCCAAAAGTATACTCATTTTTTATTGTGTAAGCTGGTTTTATTACTTGCTTTGTAATTACATCAGCTTTATAACATTTCATTCACTGCCTGCCAGCCAGCCCAAATCACCTCCTTTGTTATGAATTTAGAAAGGAATGGCAATTGCTGTCAGGAAATTAAAACCATGCAATCACCATATGACTCATCATCAGTCGCACTTGCTGCAGTTGATGAAGATGGTGCCATCGTCCCATTTCCCAAAATAAAAGGAAGCAGTCCCTCTTGAGACTTAGTCATTGTGAGATAGGGATTTTGAGTGACAGGCTTATTTACCTTCACGGTACTTTGCATTACGTACACTGGACGTTATCACACGGGGAGTCGCGGGGAGAAAGTGGAAATAAACCGGACGAGCAGAAGTCTTTAATTTACGGGATTTGTCCCATTCCGTCTCATCTGATAACTAAATTTGAATTTAAAAGGGGGTTAATTCAAACACAAACCTGATCTTTTCATTTTCGGGATTTTTGAGGATTTGAAAACATCAGGTTTTTGTTCGAATTAACCCCCTTTTAAATTCGAATTTAGTTATCAGACGAGGCAGAACGGGACAAATCCCGTAAATTAAAGTCTTCCACTCGTCTGGTTTATTTCCACTTTCTCCCCACAACTCCCCATGTGATAACGTCCATTGTATCTCTCAATTTTGGAGGTATGGGTTACACTGCAAATTAAACTTCAAAAGCACTGAAATTATTATAGCCCCAGATCCAAATAAGCTCTTTTGTTTTAAACAGGATGCTGGAGCCACAGTCTATAAGTAATTTTGTTGTTGACTGCCCTCGTCAGCCTTGACTCATGGCAACCCTGTGGATGAGACCTATCCAAGAACCCCTATCCTCCACTGCTCTGCCCAGGTCTGTGGCCTCTTTGATTGAGTCTCCAGCATCATTGTCTTTTCCTGTAGTTCATGGTCCTTGAGGTCTCTTCCGATGCTATAATTCTGTGCGTTCTCATGATGTGACCAAAGTATGACAGCCTCAATCTAGTAATCAGGAATAGCGACCCCTATTTAATCACTGTTAAGCTATCAAGGGCCTAAGGAGCCAGTGGCACATACAGGAATTAAGGGAACAGGTCTCTTGCAGGAGAGCAACAAATTTAGGCAGTGCTGGACCTATGGTCATCTTTCCAGGTGTCCTACCTTGGAACCTAGGTGCATCAACATGTAGAAATAATACAGTTTGACACTGCTTTAAGTGCTCTAGCTCCATCCTATGGAATCCTGGGATTTGTTGGCTTACGAGTTCTTTAGTCTTCTCTGCTAGAGTGCTGGTGTTTCACAAAACTACAAATCCCAGGATTCTATAGCATGGAGCATATAGCAGTTAAAGTGGTGTTAAATTGCATTCTTCACCCAAAAATGCACTCAAAGATTGGTTTTATGATGCCTGTAAGTATTACATCTAGTGTGTTTCTGGGCTTAATTCCAATTCTTGGTTAATATGTACAAAAACCCAAACAAACTGAAAGGCCAGGATATTTGACTAACTACCTCTAACTATTCACAGGGCTCTGCCTCAGTCAGGCTTTAGATAACTACAGAATTCTTCAAATCTGAAAAGAATAGGATGACTTAAACTGAATAGCTCTTTTGTACAAGATAAAGCATAAGGCAAGAAGTCCGGAAGCTACTAGACAAAAAGCAAGCAAAATACTCTTCCTAAATTCACATACACACACACACAAAGGGGAGTTGCAGACTACCAGAAATAGTGCAAATTGAGTCCACTTTTAGGGTTAGGGTTAATGCTAGGGAATCATGGGAATTGTTTTTGTTCTGAGACACTGAGCCTTCTCTGTTAGAGAGCTCTGGTGCCACAATAAAATACAGTTCCCATGATTCCCCCTAACCCTAAAAGTGGACTCAATTTGCACTATTTCTGGCAGTCTGCAACCCCGCAAAGTGAGCTGTCCTCCCCTTGTCTTTGACTGGATTTGGAAAAGCACATCCATGTGTTTTCTCAGCAGAGTCTTAACTTGGAACAGTTACTTTTTTGTCCTATCATTCCCAGAATCCCCCAACCAGCATGGCCAAGTAGCATGACCTGCTGGAGAGTCATTATCTTTTCTGTTTGAATCATGTATTCACATAGCAAAAGAAAGGAATGTGTACAGCCAAAAAGGAGACCATAGATGAAGGGAAAGCTATTGTATTTTCTCAGCCTTACCTCCTTTCCCACTAAACAAAGTTAAGAGTTGGGGTGGGGGGATAGTCAGAAGTCAAGACATAAGGCAAAAATAACTGACTTTATTAAAGCAAAAGATACTAATCAAATAGAAGAAAAAGACAAGGCTACAAATTTTTACAATACAAGTATGGATATAAGTTTTGTGTATGTGACTTCATGTCACCTGTTGTTTTATAATGACCCCATGAACTACATATAGTTTTCTTAGACAAGGAATACTCAGAGGTGATTTTGCCAGCTCCTTCCTCTGAAATATTGCCTACGGCCCCTGGTATTCATTGGCAGTCTCCCATCCAAGTACTAATCAGGGCTGACCCTGCTTAGCTTCCACAATCAGATGGGATCGGGTGCTTTTACAATATTTAGGCCTGATCAATATAAGTCACCAGTACAATGTTAATAATATATAATGCAAAAGTAGTACCTGCAGGAAACCCTGCTCTCCAAAGTCAACACTCAGACCTCTACAACACGCTGGCTAATATAAAGTATAGTGTAGTGTAGTGTAGCATAGTATAGTTAGTATATATACAATATAATAAAATGAACACAAGGCACAGAAGACTATACAGCATGCAATTACGTGGAGAAACAAGAACAAAATGGCACGTTTTTAGAAGAACTATTCCCTCAAGTAGTGAAAGATGTCTGTCATAGCACATAATTTTTCTCATCTATATTTCGTGTTCTTTTTTGTTGTTTTGTTTTTGAATGGTCACTGGAAAATAAATACAGACTTAATTAGCAAGTCTGATTGCACTGTATGTATCTCTGAGAAAGTCCTGTTGTAAGAAGGAAAACTAATTATTTGCAGGGAATACGCATTACCTTTACTGCCTATTTCTCAGAAATAAACAGCTGCACATAAAGATCATAGCGGATTTGGAGGAAGATGATTAATTATGAACATTTTTGAAGTCTTTTAAAAGTAGATTAGAAACTGTAATACTGTTTTTTAATTTATGTAGTGCATAAGTTTGCATATATTTATTTAATTAATTTATATCCTTACTTTAATTAATGTATATCCTTACTTTCTCATGAAATGTGACCTATGCATAATGTTACAGAATATCACAATTGTTATCAGCAAGCCATTATCATAGGTTGCCTCAAATTTCCATTTTAGTAATGAGGAATTAAAGGAAGCATGTCCTTCAGATGTCCCAATTTGGCAGGGAGTGCCTCGATTAATCTTTATTGTCTTGCTTATTCAGCTGCTTTAAAAATATCCCAGGTACTCTCTCCTCCCACTTTCCCTCTTTTTCATTGCTGCAGAAGCATTCAAAGTGCAAAAGTAGTTTGCATTCAATTAACTTAGCAGGAGGGAAGAGAGAGAATGTGACAGAATCATGTCCTGCTAGTAGGCTCAGGCAAAAGCAAACTGCTGCAGCCTCTTCTAGATTGTGTGTTCTTTCTCATTAATAATCTTTACCATCTTGAACACATTCAAATATTGCTTGGCCTGTCCTGATTTTTATTGGTGAAATGCTGGAGCGTATGAGGAAAGGAGTCAAGCTAGGACCAATCTGTGTTATGTTGGAGCTTCCAATGTAACGTTTTTTGGTAAAAGTAACCAAAGATGAACTGGATCACCCTTGCACTCCTCTTCATAGTGTGGAGTTAGGGCCTGTACAGACTGCCAGAAATAATCCAGCTTGAGACCACATTAACTGTCTTGGCTCAGTGCTAGGGAATCATGGGAACTGTAGTTTATTGTGGCATCAGAGCTCTCTGATAGAGAAGGCTCAATGTCTCAGAAAAAACTACAATTTCCATGATTCCTTAGCTTTGATCCAAGTGGTCTCAAGTTGGATTATTTCTGGCAGTCTGTACAGGCCATTAGACACCTCTTTTTCTTCATCTGCCATATCCCTTAACTAACTGAGTGAAAAGAAACATTAAATTAATTTTGAAAAAAAGTAAATTACATAAGGAGCTCCAAAATAGCACATAGTTTTTTGTCCCTGGGGCAAGAATGACACAAGATTAACAATTTGGATAAAAGCAGCTGGTTTGGGGGGTGAAATCTTGAAGGGTCAAGTCAATTGTAGGTTGTGAAGGGCAGAGGAGAGAAAAATAAAAGTGTCTTGAAATGGCTAAACTAGAAAGATTCTGCAGCATCTGTCTGGAATAGCAAAGAAAAACATGACAAGACATTTAAAGGGGGATAATCTCCATATTGTGCATGCTAATGATGAATAAACATAGCAAATAAAGGCAAAGTCCACAACTGAAATCAGAGCCAGTCATTCATATGGCAATTTGTGACAAGGCAACTATTACAAAACTATATAGTGAAAAAAAATAATATTCATAGGCATATACATATACAAAAATACTGAAATGGTGAACATAAGCTTTAACACTTATTTGGCCATCTGCACATATCTGGTCTGCTGTTTCATATTTCATAGTTTCTGAATTTGCGCAGGAGTTCAGATGGAGTGTCACCAGACCAGCGGAAACGTAAGTGCCAACAGTTTAGATCGGAAAATCCTATAGAGCAAAAAGAGGACAGTGAGGAAGAGAGAGAAAGCAGTCAACCAGTACAAAGGAAATGGTACTTGGCTTCACATTAGTTAAATAAAATATTATTGAAAGTGAAATAAAATGTCTTTTTATATAGAAACCAAACTAACTCCCTGCTCATCATTCATTCTGAAAGTAAAAAGACACTGTTGATTGTGATACAGAACCATGGAGGATCCAGGAGTGACACTCACCCCATTTTCTACCATCACTCTCAAACCCCCAATGGATGCACTACCTCTTCTGACAAGTGTCCAGAAATATTCTGACTGCTACTTGGAGCCTAAACAAGGTATGTGCTTAACAAGAGAACCAATGCCCCTAGAGGTGCAGCTTTCAATTTTTTTTGCCAGAAAACCTTTTTTTTAGCAATGGGGAAGCTCTGGTGCTGCTTCTGAGGTTGCACAAGAGACCTTGGGACTTAATGCATGAAAAGACAACGTGGAAATGGAGCTGGAGAGTAGTTGCTTTCTCCGTTCCTTACTGCATGACACTGCAGCACTTCACTTCTCTTCTCATGGGAGAAAGTTGTAAAAGTGTGTCTTTTGTCAAATGGATTTTTCCAGATAGTCATGCTTTTACAACCATCTTCTGTGAGAAGAAAACTGAAGTACTATGACATCATGCATAATGCATAGAGAAGGTTGCTACTCTTTGGCTCCATTCCCACGTTGTTTTCTCATGCATAAGGCTCCCGGTGTTATAATGGGGCTTCTCCCATTATCTGAGCAATGCAGCTGGGGGGATAGTCTCTATCCAGGCAAAAAAAGGTTAATGAAGTGTTGAGTTTAAAGTTTAATTTTTATGGGCATTGCTGTCACAGGACGTTATTACACGGGGAGTTGCGGGGAGAAAGTGGAAATAAACCGGACGAGCAGAAGACTTGCAATTTATGGGATTTGTCCCATTCCGCCTCGTCTGATAACTAAATTCAAAGTTAAAAGGGGGTTAATTCAGACAAAAACCTGATCTTTTCATTTTCGGGATTTTTGAGGAAATGAAAAGATCAGGTTTTTGTTCGAATTAGCCCCCTTTTAAATTCGAATTTAGTTATCAGACGAGGTGGAACAGGACAAATCCTGTAAATTAAAGTCTTCCGCTCATCCAGTTTATTTCCACTTTCTCCCCGCGACTCCCCGTGTAATAATGTCCATAGAGTCATTGAGATCATGAGAAGCAATTGCCCAATGGGAATATCCAGTGGACTGAAAAATGAGTTTCAAGAGTCTTCCTAGGCAAAATTATATAAATGCCTCAGATACCATGAGATGAGCCAATCTAACTTAGAAGAACAAAGGTGCTCCAGAAGACCAGGGGCAACTGCCCACCTAGGGGAAGCTGGTTGAAACTGAACAAAAGACATCCAGACTCCCAGCCATCCCCAGGAACATCAAGGACTCCAGATCCCATCTGTATCATCAATTGCTACAGACTGTTTAGTTAGTCATGACAGGGCTTCCTTTTATTTTGGCCTTGTCTAAATATGATCTATACCAGCGGTTCCTAACCTGTGCTCTGGGGAGCCCTTAGAGCTCTGAGTGCACTTCTCAGGTGCTCCACGGCTACTCCAGCAAAATGAAAGAAATAAAAACTAAATGAAATTAAAGAATAAAACCCAAAAAGTAACACTACTCCTAAACACCATTAACATGTAAGACATAGAGTAGGCCCCTTAAGGGTTCTGCCATAGAAATTGATTCTAAAAAGGGCTCAGAGAGTCAAAAAGGTTGGGAACCCCTGATCTAGACTATTCTCTAACCTGTAACTTCCCTAACTGTGTCTGAAGTGAAAGTGCCCATCATGAAGAGAGGCAACTTTTGACAGTGTAGATATTTTGCTTAGAATAAAGCCTTCCTTTAAAAGATTATTTCTTTCCATGTGCGTTTTGCTCAGCGTCATTTCCCCCACAAGGAGTGGGAGTAAGTCTCTACAGCAGGGGTAGGCAACCTAAGGCCCGGGGGGCCGGATGCGGCCCCTGAGGCCTTTGGACCGGCCCCAGGCCGGTCTTGCCACCGCCGCCCACCATGATGATATTGATTATTGTTGTTATTACTTGTTCTTGGGGTTTTCTTGGCAAAATCTCCAGAGGGGTTTTGCCATGGCTTTTCTGGGGCTGAGAGAGTGTGCATGTATATTTTTAATTTTTTAAAATTTTTACAGTTTTTCTTTATTTATTTTTGGTGCTTCGGCCCCCCAATTGTCTGAAGGACAGCAACCCGGCCCCCAGTTCAAAAAGGCTGCCTACCCCTGCTCTACAGAGTCATAGATGGAAAGTGCAAATTTAACCCTCAGTAATTTCCCACTGAATTACTGAAGGAAAGGGGGGGGCTAAAATCAGTGGGTGGTGGCAGTGTAGATGGCCTCTAGTGGTCCCATCCAGCTCAGGCAGAAGCAGGAGAGGACCCACAAGGCTTATGGCACCCTGGCAGGCCACATGCAGCCTGTGGGCTCCACAATTCCCACAACTCTGCTGTAGATGGAGCCAGGTAGTTTGGGAGTGGAGGAAGAAGTGAGGCAATTCAGGATATGCAGACCACTCAACCTGGATTAGTCCAACACATGCAAAATTCTTCAAAACCAATTATAGATCCCAAGCAAATCTTTATTCTCTTCATTCTGAAAATGGTTAAAAATGAGATACTATCAAAGTCTGATACTGAATCACACATGCAAACTACCACTTGATCCTGTCATGCTCAGATAAAGATCATGAATGTGTTAACTAGCCCCTGGTGAGGCATGTGAAAGATGAGAAGCAGTACTGGGGAAAACATAAAACTTTGTGATATAATACATTTATGACATAATACTTCATGGCCTGCATGGGCTACAAATAAGATCTGTACCCTCTTTAGCCTAAAGTTCCTTGGATTTGTTGCGTGGGCCATTCGGGTGGGCTGTGCGGTCCAGAATCCATATAGCTTACATTGATCTGGTACAATCAGAAGAAGCATATCTGAGACACATGTAAACTCCAATGAAGGTATATCCTCAAAGGAGTAGTAGTGAGCCTGCATATTTTGCCAACCTACATCCAGTCCTAATAATGTATCAGCAAAGTTTCTCATATCACAGGTCACTTACCTGGGGAATCGGGGCTCTTTGGTGAAAGTGAGATTTCATCAGAGGGAGCAAAACCTTCTAGCCCCTTTCTGTCTAACAATTCACCACGACTGTGTTCTTTCTTCTGGAAACTATCATCAGCCTTCTTATCATTAAGATGTAGATCAGGAGCTTCCAGCATTGGCTCTTTTTTACCTTGGACAGCCCAGTGCATTGACTAGACAGAAAACAACAATGTGGCAGTCATGAATTGTATCACTGTTGCCCTTGCTTGCCAAAATATACATTCAACAACAAAAGAAAAACCCAGAGGAAGGCAGATTTGGGACAGTCATACTGAAAAGTCATTGAACACTTGTCAGAGAGCTCTGGTGCCACAATAAACTACAGTTCCCATGATTCTCTAGCACTGAGACAGGGCAGTTAAAGTGGACTCAATTTGCACTATTTCTGGCAGTCTGCAAAGGCCCTAAGTTAGCAAACTCGGGGCTCATTCCCACTTGCATTTAAACTGGTTTGCAATTCGCATTGAAACCAGGTCACAGATTTGATACAGGCCGATGTGTAGCTTCCACTATGGAAGTGAATTATTTCCTTATCCCATGTCATTCTCACTATGAGCCCCTAGAAACCCATGCTTCAGTCAGGCTCAAAATGGAGGACATTTTTGGACAGAAGGCTGAAAGGGAGGACTGTGTCCTAGAAAAGGATGACCTGTAGTCACCTGGTGTGGGACCTACTAAGCCCCAGAATGCCAAAAAGCAGGCCTACCTCCCTGAAAATCAGATCCATCA
>JAIPUX010001880.1:16822932-16833306 GCA_020142125.1 Phrynosoma platyrhinos
GGCCTTTGGACCAGCCCCCACCAACCCCCGACGACGACGACGACAACTCCTGCTGCCACCACGCACATATCACAGCCGCCATTTTCTTTTCCAAAATGGCGGTCACGACTCGTTTGCGTATGCGCAGTACGAGCCACGGCTGCCATATTGGAAAACAAAATGCCAGCTGTGGCACGTGCGGTGGCAGCGCGGTGGCAGCGCACGCAGCAGTGGGGGCGGGAGCTGTGTACACACGCTTGAGCATGCGCGCCGCCATTTCGCCCCCCCCCCTTCGGCTCACGGAAGACCTGGAGGCCAGCGAACTGGCCCCAGGTAAGAAAAACTTGCTGACCCCTGACCTAGAGTGATTCAGCACACCTGCTGAAAAGTCCATACTGTGTCCCTAACTTAAATTCTCAAGTTAATTCCTATCTTTTAACAATAACTATACTGATCAAGACTGGCTGGTCTTTTTGTAATGGAAGTTTAGCATCATGAAGGAGGTAGAAGCAGTCTGCTAATAAGTCTGATTTGGCTACCAGGACCAATGACAGACAGAGCTTGGGCCATAGCAGTCCATCTATGTTAAGACACCACTTTGGTAATACGTGAGCTGCACCTTCCATTCCCATGTCTCCTTGGGATATCCAGATCAGCATTTAAAAAAAAATAAATCATATTTTGAGAACCGTTTTCCTACATGTGCTCTGAAGGATTTCCCAGGTCTGTGCTCAAACAAGCAATATGTAATTCACAAAGTTTGCTCAGTGTGATCAATTTTATTTAGAAGTCTGTGTGATCTGTTGGTTCCTCATTTTCCTTCTTTTCCTTTCCCCCCAAATAAACTTGTTCCTATACATATACATTCATATACATTCATATAACTTGTAAACCACCTGGATTGGGTAACCATTGGGCGGTATAGAAATAAATTTTATTATTATTATTATTATTATTATTATTATTATTATTATTATTATTATTATTATTATTATTATTATTATTATTACATGAGCATTTGGTTTCATTGCTTTTAAAGCACCTGTCATGAATTTCTCACTGAAATCTTCTCCAAATGCTTTCTGAGATTCATTCAGAGAGAGCAGCAGTAATTCAGTGGTAGAGCACAAGCTTTGCATACAAAAGATCCCTGGTTCAGTCATTGGCTCTCCAAATAGGGCTAGAAAATCTACCTGTCTTGAAAGCCTAGAAAGCCACTGCTTTCTAGTGACCAGTGATCTCCAAGGATGGTAATGTAGATGACTGGGGTAGGAAAGAGAGAAAGGGCAATAGATTGGAAGACACCAGGTTGGTGACTGCTGGTGTCAACCAAAGGATCTCAATATTTTGGATGTTTTGGACTTCAACAATTCACAGAACTCCTAACACATGACCATGCTGGCTGTAGTTTCTGTAAGCCGAAGACAAAAACATTTGGAGGGATAAAGGCTGAAGATACAGATGTAGACAGCACTATGCTAGATAATGGTTTGATTTGGTTTTCATTGCTCAACAACCTAGAATTTGTTTTTACTTTTTTAATGCCACTGTAATCAACTGTAGTGATAGATGACATTTCCCACTCATTTCAATTACTCCATAATTTCCTCCTCCCACAAACAGGCATAGCTATTACGGATTAAACAAAACTAACTGTTTTGATAGAGTTGCTCAGTGCCTCCCACTGCTGGAATGGGATTGTGATTTTGCTTCTCCGCCAGTAATCATAACGGGCTCGGCTGTCTTCGTTGGTAAGAATCTCTTTGGCTTGCTGTAACTTCTGAAATTTTTCCACTATAAACCAGACAGAGAAGGAAATGTTTTAATCACGTTCACAGATTTTAAAGTCTATTATTGGATTAATTCTTTGTACGAGTTTGAATAATCACCATCATATGTTGCTTTTGATTTATTTCAGCCAGACAATTTAACATAAAGAGTGAAGCAGTGGAGCTGGCTTACTACTTTGCAATCTTAGGTGTCAGCCCCAGGCCGTGTTTTCAGAGGCACATCAATATTCAGTCAAAACAGACATGCAAAGCTCCCATTTTTATAAAGCAGCTTTGAAAACAAGCAGAAATGCTCCAACATCTGTACTGGCCAAAACAAACAAACAAACAAACAAAACAAAACAAATATTGCGCCCTCTGCACATCACTCAAAAAAATTGAAAGCATTTGACAGAGGTTTATTACTTGTATTTCTTGCTGTTGTCCTGTGCCTTTAAGTCATTTCCATTGTCAACCCTAAGACGAGCTTATCACAGGATTTTCTTGGCAAAATTTGTTCAGGGGGGTTTGCCTTTGTTTTCCTCTGAGGCTGAGCATGACTTGCCCAGGGTCACCCAGTGGGTTTCCATGGCTGAGCAGGGATTCAAACCCTGGTCTCCAGAGTCCATCCAACACTCAAACCACTACACCACACCCATGCCATACTGGCACCCAGCAATCGCTACTGAAAGGTATCCTGCCACTGATACTGGGGGTAATATATAGCCAATATGATCAGTAGGCATTGATAGGCTTATCCTCTGAAATAGCCTTATACACAGCCTGCTTTTATCTTTGGCAAGCAAGTTTTGTATTGTTTCCAAAATCTCAAAATCTTGTTCAATTAATGGTGACAATGATGAAGAATTAACACATGTACAGTAGGGAAAGTGATCTCTCTCTCCCTCTCTCTCTTTCATATATATCACACTGAACTCTTTCAAATGCAATTGTTCAATCTCAAACCTTGCAGTTCAATCTTATGCATCTTTATACAAAGGTCAGTCCCACAGTAGTCAATAAGACTGACACCAAGTAAATCTGCATCAGATTGTAACCATAATGGGTGGATTAGGCCATAGGAAAAATGAGCCTAAAAAGGAAAGGTCCAAAATATTGGTTCAGAATAATGAGAAAACGTGTGCCCATTTACAAAAAGTAAGTATTAACTGACACTTGAAAAGAGACAAAGGAAGTGTAGCGCTATACAGGGACACCCTATGACAAATCTCAAGATAAATTAAAAGGGACTGTATCAGCTTCCTCATGCCACAATCAGTGACTGAACCAAAGGAAAGTGAAGAGATAATAGTTCTAGGAGGAATTTATCCTGCACCTTGCATATCAAATCTTTTCTTTCCTTCACCATACAGGAAAGCAATGCTTGACATTTCTTGTGGGTAAATGCTACCAACAGTGCGAAACTTAAGGGAAATTATTTTGGCTGGCTTTCAGGATTTCAAATGTAGCCATGAGGAGGCAAAGGGGCATTGCAGATCGGCCTAAAGGGCTGGCCTGGGGCTGGAGTAGGGGCAGGACAGCCACACACCGGCCACCCCAACCCCACCCCAACGCCATCCTGACGTCCTCCCAGCACAGCATGCAGACACACTGCGCTGAAAGAGCACGGAAGAGCCGTGGCGCCGGCTCTTAGGGAGACCTTTTGTTGCCCTTAAAAGGAGCAACATTTTGCCACTCTTTTAGGGCGGCAAAAGAAAGGATCAGGGCCACGGCGTGGGGTTGCCACGGCCCCGATCTGCCACTTGCAGGAGTGGCCCAGAGCCACCCGTCTGCATAGCCCCAAAGTTGGTTTAGTCACAAAGGACAACCTTTTTTGATATAAAGGAAATGGGAAAGGTAGCTCCAGTGGCACTATACTATGTATTGCAAAATGGTACTATTATGGAACAGCTAGCCAAAAATCCCTCATATTATATAATCTCCAATCAAGCCTTAGAGGAAACTTTTTTAGATGTACTATTTTTGTTGTTGTTGTTAACTGCCTTCGCATTGGTCTCAACCCATGGCGACCCTATGGATGAGATATCTCCAGGCCCCCGTCCTCTACTGCTCTCCCCAACTCCTGAAAACTCATATTTGTGGTCTCTTTAATAAAGTCCATCCATCTAGCATGTGACCTTCCTCTCTTTCTACCTCCCTCCAGCTTTCCTAACATTATTGTCTTTTCCAATGATTCACGGCTTCTCATGATGTGTCCAAAGCACGACATTCTAAGTCAGGGGTAGGCAACCTTTCCCCTTTAAGGGCCGAGGGACTTCAGCTCCCAGAAGCCTCAGCCATGTTGGCCCATAGTCCCATGTTGGCCAATAGCTCCTGGGATTCTGGGAGCTGAAGTCCCTCGGCCCTTAAAGGGGAAAGGTTGCCTACCCCTGTTCTAAGTCTTGTCATCTTGGTTTCTAGGGATATCTCCGGTTTGATCAGTTCTAGGACCCACTTGTTTGTCCTTTTGGCTGTCCATGGGATCCTCAGCACTCTTCTCCAGCACGACATCTCAAATGCATTTATTTTCCTCCTATCTTCTTTCTTGACTGTCCAGCTCTCACATCCATACATGGCAATAGGGAATACGATGGCTGTATGATTCTGACTTTTGTGCTAAGTTGTATGTCTTTGCATTTTAGGATCTTTTCTAGTTCTTTCATGGCTGCCCTCCCCATTCTTAATCATCTTCTGATTTCCTGACTGCAGTCCCCATTCCCATCAATGTTTGATCCAAGATATGAGAACTCTTTTACTATATCTATTTCCTCATTGTCTAGTTTGAATGTGTGTAAGTTCTCTGTAGTCATTATTTTTGTGTTCTTTATCTTCAACAGTACCTTTCCACATTCTTCTTTGATCTTCCTTAGTAGTTGTTCCAGGTCTGTGAGGTTCTCTGCTAGTATTATGGTGTCATCAGCATATCTCAGGTTGTTTATATTTCTTCTTTCTATTTTCACTCCTCCCTCTTCCATGTCCAAGCATGCTTTCCTTACAATATGTTCTGCATATAAGTTGAATAGGTAGGGTGATAGAATGCAGCCTTGTCTGACTCCTTTGCCAATTGGGAACCATGCTGTTTCTCCATGTTCTGTTCTGACAGGAGCCTCTTGTCCTGAGTACAGATTCCTCATTAGGACTATCAAAAGTGTTGGCACTACCATGACTTTAAGGGCATTCCATAGCTTTCATGATCTATGCCAGGGGTAGGCAACCTTTTCCCTTTAAGGGCCGAGGGACTTCAGCTCCCAGAATCCCAGGAGCTATTGGCCAACATGGGACTATTGGCCAACATGGCTGAGGCTTCTGGGAGCTGAAGTCCCTCGGCCCTTAAAGGGGAAAGGTTGCCTACCCCTGATCTATGCAGTCCAAGCCTTTGCTATAATCTATAAAGCACATGCTGATTTTCTTTTGGAACTCCCTGCTACGCTCCATAAGCCATTGTATATTTCAAATGTGATCCCTGGTGCCTCTTCCTTTCCTAAACACTGATTGGACCTCTGGGATTTCTCTCTCCATGTGTGGTTGGGGTCTATGTTGCAGTATTTTGAGCATAAATTTGCTTGCATGGGAGATTAGTGCTATGGTCCTATAGTTGCTGCAGTCTCTTGTGTATCCTTTTTAGTGGATGGGGATGTATATTGATAGCTTCCAGTCTGTTGGCCATCATTTTGTTTTCCATATCTGTTGACATATGTTGGTTAGCAAAGCAATGCAGCTTCATTTATATACCGCTTCATATCACGCTATGGGATGTCTAAGCGGTTTACAACTGTAAGCTCATTGCCCCCCCAACAGTTGGGTACTCATTTTAGCGACCTCAGAAGGATGCAAGCCTGAGTCAAGCCTGAGCCCTGGCTAGTATTGAACTTGCAACCTTGTGGTTTATGAGTGAGTGGCTGCAGTACAGGCATTTAACCACTGCGCCACCAGGGCTCTAGTGGTTAGCACTAGAGTTGACTCCATCAGTGTGTATTGCAACAGTTCTATTGGAATATCATCTGTTCCTGGAGTCTTGTTTGTTGCAATTTCTTTTATTGCAGCTTCCACCTCAGTTTTTAGAATGTGGGGTTCATCTTCATATGGCTCTTCACTCCATGTGTCCTTCATTTTGTCATCTCTTTTGTATAGTTCTTCTGTGCATTGCATCCAACATCTTTTTATTCCTTCCTGGTCTTGAATTATGTTATTTTTACTGTCATGTCCCGGTCCTGGGTTTGAACTTTCCCTTGAATTCTCGAATCTTGTGGAATAGTCTCCCATTCTTCCCTTTTTATTGTTGTCTTCTATTTCTCTACATTTGTCATTGTAATAATTTTCCTTTTCTTTGAGCACTAGCTGTTGTACTGTTGCAACAAGGCAACAAGGGCCAGAAGACAGAAGAGAGACTAAAATAGAGAAGGACATGAGGGAGCAAGTGAAAAGGATGGAGGAGAAGGGTAGGGAAATGATCAATTCAACAATGATAGGGGGAGGGACAATGACATAGGGAAACTACTACTGGGCAGCAGCAGTAGTGGTGGGTGTCACTAAAGTGAAGAACAGCAGTGACATCATAGCTGACACTTGTTAGCACTGCACACAGGGAGGTGTAAGTGGTCCTCCTTGTGTAACTCCCCACCTAGAAAACCCTATAAGGAGACATCAAAAGTGTCACTCCATCCACTATCATCAAGAGAGAGAAGGCAAGCCAGCTCCATTGGGCCTAGCCACAGTAAGAAGAAGGGCCCTCCCTCTAGTCCATCTGCCTTGGTTCAGGCATTAGAGGAAGAGAAGATCTGCTGGACGTATTCCCCTTCCCCACCACCATTCCCTTCTCCTTTTGTGTATTGTCTTTTTAGATTGTAAGCCTGAGGGCAGGGAAATGTCTAATTAACCAATGATAGCCTTTTGGCTGAAGAGCGGGGTATAAATACATCATCATCATCATCATCATCATATGCTATAGTATAATGCTAAATGTGCATACATTGTATCAACAACAAAATATTAACTTGAGCATATTATAGTGATCTATTTTTTCCAGTGTAAATAACAAATTTCCCTGTTATAATAAAAACACAAGGCCACATCCTTAGTAACCCATCTGTGTAAAGGTTGCAAAGACCTATAGTTTATCTGTGAGTCACCTTGTCGATGCTAGAGATGATGCTGATGCTGTTGCAGATGATTCATGCACGTCAGTTTACTAAAATAGATATTCCTTTTGAAATGCACTGAATTCAAATGCTAACAGGGATTGATGAACATCCACCAAACATAATGCAGATTCGTTTTCCCATTGTGTTTCCTCTGTCTCCCTCCCATTTAGCAATCTAATAATTCTTGGACAGGAAATAATTTGGCTCTTATAAATGTCTTGAACAGGAAGAGAGACATGGCAGTTAGTTTTTAATATATCCTAGCTGACGTAGATCCTACAAAGTAAAAAAGATACACACACTTGAATTAGTTATTGTAGATGGAACACAGGGTACTCACTCTTCATGACATAATTCTCAGTATTGTCATTGGCTCCTGCTTTATTTAACTACTCATTACATACAAATGTTGTGTTAACAGAGACTGAAAATTTCTTACAAAAAAAAAGAGCTGTGGGAAGGAACCTTGAGTGGCAAGGCAGATGCCCCATTGCATCTCCACTCCAAAATGTTGCATCCAGCCTCTCTTCTTTGGGACTCAAAAATGTGTGCTTATCCACGTTTTGAATCCCATGGCAGGGAGGAAGAACTTAGATCCAAACTGGAGCAGAATGGATGGCGATGTAGAAAAGGCAAAATCGATGTGTGTGCAAGTTGTCACATACAGTCTGCACTATGACAGCTTTTGAACAATTCAGACTGAAAGCAAAAAATAAAAATAAAAATAAAAAATAAAAATCATGCATCCTTGGACCACCCAATTCTACCTTTCTCTCAGAGAGATGGGGATTGCAGGTAGGCGAAAAACATTCCTCTGAGCAGGGAAGTGATGACACAAGGGAATTCCTCCACTCCACTGCTCTTCCAGAATAAGGAGAATGCCTTCCCTAAACACTCCCAACATCCTGACACTATAACTGGCTTCTCAGCTCTGTTTAATGCCATCTGTTCAATGTTTAGAGAAGGTAAAGCTACATACCAGCTTGCGGGTTTGCAGGATGCTTGTCGGGATGACACTCACGTGCTCTCACCTTAAATTCTGAAACAATTTGTTCGACCTAGACACACATACAAACCACACATCAATACAAATATGAATACCATGGCAGTAAAGAAAACACAGTAAAGGGCCACTTCACATGCCACTTGTTACTGACACTGTTAGGGGAATGTTAATATTTATGTGCTGTCATCAGTGAAGTTCATTGACTTGTGGGTCCATTTTAGGTATTTCTTTCTTTTACAGCAACATCATGCATGCATGTACATCCATGCTCATGCACACTGAAAAGCTGCAATTGGCACCAGATTCCCAATGTATGTACTCACAACAAACAGGCACCTACTTTGCAGACACTTGTGTATATGGATATAAATTAATTTCCTCCTACACCTATATAGGTGACATGAATGAACGTGACAAGTCTGGGCTATAAACAAATACCTGTTTATATATTCCTTAAATGTACATGCAGCCCAACTGGCAGGTTCCCTCAGAATAGTTTACAACAATAAAAAAACCCAACTGTAAAAAAATGCAAAACAAAATGACCTGAAAAATGGAAGGGAGCCAATTTTAATATTAAAATATTTAGAAGCTACCAAAAGGGCTGATAATAAAAGCAAAAAAAAAAAATCTAAATATTAAATACCTGCTTGCAGAGGAGGTCTTAGTCTGATGTTTAGAAAGGGCTTAGCATGATGTCTTAATGTACATACTGATCAACAGATCTTCCAAATAACTCTCCCTAAGGAGGACATAGCACAGACCAAGGGTGGTTGGAGGAGGAGGACTATAACAAAGAAATATCTTTTCATTGAAGATACTTATATCACCTTTGTGGTGGAAGCACCAAAAAAGGAGTCTCTGGTGCTCATCTTATCAAAACAGCAAAAGAAGAACCCTAACAGAGTAAAGCTCAAAGAATGCAATTTACATGCTATTTATTCTGAGAGCAGACCATAGAGAGAAGGTCAGACTTCATAGTAAATGATTTGACACCCAAAAAACAGGATATGCAGGAAATCTCCACCTCTGCAAGCATGGTGAAAGGCACATTAAACCCAAATGTGCATGAGCACACCACCATATTTTCCATATATCTAAAAATATATCTAAACTACTTGAATTTAAGCAAGGTAAATGTAGTGCTGGAGAAGAGTACTGAGGATCCCATGGACAGCCAAAAAAACAAACAAGCGGGATCAAGCCAGAAATCTCCCTGGAAGCCAAGATGACCAAACTGAGGCTGTTGTATTTTGGACACATCATGAGAAGGGAGGACTCATGGGGGGGGGGGGGAAATAATGCTAGGAAAGGTGGAGGAAAATAGAAAGGCTGCACGCTAGATGAATGGACTCTATTAAAGAGGTCATGGATATGACTTTGTATATGAATGTATATTTTAATGTTGTAAGCTGCCCCGGTTGCATTACACAGAGGGGTGGGATAAAAATAAATTTTATTATTATTATTATTATTTGTAGGAACGAAGCAGAACAGTGGAGGACAGGTAATCTTGGAGATGTCTCATCCACAAGATTGCCATGGGTTGAGATCAACTCAATGACGGTTAACAACAACAATAAAAACTGTTACACTGAAAATAGGATCACAGTGTACCATGATTCCTGATGATCTCTTGTTTTCTATCCCTGCTTCCAATATACAACATCTGTTTCTTCTTTTATTATGCACATCCACACTTATGCAAGAAGATCACATTGCAAAACCAGCAGAATGCTATTGTATAAAAATTTCTTTCAGATGAGTTATGCTGCCAACTTGGTTTGGTTCAAAATAATTGTTGCAGTAGATCCAACACAGCATCTTATTACTCCAAAGCCAAAACAATTTTTCACCCAACAAAACCAAGCAGCCCTTGCTGGAAACCATCTCACCAAACATTTGAAGCACTGTTCTATACTACGAGAAGCTATGTTTCCCTGTCCAAGTACAAATTTGGATGGCTTTTGGTGCAAATTAAAATAATCATTGTTATATAAACAATACCTATACATTTTTAGTCACACCTAAAGTTATTCAAACAAAAATCCATCAGTGATACCTTTATTGGCCAACCAAAATGCACAATATACTTGTTGCAATCTTTCAATGCTCCATGGGCTTCTCCATCAGGCAAGGTGTTACAAACCAAATCTAAAGCTATCGTTCATTAGTATGGGAGGAAAGTGAGAAATCTTAAACTATTATAATCACAAATTTAGTGCACATCTTTCCTGGAATTTAACTATTCTTGTTGGACTCATATCAGTGAATGAGTCATTAATCCTACAAGTAAACATCAAACACTAATGTACATCTGAGGTTTGGGCTCTCCACAAAATTAATCTGGGATTATCAACATTCACTTGGATCAATAAAAAATGATCAAATCTGAAATATTTCTTTAACATGTACACTGAAAATGTGGTTCTATGCACCTTGCATAAAGTGTGCCTCCACTTAGAATAAGCATGCTTAT
>JAIPUX010001880.1:16869047-16879599 GCA_020142125.1 Phrynosoma platyrhinos
CCCTCTGCTCAGCAACCGGGGCGGCGTACAACAAGGTTAAAACAGATAACAACTTAAAAACACTCATCCTCCCCAGTCCCTAACCCTCCTCCCCCTTAAAACTAAATTAAACTAGTACAAGATTAAAATGGCAGTTGTAGAACAAAATACAATCAAAGCAGGTTACAAGCAGGTTAATATGGCCAAGCCAGGATTCAAACCTTGGTCTCCAGAGTCATAGCCCAAAGCTCGAACTACTGCACCAAGCAGGCTCTCAACTACTAGGAATAAAAGGAATATTTTCAGCTGAGTTCTTTGCTGATGTTAAGTTAGCTGGCCAAGTCTCTAAGGAGTCCTTTAGGGTTAAGCTAAAAGATGAGGGACACCAACAGTGTCAGGATCTCCTTGGTTGGGGGGGATATTAGCTCAAAAGGAGGCCTGTGAGAGAGGAGTACCGTCTACATGACCTCAGTAGGGTGTTGCTGTGGTGTGTCTTCATGTTGTTTCCAATTTATGGCTATCCTTTCGATTCCCAACTCATCCATGTAACTCTCTCAGCCCCAGAGGATGGCAATGGCAAACCCCTCTGAAGAAACTTGCCAAGAAAACTCCACAATAGGTTGGACTTAAAGGCACACAACAACAACAACAACAAAAACAACAACTGGCAAACCTATCATGGTTTCCTTGGCAAGTTTCTTCAGAGGGGGTTTGCCATTGCCGTCCTTTGTGGCTGAGAGAGTGTGACTTGCCCAAGGTCTTCCAGTACTCTCCAGTGTCATAGTTCAGTGCTGAAACCACTGCACCACACTGCCTCTCAGTAAGGTATATAGGGTATGCTAACAAATGTGACTCAAGGGAACCACTTCACTCTTTCTGGAGTGTTTTTGGTGGTGCCTCTTTAGCTAGCTCAGTTGTTGTCTAATGGGGATGATGGAATAATAGATTTCTACTCCATCACTAACATAACCACTGTCTCCTGTTTTCCCTCTTTTTAAAACAGTGCACTCTATCACAGTGTTTTCTTAATTAATAATAATAATAATAATAATAATAACAATAATAATGTATTTATAGCCCGCCCCTCTGCACAGCAATCATGGCGGGTTACAACATTGTAAAACATACACATTTAAAAACATTCCTTATCCCATATCCAACCTTTCCGCCCCTAAAAACTGGATTAAACTTGGCATTTCTTCAGATCAGTGGCACTCTGATCAGGAATATCTGTCAACTGTTTAATCAGTGTTACAATATGACAGTGTTTCCAAAGTCAGCATCCCTCTTCCCCCCGCCCCAGCATTGTGCAAATACCATGTAGCAAATATTAAAATCATTATTTCATTTATATGTTTATTGGAATATTTTTATACCAGTATGTTTTCAGCTGAGCCTTGGACTAAGCCTTGGTTTGAGCCTTGGACTAAGGGCCTTTACAGACTGCCAGAAATAATCCGTCTTGAGACCACTTTAACTGTCTTGGCTCAATGCTAGGGAATCACAGGAACTGTAGTTTTTTTTCTGAGACATTGAGCCTTCTCTGTTACAGAGCTCTCGTGCCACAATAAACTACAGTTCCCATGATTCCCTAGCACTGAGCATTAAAGTGGTCTCAAACTGGATTATTTCTGGCAGTCTGTTCAGGCCCTAAGACTCTGTAGACCAGGGATCAAATCCCCACTCGACCATGGAACCCCACTGGGTGAGCTTGGGCAAGTCACACTCTCTCAGCCTTAGATTATAGCAATGGCAAACCTCCTCTGAAGAAATGCCAAGAAAACACTGTGTTAGAGTTGCCTTAGGGTTGCTATAAGTCAGAAATGACTTGAAGGCACACAACAGCAACAACAAACCCACATCAAAAGATTGGGGAGGGAGGGGCAGACTGAAAAATGATATAAAACAATGAAGATAACCTAAAAAGAGTCTAAAAACAGTGGAACTATATCCAAGCTCTGCAGTCTGGACAGGCATGAGGTGAAGCCGTGTTTTACCAAATCAACCTCCAAAGCAAGGGCTTTTTCCCCAACAGAGATGCCAAAGCGAAGAAGGCTCTCCTCCACATCTCTGCATAATGTATTCCTCCCATTGTTCAGAGTCAGAGGAGAGACTCCTTGGAAGATCTTGGTGGTAGGGCAGTAGTATATAGTAGTGGCATCCACTCAAGGTCATATTTAGGGCTTTAAATGTCATTGCCAGCACCTTTCGTTCAGACAAGAACCATCCGGCCTGGAATAAGAAGAACCCTTACTTCTTAAAGGACGGGTGGGATTTGGGATTTCTATGTTCTGTTTAAATTGTATTAATATATATGTATGGAAATTTTAATGTTGTAAGCCGTCCCGATTGCTCAGCAGAGGGGCGGGATATAAATAATTATATTATTATTATTATTATTATTATTATTATTATTATTATTATTATTATTATTATATTGGCACCCACTATGACTGGAGTTCTTCACACATTTATTAGGAAATATGCTTTATTAAACTCAGAAAGAGATTCTTTAATTTCTGCATAGTCTTGAGCTGTAAATTTGAAATCTGTGTAGGGTTGTTATTCCCCAATGAAATGAAAATTAGAGTAGCTCTGCTGTATCCTACCTCACATGATGGCCAACCCAATGCCACTGAGAAATCCACAGTTGTTGTTGTTGTTGTGTGGTTTCAAGTTGTTTCCATCTCATGGGTACCCTAAGGCAAACCTATTATGGGGTTTTCTTGGCAAGATTTGTTCAGAGGAGGTTTGCCATTGCCTTCTCCTGAGGCTGAGAGCATGTGACTTGCCCAAGGTCACCCAGTAGGTTTTGTGACTGATCTGAGAGTCAAATTATGGTGTTCAGAGTCATAGTCCAACACTCAGATCACTACACCATGAAATCCACAAACAAGGCATAAAAATAGTAGCACCCCAGGAACTATTATTCCGTTGCTCTGAACTTACCTCTGAACTTGAAGTTTCAATAAGAATTGTACACATTGCTTCCGTCTCTGCATCTTTTCTAGCTCAGTCTACAACATCCTTTTTGAGTCAAGCTGATCAGAACTTAAAAAAACACACTATACATTTGTACTGTACAGTTTTCTTTTCAGTTCTTTTCTAAATTATTTATTGATTACATTCATATCTTGCCTTTCCCCCACAAGCAGCATGCATGACTCTCCTTCTCCCCACATTAACAGTTCTGTAATATAAGGTATGTGAGGCTAAGAAAGTGCGAATGAGTTTCATGGGGACTTGACCCTGGATCTCCCAAGTCAAAATCCAGCACTCAAGCACCACGCCACGCTGGTGGTTAATAATGCCCACCATGGATTTGCCTTTTGATTTCAGCCACAGATTGATATTTTCAATTAACTCTCCACTATGATTCCAAGCTCTCAGTTAATACTGACAGATCAGTGTGGCTGATTTCTTATTTGTTGGGGATGTTATTAAATATATATATATATATATACATGTTTAGATATCTCCCCATTAAACCAACATAGGCTGCATCTGCACTGCAGAGAAAATGCAGTTTGACCCAACTTTAACTGCCATTTAATGCCATGCAATGGAATTCTGGGATTTGTAGTTTTGTGAGACATTTACTTCTCTGTCACAGAGCTCTGGTGTCCCAACAAACTACAAATCCCAGGATTCCAAAGCATTCAGCCATAGCAGTTAAAGCAGTATTGAACTGCATTATTTCTGCAGTGAAGATGCAGCCATGATCTACGTAACTTTGGCTGGATTGTTGCCTATTCTCTCCCTGCTTCTTTCAGGGGCTTACTTACTGGTTAGGTTTTAGTTATGGATTTACTACCTCCTGTACAGGTCCATGCAGCTGTACTTTGTGGACAATTCAAGTAGTTTAATGTGTGTATGCTTCTTCAAGTCGCGTTTTGACTTATGGCACCCTCATGAATTTGGTAGGGTTTTCTTTGGCAAGGAATATTCAGAGGGAGTTTTGCCAGTCCCTTCCTCTAAAATACAGCCTACAGCACCTGGTATTCATTGGCAGTCTCCCATCCAAGTACTAACCTGGGCTGACCCTGCTTAGCTTCCAAGATCAGCCAGGATCTGGCGCCTTTATGGTATAGACTTGTACAATGCATCTTGTCTTAAAGAAATGTAGGAAAGCTTTAATCGGATTTAACATGCATCTCATCTTCATGGGTCCTTCCTTGAACAAGCAGATAATTCTGACAAAGACCTATATGACTTGACTATGGGCCTGTACAGACCGCCCACAAGGGCTGGCCTGGGGGTGGGGTTGGGATGGAGCGACTGCACGCTGGCCGCCCCGATGCCACCCTGATGCTGCCGTCACGCTGTCCACAGCACAGCACAGCGCGCAATGTCAGGGCGCTCTGGTGGCGCAGCATGTAGACACGCTGTGCCAAAGGGGCGCAGAAGAGCCGTGGTGGCGGCGGAAAGGGTGGCTTTTTGCCGTTCCAATAAGGAGTGGCATTAGCCAGCTCTTTTTGGAGTGCCAAAAAGCCGGATTGGGGCCACAGCATGTGGTTGTCCTGATCCGGCGCTCCCAGGGGCAGCACAGAGCCGTCCCTTAGGGGTCGTCTAGACGGCCCCTATATTCTGTATGCAGACAATTTTTTTCTAGCAGCAGATCACCTTTCTGTATCTACAGGATAATACGTTTATGGAGTCATTTTTTATGGAGTCATTTTAACTTCTCAGTCATTTAACAGAGATCCCAGCCCTGTACTATATTCTTTGGATTGGCTTTCCTCCCTCTTCAGTTTGTAGCAATAGCAATAGCAAGTAGATTTCTATAATGCTTATTAATGCACTTAAGCACTCCCTAAGCAGTTTACAAAGTATAAGCTAATAGCCCCCAACAAGCTGGGTACTCATTTTAGCGACCTTGGAAGGATGCAAGGCTGAGTTGACCCTGAGCCCCTGGCTGGTATTGAACTCACAACCTTGTTTGTGAGTGAGTGGCTGCAGTACAGGCATTTAACCACTGTGCTACAAGGGCTCTTTCCTGTTTGTAGAGAGCCTCTGATACTTTTGGCATGTACTTTGCCTAATAAATATCCTAGATATATATTTCGGTTGAACTTTCCTCTTAAAAAATAATATTTGCAGAGCAAGTGGCCTTTTGGCTGCTGCAGAACTGGCCTTAGAGGCTTCAGAAGATATAGATCACTTCAAGTAAACAGCAGTTGCTTTTTTAGGTTATTTTTTTCAGTTACTAGCATAGAGCCTTTATGTCAATTTGATCAAGGGATTTATATGCATGTGAATAGTTGTGCTAAAAAAAAATTCTCCCAGTGACAATCATGCACATTCAATATCATTGCAACTTCACTTATTAAGGTCACTAATGGAAAAATATGCAGAGTTTGGAAGTCTATGCCTATGTAAATTGTTATGGACCCTCCCCACCCACCCATCTACATATAGTTTATTAGATTTGCACTGTTATGTCTACCATCTAGGTTAACACAGACTTCAAGATGAGAATCACAAATGAAGTTAAAAGCTTGATAGTTTTGCCATGGAGGACTGATATTTTGGCTACTTCCATTAGTCTTAGGCAGCAGAGCTGATGTTGCTAAATGGTGAGAGTGGGAGTCCAGTGAGGTTAGGAATGAGAAGTTTCCCAGCCCTGGTTTAAAATTTTCCAATGCATCCTGACCCCTCCTTCATGCTGCACTTGATATGTCTGACCATTGATTTCAAGGCATTAAGCATGCCTGTCACTACATAGGATTAGTTAGTCTTTCAAGTTTATATTTTTCTCTTGTTCTTTTCAGGAATCCCTACTGATGAAGAGCAAGCTACTGGGCTTGAAAGGAAAACTCTGCTAGCCATGAAGAGAGGAGAAGTATGTCAGTGCCTGTAACAGCTCTTGCACACCAACTAAGCTGAGCAATTTCTTTAGAATGGCTTCATATTAAATGCAACTAACAACAGGCTGCAGGCAGCTGGGGAGGGGGATGCAGCAGTATCAAAATGTTGTAGTTTCAGTCAGTTAGGTTCAGATCTATCAAAACAGCAGTATTAAACAAAGACAGCGGAAATCAGAGATGCACTGCAAATTAAAGATACATTATTCAACATAAAAGAGTTGCAGGAAGCATGCCCGCATATTCAGTCCCCTCCAACACACAAACCCATCCCATCCCAAGCAGGTTCCCTGGAAAAAACAACAAGCTATTCTCTTCCAGTTAGGCATCTTGCTCCTTATCACAGAGAGCATCCTCCAACTGGAGCTTTTTCCATCACCAATCCCATCCCCAAAACATACTGTACAACCATCAATTCTTCCCATATCATGTACCAAATGGAGTGACACTTTCAAGGCCAGAGGTGGGCAAAGCACAGCTCTGGGGCTAGATACAGCCCTCCCAGGCTGCCAAAGCAACAGACTTTTAGGGAGGAGAGTAACTCCATCCAGGACTGATTCACACACCTCCAACCCCAAATTAGGACCTTTGCAGTAAGCACTTCTTGTCTGGATTCAATTTCAGTTTGTTTTTTCTTATCCAACCTCCTCCAGGCATCCATTCAGAGGAGATGCACTATCCTTAACCGAGGTGGTTATTGAAGGCAATAGTATGCAGGGTCTCCCTGCATCACTTAACACAAAACGTAACTACTTTTTCCAAAACCAGAAGTGGGCATTTTTGGTATCCCCTGAGATCCCCAGAGAGTATAGGAAGAATTGGCCTCTGGACCAGAGGTAGGCAACCTTTTTGAGCCGGGGGCTGGGTTGCTGTCCCTCAGACAATTGGGGGGCAGAAGCCCCAAAAATAAATAAATAAATAAATAAATAATTTTTTAAAAAATAAACAATTTTTAAAAAATATGCATGAACACTCTCTCAGCCCCAGAAAAGCCATGGCAAAACCCCTGTGGAGATTTTGCCAAGAAAACCCCAAGAACAATAACAACAATAATCAGTATCATTATGGCAGGCGGCGGCAGCGGCAGGACTGGCCTGGGGCCGATCCAAAGGCCTCGGGGGGCCGCATCCAACCCCCAGGCCTTAGGTTGCCTACCCCTGCTTTAGACCAACCACCCTTGCCCACCCCTGTTCTAAGCAATTTCAGAAGCAGGAACAACCTTTGTAGCATGAATGATTCCTGCACCACTTTCCTATGGCAGGTAGAAATGAGTCAGAAAAAAAACCAAGGAGCTGGGCTTGTGTGAAGCAGGAATAGCCTTTTTAGTGGCATTAGTTAATTAGACGCCTACCCACTCACATCAGATGGAAATGAACCATAGAGACAGGGATCACATCTTAACAGGACTCATAGCAAAATTACAATAGTTTTGAAGAAGATGAAGTTTTAGTCTGTCTATGTACATAGTATGTTTCAAAAGACATCCTTATCTAAGAGGGACTCCCTCTTCAAGGAAAGTGAAAGAAGAATGCCTCTTCCAGGATGAAAGGGAAACAGCAGAATTGGAGTTCATCCACAGACTACAGTCCATCAGCAATGGATTGAACAAAGATAATGGCTTCCTGGCACACTACACACATTTCAACACTATCTAACCCCGTCCTCATGGGAGTGTCCTACACTCAACCATTCTCTTCACCTACAGCAGAGGTAGGCAACCTGTCCCTTTTAAGGACCGAGGGACTTCAGCTCCCAGAATCCCAGGAGCTATTGGCCAACATGGGACTATTGGCCAACATGGCTGAGGCTTCTGGGAGCTGAAGTCCCTCGGCCCTTAAAGGGGGAAAGGTTGCCTACCCCTGACCTACAGGCTAGTTTCCAATGCCAAACTGGACTTGCCACTTCATTTCCATACACAAAGGATTTTGAATTTGAATTGGCATTCTCACACACCAATGGCATATATAGGTCTGTCTCTGACTTTCCACTCCACTGGTGCATCTGAGGAAGTAGACTTAAGTCTATGAAAGCTCATGCTGCCAACTTCTTTCTTTCATTTAGTCTCAAAGGTGCTACAAGATCTCTCTACATACTCTTCCAGGCTGGGAATCCCTTTTAGTCTTTTCAAAGGAGCCAAAGGAAATGCAAGGAGAGCACCCATCTTAATTGACACATGTTACAAAAGATTTTGGGATGTTGCACTATCAGGAAAAAAAAAATGCTTCAACAAATAATTAGACCTGGACTGATTTGAAGAAATATGTTGCAACTTTTTTCTTCGTATAAGACAAAACTAATGAAAAACAGCCTATATTATGACATAAAGGCATGTGGGGGAAACATTTTGTGGCGATAATGGATCAGCATCTATTACTGTACCTAATATCTGTATCAGGGGTAGGCAACCTTTCTCCTTTAAGGGCCGAGGGACTTCAGCTCCCAGAAGCCTCAGGCATGTTGGCCAATAGTCCCATGTTGGCCAATAGCTCCTGGGATTCTGGGAGCTGAAGTCCCTCGGCCCTTAAAGGGGAAAGGTTGTCTACCCCTGATCTATATCAACCTATGACCCCTTTTCCATTTTTGTAATAAAGTTTTAATTTGATGGCTAGAATTTATGAAGCATTTACAAATGTGTAACCTAGAGTTATGCATTTTTAACTGGTTCATATTCACATAGGGACTGTGAAATCCCTCCAGTCCCCACTTACCAGGCAGCAGCTGTACAATCGATGTGGATCTACAGTGGCATCTCTCTGTGTGTGTGTGTGGTGGTGCAGAAGAGGGGTGACACCCGTTTGGACTGTCCTCCCACTTGGGGAGGAGTGAGAGTCCCCGGCCCTGCTTCCCCACGGCACCACTGTGGGGCAGGATAAGGCTGAAGCGCCCCAGCCCTGCTTCCCCATGGTGATGGTCTCCCCATGAGGAGGCTAAAGCAAAGCAAAGCAGCTTCATTTATATACCGCTTCATGCCGCACTATGGGATGTCTAAGTGGTTTACAACTGTAAGCTCATTGCCCCCCAACAGTTGGGTACTCATTTTAGCAACCTCCGAAGGAGGCAGTCTAGCCTGAGCCCTGGCTAGTATTGAACTCGCAACCTTGTGGTCTATGAGTGAGTGGCTGAAGTACAGGCTTTTAACCACTGCGCCACCAGGGCTCCGGCAACACGGGAAAGGGGAAGGGGTGAGTGTGGGCTTTTGGGCACACTTCCCACACCGAGTGACACTGGGGGTGGTAATGCCAATGGGGATCTATTCCCCTTTTGATCAGAGAGCAGCTGGCTGATATTTCCTCCTCACATGAACAGTCTCCAGTGTGAGGAGGAATTGTAACAGGGACCCTCATATATATATATATTAATGCAGTACATAGTACAAATTATTCAATCCATAATTCATAATATGCTTTTCTCCCCTCTCCCTCCCTCCCACAAACAGCATTTGGATAAAATACATTCCATTTAAATTAATAATCATTTGATTAACAAAATTTAACAATCATTTTCAGAGATGTGGAAAATATCATTCATTATATTTTTTACTTCTTCATGCCCCATTTTACCTTCCACTTTCTTAATCACAATTTCCCATTTATCACTCCATGATTCTTTATGACTGTTGTAACAGAGATTGCTTATGGGAAGGTGTGAGACCATCAGTCAGAATAACAGAACAGACTCCCACTGATCACAGTGGCTGCTGCCAGGTGTGTGAGGATTGGGAGGGTCAGGCCAGGAGACACTATAGCTATCTAACTAAAGGAGTTACATATCAGTATAGCTTCATGAATTCTGGCTCTTCTTTTAAATTTTTTATTGGTTTAAGGTGGCAATTCAAAGAATGCACATTTGGAAATCATTCCCCCCTCTTCATTTTTAAAACCACACTCTTAGTAAAGTTTGTTTACACTCTTTGATGTGATCAAAAAAACAAAAACACCCCACCCTATTAGGAATAGAGAATATTGTAAAAGCCTATTAAAATCTTGTTCAAAACATTAATGTAACATTTCACCAAGGTAGGATGCAGTGGACATGGCCACTTACAGAACAGGATCACTAGACAAGAGTAATACTCATTTATACACACTCTTGATTTTTATTTTTATTTTTTTATCCACAGCAAATGACCTCCCAACAACACAAAGTGCAGTCTCTGGCTAGACTAATTTCTGTTCAAGAGTCTACTCTGGATGGAAGAATCAAAATTAGATTCGAGAAGGGTTAAGTCTGCTAATTGTCCTTTTTGCAAACCCTTTTGCATTAACTTTAGGAAGGAAAAAGAAAGCCCTGGCTAGCATCCTGTTCAGTACTTACAAGATTAGAAACTGATTTATAATCTCCTCTATTTGGGTTTTTTTTTCATATTTATGGTTGTTAATGACCAAACATGATGCCCCAAACCTGTATTTTCAGACTGGCAATGCCCCAACTGAATAATTTCTGAGGCACTGCAGATTGAGGTGCTGGGAAATAGCATCTACAGCACTCTTCTGCTGCAGAGTGCCTTGAAAGAAGCAGTTGCAGCAGGACCCCAAGGGGTTTCTTTACATTGTAAGTCCAGCTTCTGATCTTGTAACTGCTGAACAGGATGCTCACCAGGACTTTTGTCTTCTTCCCAAAGTTAATGCAACAGAGATGGCACTTGCAAAGGACAATTAGCAAACTTAATCCTTCCCGTAGCACAGCGATGGTGAACCTTTTAGAGACCA
>JAIPUX010001880.1:16928221-16938767 GCA_020142125.1 Phrynosoma platyrhinos
CAAGTTTGCAGGGCCAAAGCACTGTTGTTTTTCTATTAACCTAATCTGACACACACACCATAGCCTTTTCTACTCTCTCTGTTAAACTTCAATCCTCACAGCAAAAGAGGGAAGAGTAGGCAAGGAGTAATTCCCAATAATTGTATTGAGTGTTTATGAATGCATACACATGAATACTTAGCAAATAAACACACCCATACAGAGATAGATCATATGGTTACCTATATATTTGGATTCTCCTTAGTGATGTGGTTATGGGGGCTGTTATGAGAAGCACCAGCACTACACAAATTGTCACTACCTCAATATCAATTATTAAAATTACTACCAATCTAATTTCTTTTCCCTCACTAAACTGTTTTATATTGCTCTTCTACAATATCTGTGGCTGCAATCTTATTTATGCTTAATTCACAGTAAGAACCACTGACTACAGAGGAATTTAATTCCTATAATGGTGTAGTATTATACAATAAGACTACAGTTCTATACATTAACCTAGGAGTAAACTCGACTGAAAACAGTGGGACCAATGTTGAAGTAGATATGCATAAGAAAGCACTGTAGAACATTTAGGTGGCTTTGTTAAAATGTTATGGAAAGTTATTTAATGGCTTTAAAAAATGGGATGCAAGTAAATCTGTTGATGGCTTTATTTGATTTAGATGGTTTATGGTTTTCTTTTGATCACATGCCAAAAAACTTTGGAAAGATCTACACGAACCTGAAGCTTCCAGAAACACATACAGTGTGAGTCACTTTTGCTACATCACTTACATCTAGCAGAAAAACGTGTGTGATTCAGAATGAACACTAACAAACTGTGAATCCCCATCTGTCAACATAAGACTAAAAATTAAGTTCCACAGGTGTCTCCCACAGGTTTTCAAGCATACCCCTCCTTCAAGTACATAAAAGAAGAGAGAGCATATTGTTACTTTTATGACTACAAGTAAAAGTGAATAAACTTTCACACAGAAGACTTCCAACTAATGCCTCTCAACTCTAAGATGAAATAGCAAAGTCAAATTCCAAATGGTTTTTAAAAAATTGACCTTGTTCTTTATTTTAGAAGTAATCTACTTTATTCCAGAACATGTTTCCTTTTTGCCTACCTCCATTAAGCCCAGTTCAACTTTTCCAGATCATCACAGCCTCACATGATCTGAACTATTCTTTCCCTAGCATATTCTCATTACTCTCATCTAAATGGGTCAGCACACTCGCACCTTTCTCTCACCTGTATATAAGGGACCCACCACATATTATTTTTGCTGACACTCTCTGTCAAAAAAAAAAAACAACCCACATATTTTTGAAACAACTGCTTATTTTTGTCAGTAACCTTTGGTCTCAGGTGCACATGGAGCTACCATGCACATATGTAGTTACCTAATCCATATACAGTTGGTCCTCTTTATCCACAGATTTTTTTATCCATGGATTCAACCATCTATGGCCTGAAAATATTTTAAAAATATATAAATTCCAAAAGCAAACCTTGTTTTTGTCATTTTATACAAGGGATACCATTTTACTAGATCATGGTATTTAATGAGGCTTGAGCATCCATGGATTTTGGTATCTGCAGGGATCCTGGGACTTTTGCAGATTTGATTCTTTGTGGTTTTGATTAATATATTCTCTCTAGGAATCTCTAAGTCTTCTGCACAACTCTGCCAGAATTTGACCATAGAGTTGTGCTGGAAAACCTAGAAGTTCCTAGAGAAAGTACTTCTCTAGGCATTTGTAGATCCTCCAGCATGATTCCATGATCAACATCTGGCAGATGCTGACAGAGTTGCACTGGATGACCTGGAGATTCCTAGAGAGGTGTTCTCTCGGGTAAAAAGAATAGTGTTGTTGTTTTTTTATTATTTGTGGTTTTTCCACATTCACAAGGCTCCTTCACCCCTAACCCCAGCAAATGTGGAGGGACCACTGTAATCAATTGGGCTACAGGGTTTACACAGTGTGCCCTCTCTGTCTGCAAGCTTGCCATCCATGGATTTGAACCCTGGCTCTTAAAATGGCAGCGCATCCACGCACCAGCATGCACAGGAGTGAGCACCTACTGGAAACAACAGGACTTGAGGTCCCGTGTTTTTTGCTGTCGGGGGGGGGGGGGGGGGGGGGGGGGTCCAGAGCGGATTCCCCCGCAGACAGCAAGGGTCCATTGTATAGTGAATCTTTATGCCTTGGTTAAAAGCCATGTACATGAGAAGCATTACAGAGCAAGTACTTTTTGACACAGTGAACACAACAGGGCCTAATCCAAGACCCTAGCAGGCTAGATTAAGGGCCTTTACAGACTGCCAGAAATAATGCAGCTTGAGGCCAATTTAACTGCCCTGGCTCAATGCTAGGGAATCATGGGAACTGTAGTTTATTGTAGCACCAGAGCTCTCTGACAGAGAAGGCTCAATATCTCAGAAAAAAAAACTCCAGTTCCCATGATTCCCTAGCATTGAGCCAGGGTAGCTAAAGTGATCTCAAGCTGCATTGTTTCTGGCAGTCTGTAAAGGCCCGAACTCAGTCTCCCTTTGTTGTTACATGCCTTCAAGTTCCCAATTTATGGTGACCCTATAATAGGGTTTTCTTGGCACGTTTCTTCAGAGGGGGTTAGCCATCCTCTGAAGCTGAGAATGTGTGACCTTCCATGATGAGCTGGGATTTGAACCTTGGTTTCCCAGGGCTCCTAGTCCAATGCCCAAAACATTACATCAGGTTGGCCTCTCAATGAAAGTGACGGGATGTGTGATATATATGGGACTGATGTGTATACAGATGTCCTTTCATATTTGCGGGGGATCCATTCTGCAGCCCTCCAGTGGGTAACAAAGAACCTCAAGTCCCGCTGTTTCCTAAGGCAGCATGGCCATTTGCATACACCTCCATTAAAAACAACAGGGCTTCCCATCTGCGGAAGCTCAAATCCGCAGATAGCAAGAAAAATCCACTGTAGTTTCAATCATATTTGGAATAGGTTCTATTTAATGCAACGTGACCTACCTCAGTAAACATCTGGACTGTGGGGAAGTATAGTCCTTTAAGTTTTTACTGAACAGATCTGTAATTGAAGACAACAATGATTGGCCTTCTTGACGATACTGTATACTTGTTTTGTTTAAGAAAACAAAAAATCAATCTCTCTCAACTGCAGACTATCAAGTACACTTGCACGTGCCTTCCAGTGTTCCCACCAAGTGCAAAGGTTACTGGATACCTTGATGAAAGAACCTCAGACCACCAGTGCTGGATTTGGCCAAAGACCTATCTGGCCCAGCTTTCCATCCCGCAATGGAAAGTCATATTAGTGTGGGAAGCCCACAGTTTGGAGTTGAAGACAATAATCCTCTCACACCCTTGTTCTCAAGACTGTCATTGATACCTGTATCTTTACGGTCTGCCCCTACCACTAGGCAAAGTCAGCACTAGATTTTGAGTATCACACATGAGAAGCAGCTTGTTATTTATTTCAATGAATATGGGTGTATTTTTTTAATGACATGAATACTTTTTTCCCTCCTTCTCAGTGGCAAAGTAACTTGGCTGACCTGAGATATTATTCATCATCATATCCTGTGTGCCTCTGGCAGGGAAATGTCTTCGGACAGCCCTACTTATCCTCCATAAATCTCTCTAGTCTCTAAGGAGTTTATCACATGGGAGGGAAGCATCCAAATCCCGAAAGTAAAAAGCGGTGCAACTTTGCCACTTTATTCACGGGTTAATGTCGGGATAATGCTGAATTAGCCCAATGTCATCTGAAAACAATCCCGCTTTTGTGGGATATTCATGGAATTTAAACCCTGTTTATCCACGGGATTTAGGCATTTTGCCTCCTGTGTGATAAACTCCTAAGTTGAAACCTATTATTACTCTTTTTGTAAGCAAATTTGACTACCTGCTTCTTAACAACATAACATGTTTAAATACCTTAGGCTCTCAAGGATTAAGAAACATAATTCTGATATTTAGGCTCTGTTCCAAACCGGAGATATTCAAAATGGTGGTCTGCCAACAGGTACCAATCTGCAAACTATTGGTTGCTGGTCCTCAGTGAGCTTCCAGGAAGGAAAAAAACTGTTGTAGTCAATGGACACAAATATGTTGCCAGTATCTGATACACTGGGAGGGAAACCCTGACGCCCAATAGCTTAAGGGTACATCTACACTGTAGAAAAAATAGTTCCATACCACTTTACGGGCTGATTGTTGTTTTTCAGTGCCTTCAAGTCATTTCCGACTTATGGTGACCCTAAGGCAAATGAATTGATTATGGGGTTTTCTTGGCAAGATTTGTTCAGGAGGTTTGCCATTGCCTTCCTGAGGCTGAGAGCATGTGACTTGCCCAAGTGGATGACATGGCCAAGCAGAAAACCAAACCCTGGTCTCCAGAGTCGCAGTCCAACACTCAAACCACAAGTGCTCGTAGCTCCATCCTATGGATTCCTGGAATTTGTAGTTTTTACAAGCTCTTTAGCCTTCTCTGCCAAACAGTGCTGGTGCCTCACCAAACTACAAATCCCAGGATACCGTAGGAGGCAACCAGGGCAGTTGAAGTGCTGTCAAACTGCCTTATTTCTACAGTGTAGATGCACCCTAAGAAGCACTGTTCTAAAAACACTTCCCCTCCACACACATTTCAACTGCCATGACTCCATACTATGGAATCCTGGGGTTTGTAGTTTGCTGTGGCACCAGAACTCTCTGACAGAAGAGGAGAAATGTCTCACAAAACAACGGTCCAAAACACACACTGCAGAAATATTCCAGCCTGAGAGCACTTTGGGGGGTTGCAGACTGTCAAAAATAGTGTGAATTCAGTCCACTTTTAGGGTTAGGGTTAGTGCTAGGGAATCATGGGAATTGTTATTTTTCTGAGACATTGAACCTTCTTTGTCAGAGAACTCTAGTGCCACAATAAAATTCAGTTCCCATGGTTCCCTAACCTTAACCCTAACCCTAAAAGTGGACTGAATTCACACTATTTTTGACAGTCTGCAACCCCCCTTTAACTGCCTTGGCTCAGTGCTGGGGAATCCTGGGAACTGTAGTGTTTATGACACATTTAGCCTTCTCTCTCAGAGAGCTCTCGTGCCGCAATAAACTACAGTTCCCAGGATTCTCTAGCACTGAGCCAGGACAGTTAAAGATTATTTCTCCAGTGTGTAGGGAATCCTGGAAGTTGTAAATTTTACTGTGACACCAGGCCTCTCTCTGACAGAGAAACCTATAAACGTCTCACAAAACCATAAATCCCATAATTCCCTAGCGTTGAACCAGGGCAGTTAGAGCGGTCTAAAAAAACTGGATTATCCTTGCAGTGTGTTTCTGACCCATAAAAAACCCCAGAATTCCACGGCACTGAGCCAGGGCAGTTAAAAAGTGGTATCAAACCGGATTATTCCCGCAATGCGGATGCAGCCCACCTCCAGGGTTCTCTCCATTGTAGCCCTGGGGCTTAAGCCTTCTCATGTTGGGCACGGAGACCCACTTTATCACCCTGGGGCAAAAAAAAAAATCCCAGGTCTCCCTGAGAGAAAGACCGAAGGTGGGCTCCTTCCCCTTCTTCCCCTCTCCCTCAGGCCTCCCTCGCAGCTCCGCGCCAGGCCTACCCACCGCAAGGAAGGCCTCCGCGCGGCCCTGGAGTCCCCTCAGGCCAAGCCAGGCCAGGCTAGGCCTCTTCGGCTCCCCGCCGCCGGGCCCTGGAGTGAATGATGGAGCGGGCGAGCGCGCCAGGGAGAGAGAGGCGAGGCCTAGGAGCGCCAGCCTGGCCCTCCTCGCCACGCGCAAGCGCCTCGCCCTCTTCTTGCGTAGCGGGCCCAAGCGGCGGCCGGCCCTGCCCCGTTTCACTGAGGAGGAGGAGGCGGTGGCGGTGGCGGCTGAGAGGCTTATTTCGCCTCAGTTAGAGTAGGCCGCTGAGGGAGAAAGGGAGGAGATTTACCTCATTTGTGCCTCCCAGGAAGAAATCTTTGGGCCTGAACAGACCGCCAGAGATAACCCATCTTGAGACCACTTTAACTGCCCTGGCTCAGTGCTAGGGAATCATGGGAATTGTAGTTTATTGTGGCACCGGAGCTCTCTGACAGAGAAGGCTCAATGTCTCAGAATAAAACTACAATTCCCATGATTTCCTAGCATTGAGCCAAGGCTGTTAAAAGGCCTAAGCAGAGTGCCAGAAATAGTGCACACTAAATTGAGGCACTGCCCTGGCTCAGTGCTAGGGAGTCATGGGAATTGTATTTTTTTCTGAGACATTGAGCCTTCTCTGCCAGAGAGCTCTGGTGCCACAATAAATTACAGTTCCCATGATTCCCTAGCACTGAGCCAGGGCAGTGCCTCAATTTAATGTGCACTATTTCTGGCAGTCTGTTTAGGCCCAAAGTGGTCTCAAACTGGATTATTTCTGGCAGTCTGTAAAGGCCCTTCCTTCTTTCCTTTCTTTCCTGAATTTGGGGAGAAAGCTTAGTATTCCGTCGTGAAGTAACACAACACTCCCTGCTTTTGAATTTGTGTAATCATTAGCCCCCAATGCTGGCACAAATCTTGCCCAGTTAAACCCCCCATGATTGCCAGAAATGACTTTTGAGAGCACACACAAAAGCAGCAGCAGCACCACCACCTTTGGATTACTGTAATTTAAAATGAATACTTGTTTTCTCTCTAGTGGTTGCCTTAGGGTCGCCATATTCAGAAATTTATTTTAGTGCACAGAACAACAAGATGTTCGGCTTAATTTAAAATGAATAGCGATTGCTTTAGGGTCACCATAAGACAAATTTACTTTAGAGCACACAACAACAAGAATTCAAAGATATAGCCGTGCTAGTCTGTAGAATCAGTATGTAGAGAGATCTTGTAGCACCTTTGAGAGTAATTGAAAGAGAAATTGGCAGCATAAGCAACAAGAAATTTGGCTTAATTTAAAATTAATATTTCCCCCCTAGTGATTGCTTTAGGGTTGCCATAAGCCAGATATTACTTGAGAGCACACAACAACAGCAATAACTTTGGCTTAATATAAATATTCTTCTAGAGATTGCCTTTGGGTCGCCATAAACCAGAAATTAATTGAGAGTAAACAAGCAATAAGAAGTTTGGCTTCAGTTAAAAGAATATTTTTTAAGTGATTGCCTTAGGGTCACCATATTCAGAAATTTATTTTAGAGCACACAACAACAAGAGACTAATTGAGACTAATTGAAAGAGAAACTGGCAGCACAAGCAACAAGAAATTTGGCTTAATTTAAAATTAATATTTTTTTCTAGTGATTGCTTTAGGGTTGCCATAAGCCAGATATTACCTGAGAGCACACAACAACAGCAATAACTTTGGCTTAATATAAATATTCTTCTAGAGATTGCCTTTGGGTCGCCATAAGCCAGAAATTAATTGAGAGTAAACAAGCAATAAGAAGTTTGGCTTCATTTAAAATAATATTTTTCTAGAGATTGCCTTTGGGTCGCCTTAAACCAGAAATTACTTGAGAGTAAACAACATCAATTAGTTTGACTTAAATTAAAAGATTTTTTTTCAAGTAATTTCCTTAAGATCACCATAAGTTGGAAGAGACTTGAAGGCACACAACAACTATAACTACTTGTTCACAGTCCTTCTATATCCATGCTGTATGTATCTATATCCAAGATTAGTCCCTTCGTATCTTTCTATCCACAGATTCAACCATCCATGGCTTGAAAATGTTAAAGAAATATATATATAAATTCCAAAAAGCAAACCACAGTTTTGCTATTTTATACTATTGTTGCTGTGTGCCTTCATTTCTGACTTATGGTGAACGTATCCTGGGGTTTTCTTGACAAGTTTTGTTATTATTATTATTATTATTATTCAGAGGAGTTTTCCCATTGCCTTCCCCAGAGGCTGAGAGAGTGTGACTTGACCAAGGTCACCCAATGGGTTTCATGGCCAAGCTGGGAATTGAACCCTGGTCTCTAGAGTGATACTCCAACCCTCAAACCACTATGCCATGCTATAAGGGACACCATTTTACTAGCCATTATATTTAATAGGACTTCAGCATTCATAGATTTTGGTATCCACAGTGGTCCTGGAACCAAAGGGCCAAGGGACTTCAGCTCCCAGAATCCCAGGAGCTATTGGCCAACATGGCTGAGGCTTCTGGGAGCTGAAGTCCCTCGGCCCTTAAAGGGGAAAGGTTGCCTACCCCTGCCCTAGCAGATACCAAGAGCTCACTGTACTGTATTTATTTATTGAATTTATATCCTGCTTTTCTCTCAGCAAAGGATTCAAGGGGGCTTATAACAAGTTAAAGTACAGCTAAACAGACAACACTGTTAAAAACACAAAGGTAAAACTGTCAATCAGATTTAAAACATTTTTAAAAATACAAATACAACACCCTATTAAAAACAACTTCTGCTCCAAGAAATGAAGGACACACTAACTCAGACTTATTTCTGAATCAGCATGCTAAGGGCCAGTCAACACTGTTTAGACTAGTTTAGACTGTAAGGTCCATGGGGCAAGGACCTGGTTTTTATGTCTGTTCTCTTCAAAATACCACTTGGCAATACTGCTGTACAACAGGTAATCATGAGATTAAAGACATCTTAAAATATTGTAATTAATTTCTAAAAAAAATTATGGACTTACATCTAAATAAAACAAATTTTCTAGAAAAAAGTCCCCCCTCCTCATTTTGATTCTTTATTTTAACATAATGCATATACATTTCATGCAGGGTTGAAGTTTTGCTACCTCCAGTCCAAAAATTCAAGATCTACAATACCATAGGTAAGTCAAGATATTTTGATACCTGAGGCAGAAAGTTTCACAAGCATTAGTTCCCCTTCCTGGCAGTAAAAAATTAAAATTAAATTACTGACAGTTGGGTGTCCTTACATCAAATGCTGGGTGGGTAGTGGCCTCACTCTGTCAAATGACAGGGCCAGCCTTGATACCAAGTGCTCAGTAGGCACCATTTAGGAGAGACATTCCCTCTTGATGAAGTGTGAAAAAAGGAAAATCTTATTTAACAAATTGCTTGCCACTTATAAGTTGATGTTTTTAAAGTGCTTGTATTAGAAATAGCAAAGGTTAAAATACTTTTAATGTGGAAGCACATTTTTCATCAAAATGGTTTAAATCAGTTGATTAAACTGAAACTAAAGTAAACAATACTTTAAACTGTATTAAAACACTGTAAATTAAACAATATTTAGGAGTGAAGCATAAACCATTTCATTGATCTATTCATGTAGCAGTAAGTAAGGAGTGTTTTCTTTTTGGATGGTTTTTTTTTTTTTGTGTGATAAGTTCTCTTTAATATGTTTTATCTCTATTCCTTTCTGTCCTGCCTGCAGAAGAATTCTAGATAACCGCAAAACTTATGCAATGTGAAAGCTCCCCCCATGCAATGTAATACAGGAAAAAATTAATTTAGCAAAAAAAAAAAAAAAAAAAAAAAAAAGGAAGAGAGTATGAAGTTAATTAGACTGACAAGACCAGGTCCCACCAAAGTGTCAGCCTTCTTCACTGTCCAGCTTTCACATCCATACATGGTGATGGAGAGACCTGGTTTCAAATCCTCGCTCAGGCCCAAAGTTCACTGGTAGCCTTTGCAGACTGCCAGAAATAGTGCACATTAAATTGAGGCACTGCCCTGGCTCAGTGCTAGGGAATCATGGGAACTGTAATTTATTGTGGCACCAGAGCTCTCCGACAGAGAAGGCTCAATGTCTCAGAAAAAAATACAATTCCCTTGACTCCCTAGCACTGAGCCAGGGCAGTGAATCAATTTAATGTGCACTATTTCTGGCAGTCTGCAAAGGTCCTGGGTGACCTTAGCCCACTCACTGCCTTACAGTGTAATCTGTCTCGCAGAACTATGAGGATGAAAGGGCTAGGGAGAGCCACATTTGCCACCTTGAATATTTGAGGGCAATGGCAAGCTATAAATATGATTTCAAAATGGAGTAGGCATGCAAGTTGTTAACTGCCCTCAAGTCGGCCCCAACTCACAGTGATCCTGTGGATGAAGCATCTCCAAAAACCTCTGTCCTCCACTCAGTCCTCCACTAGGGTTGGCGTCACCTGGTGCGGTCACTCGTGGTGTCACCCCCCCTTATTGATCTCCTCCCATTTCACACCATACAGAATCCTTAGTAATGCTTTTTGGCACTAATGTTATTTGTAAACCGTAATTCCCATATACCACTGAATGTTATGCTAATAGTTGTGACGTAAACTAGCAAAATTAAAATTATACCTTCAAATTTCAATATCATCTGCACAACCTAAATATATTTACATATACAGAGTGAGGATTTGGTTAAAATTAAAAAAAAATTTAAAAATTAAAATTTTGAAATGTGAAATTTTAATTTTTAAAAAATCTTGAGCCTCTTTTTTCTCCTCCCACTGAGCTTTACCCCACTCCCACCATCTCTTAAAGCATTTTAAAAGGAAGCAGATGAATGTCACAGTCCGTTTCTGCCAAAAGGTAGGTGTTTGAGGAACAGTGGTGTCACACATACCCCTTAGGGCAGGGGTAGG
>JAIPUX010001880.1:16958448-16975017 GCA_020142125.1 Phrynosoma platyrhinos
GAGATCCATCTTTACTGCCTTTTTAAAGGCAGTAAGAGTGGTAATAAGTGGTAATAGATGTCATGGTTCCATGGGAACCCCAAAACTCATGGAAATCTCATGATAGTTTGCCACCCATCATGAGATGAAAAGGTCACATTGCTGTTTTGCCAACCTCTGCATCTGTAGAGAAAAATGAGCACCACCATGCCAGATTTGCTTCTTGGTATTTGGGATTTGGTAAGAACTAATTGTTGTGTACCAGTTGCTAAAGGCTGTTCAGTTTGGAATGCAGCCATTACTTGCTCTTAAGAATTCAAAGATATAAGATTTAGGGCATCCAGTATGGGTCCAGTATACAGGTCCAAACACATTGTAGAAATAACCCAGTTTGAGACCACTTTAACTACCCTGGCTCAATGCTAGGGAATTCTGGGAATTGTAGTTTTGTGAGAAAATTAGCCTTCTGTATCAGAGAGCTCTGGTGCCACAATAAACTACAATTCCCAGAATTCCCTAGCATTGAACCAGGACAGTTAAAGCGGTGTCAAACTGGATTATTTCTGCAGTGTGTTTTGGACCTCAGACTTTAAGAACAAGACACAATCTTAAAACAGTTTCAAGAATAAGTTCATAGTGTCTTTGCTGGACACAAGAAGGAGAAGCCAGTAAAGGGAACTATGTATGAGAGAGAGAGTAATGGAGAGAGCGGAGACAGAGAGAGAGAAATTTGGAAAAGTCAAGAGAGATTAACAGTGTGAGGGCACAAATCTACCTTGTTAGACTGCAGCATCAGTGTTTGTTTCATTTTCTATGGCGTTTAAGTCCATGGAATTGTTGGAAAGGAATACGTTAATACACATACTGATCAAATCATACTTACAGGTATTGTTTAGTTATGATGTGAAAAATAGAAATGATTTCATACATCAGCAGCAGAAATACTGTGTCCACTTCCAGGAATGGTATCAGGGCATGAGTCAGATGGTATAATTAATAACTGCAATCCACAGAAAGTACTAGACCTTTCTCCCTCTCTCTCACTCAGTGTGTATGTGTATGCGTGTATTTGGAGAACAATACAAGTGTCATATTGCCTTTTTTTAAGATAGGAGGAAACAAATTGTGAGGGTCAGGGGGCAACATTTGCAACACACCTACATCCTTTTTCTGATGCCACTGCTGCTAAAAAGTCACGTTTGCTTTAAAACAAAGTTGCGTGGTAAACGTGCCTTCTTTTGAAAATGAATAACATTTCCAGGAGCTTTCAGGAATTTTGGCTTCAAAACACGGTTTACATCTCACTTGCCTTGTTTGAAAGCAGAGGTGGGTAGCTGCTGATGGTTTTGGGTCCTATTTTTGTCCTCCTCTTGTCCTTTACAGGTGCCATGCACCACTCTAGCTTCACTTCTTTGTTGTTGTTGTTGTTATTGTTAACTTCCCTCAATTTGGCCCTGACTCATGCTGACCCTGTGGATAAGACATCTCCAGACCTCCTATCCCCCACTACTCTGCTTAGGACAGGGGTAGGCAACCTTTCCCCTTTAAGGGCCGAGGGACTTCAGCTCCCAGAATCCCAGGAACTATTGGCCAACATGGCTGAGGCTTCTGGGAACTGAAGTCCCTCAGCCCTTAAGGGGGAAAGGTTGCCTACCTTTGGCTTAGGACCTGTAGATTCGTATCTGTGACCTCTTTAATTGAGTCTAGCCCTCTGGTGTACAGTCTTCCTCTCTTTCTACTGCTCTCCACCTTTCCAAGCATTTATGCCTTTTTGAGTGAGTCCTGCCTTCTCATGATGTAGTCAAAGTACAACAGCCTCAGTTTTGTCATCTTGGCTTCCAAATGAAGTTTTGGTTTAATCTGTTCAAGGACCCATTTGTTTGTCTTTTTGGCTGTCAATGGTACCCTCAGAATTCTTCTCCAGCATGTCATCACAAATGAGTTGATTCTTTTCCTATCTGATTTCTTCACTATCCAGCTTGCACATCTGTACATGCTGATGGGGAATTCTGACTTTAGTGCTCAGCTTTATGTCTTTACTCTTCATGATCTTTTCTAATTCTTTCATAGCTGCTCTTCCCATTCCTAGTCTTCTTATTTCTTGGCTGCAGTCATTATTCTGATTGATGTTTGATCCTAAGTATTGGAACTCTTTAACTATTTCAATTTCTTCATTGTCTAGGTTGAATATCTTCTGTGCTCATTATTTTTGTTTTCTTTATATGCAACATTAATCCTGCCTTTGTACTTTCATCTTTTACCTTCTTTAGTAGTTGTTCCAAGCACTCCTACCCTACCCAGATTTCCAAAATGGTAAATCATGATCCTAGAAGATATGATATAGGCTGCATATTGTTAATCACTGAGAGAATTATTTCACATAACCAAATAGTTCAAGAGGGAAATGGTTACTGATAGAAATGTGTAGAATTTCTGAACTTGAAAAAGGCAGAAACATCTTTATTCTTCCTTTATAAATTTCCCCAAACTCCAATGCTTAAGAGGGATATCAGTGTTAATCTGCTTATAATAATGATTTTGTTCATGAGCTGAAACTTAAGTAACCACAAAAAGGTCTACAGGGAATTCCAAACAGATACGGGTCAGCTGACAAATGGCAAAGAAACTCAGTCACTTGATATAAAACAGACAGCATTCCTCTGTAGCATTGTGTTTTTTTTAAATGTTTGTTTCTCAACTTTTTCTTGACTCTATTTTTTAGCCCCTAATCATTTAAGTGAATGCCTATAACCTTACAACTTCATAACCATAACTCTTTCTTCAAGAGTTTTGTGTCAGAGGTATTTAAATTATGTCTATACATGATTGTGTGACAGACACCCTGATACTTACAGTTTCCAAATGTTGGGATGTATTTATTGCTGTCTTTGTGGCGTGCTAATGTGATATAATCCATATTAGGATTCCATACTGGATTTAAAACCTCCAGAAGAGTTTGTGTAGGATTTTGAAACACCTCAAGGATCTACAAAGCTCTGTGTAAGACGTGAGGATACATTTTTACAATAATTGTAAGGTCAGTACATGTCCCTTGAACAGCTTAGAAACATTTAAATAAATATTATAGGTCTTCATAGGGACAGGAAATTTTTTCTGGCTGCTAAACTAGTATTGCTATAGTAGCATGGAGTTTCAGGAAACTGAAACATAGGGCCTTTACAGACTGCGAGAAATAATGCAACCTGAGTCCACTTTAACTGCCTTGGCTCAGTGCTAGGGAATCATGGGAATTGTAGTTTATTGTGGCACCAGAGCTCTCTGACAGAGAAAGCTCAATGCCTCAGAAAAAACTGCAGTTACCATGACTCTCTACTGCAACCCTGGAGCTGAGCCCCGTTATCCCTTGGTTTTGTTTCGTTTGATTTTAATGAAGCTTTCTGATCAAATTGGCTGCAACAGCAGTTGGGGTAAACTACCCAGGGCTACAACAGAAAGACAGGATTGCAAGGGAGCCCAGCTTACCAAACATGAAGAAGAGTCCCTGTGACAAAATATCTCATCCCTAGTGACAGATGCTTGGGCCAGGGCCAAATTAATGGAAGTGAAGCATGCACACAAAGCACAAACACATTAAACTCCTATGAGGATGAGGAGGCCAGAGTACTCAGCCCTTCCCAAGCTTCTGATAGTCATTAACTCAGATTGTTAGATGAATGAACTATTTTTTTTTTTAAAAAAAGCTTGCAGATAGAATCCAGTAAGAATGTGGGAACTTTCCAGTTTATTGCACCAGGTGTCAATGTTGTCATTGTTGTTTGTGTTCAAGTCATTTCCAACTTATGGTGACCCTAAGGTGAACCTATTGTGCGGTTTTCTTGGCAAAATTTGTTCAGAGGAGATTTGCCCTGAGGCTGAGAGCATGAGTTGCCCAAGGTCACCCAGTGGACTTCCATGGCCAAGTAGGAATTCATACTCTAGTCTCCAGAGTCATAGTCTAATTCTCAAGCCACTATACAATGCTGGCACTAGGTGTTACACATATGAGTAACTGCCTGCTGGACCAACATCATAGGTGTATGCTGGCTCTTAGGAATCGAGTTTATTCTGCCTAGGTTAAGGTTGCTAATAAAGATAAGACCTTTAGGGATATGATAGTGGTGTCTCAGTCTTAGGGTAACAATACAGCTGCTGTTGTGGAAAATGAGAATATTGAGCAAAAGGGGCACCACTCCAAGAAGATGATTCCTTCTTTGAGGGATTAACCCAGGGGTAGGCAACCTTTCCCTTTTAAGGGCCGAGGGACTTCAGCTCCCAGAAGCCTCAGCCATGTTGGCCAATAGTCCCATGTTGTGATGGACATGTAAACCATGCAAAAATTGTGGACCCTGTACATTGTCTGCATAGTCTGATTGATAATGTTGGAGTGGAGTTAGTAGTTGTGGTGCACAGTGATAACAATGATCTGAAGATGTCTAGTTATGAAGTCTTGAAATTTCCAGCTTCTTAGTTGAAAGTGGAAAGCTAGGACCTCCTTTGGGCCAGCTGGCTAGTCGAATTTAGGGGTCTGGATGAATGGATAAAACTTCTTAGTTTCACTTGGATAAATTGGCCCTACCCATGGAATAGGTAGCATTTCAGAAAACTGTGCTTTTAAGAGACCATAAAGTAAGATTACACTTTATTTTTGAAGTATTGGTTTTAGCATTGACACATATATACAAACAGGATGAGAATCAGCCAAGGGTGCCTTTTAGGGGCAGAATGCACAAGTATTTACTGAATCACATAATATGATCAGCTAATGCAACCATTTCCTAATGGTCAATGTAGTATTGAGCTTTTGATAGATCAGCAAGGGGTTAAACAAACTGATACAGAATAATGAATATTTTCCAGAATGTTAGTTACCCAGTTTTCCAGTACTGTCAGCCTGTATTAATAGCAACAATGTATGAGTCTGGAATATATTCAAGCACAAGGTGCTACATATTTCCCAAAGCACACTGAACTGCAAACAATATCCAATAGCATCATCGGACAAATCAAGCAAAACCCCATACTTTGAATTCTTGACATTAGCTATGTTTAACAATCCCCTTTAAAGTTATATAACTCTCTTTAAAAAAATTAAGTCTTCCTCCAAATTCTAATCTTGCAGAAATTCAGAGACACTAATATTTTCATCTAATGAGAATCTCAAATAACCGTTTCTAAAAGAGACTGTTAAGTAAACAGAAAGCACCAGACTCAGTTTTTCTACAAAGCACATGCAATTGCTTTCCTTCTGTGGGGCTGGAGAATCTGTGGGTAGAGATGGAAATTCAGTTTCAGATTGGTTTTGACATGAATTCACCATGTCAGATTTCCTCTTATTTCAGTTGAAAAGAGCTTGAGTTTTGTTTTGGTGTTGTTGTTTTTAAGTTGAATCACCATAAGTCAGAAACAACTTGAAGTCACACAACAACAACATGGGAGAAAAAGTGATAGATTTGTCCATCCAGGCATAGAGTTCTTAACTGTTAAAAGTCTAGGTTTGCATCCTTATATATTCAACCATCTTAGTGCAGAATTACCATGGGCAACCCCCCCCTCACACACACACACCTGGACCATGAGCCACATTAGTTGAGACTGATTGTCAGCAGTCTAACAGCATTTAGAATGTCATATATTTCCAATTCCTGCTTTGTAGTAGTGTAATATTTTTATCATTACACTGAATAGTTATGAAAATGATTATAATAACACACCATTAATATGCAGATGATAGGAAATATTTTGGCAGACAATGGAGTTAAAGATCATTCCCCTTTCAGTACTTACCTCCACTAGGGCAAATCATATCCTTACACTTTCAGACCATGTTTATATATGTCTTCTCAAAAGTAAATGCTTTGGTGACTTACTTTTATTAAGAAGAAAAATGAAGTGTATAGCAGTGGTTCTCAGACTGTTGGGTGGGACCCTGGTGGGAGGTGCAAGAGTTGCTCAAGGAGAGCATGAGACCTAGAGGCCTGATTCCTCATCCTCTGCTTCCCAAACTTTTTTTCTTACAGAGGAGAAGAGAAAGGCAAGGAGGGTGCTTGGAACCTCTACCTAAGAGAGGAGGAGGTGGAGGAGGAGGAGAGCATTGTTGTTGTTTTGCCCTCAAATCAATTTTGACCTCTGTGAATCAGACATCTCCAAGACACCCTATCTTTGAAGGCCCTGCTCAGTTCCTGCGGACTTAGGTCTGTGTCATCTTTGGCTCAAAACACACGTGCCAAAAGAAGTGGCTTCTGGCTGCTTTCAGGGCAGGACATTTAGACAATGCACGGCCCCAACATGGCTCAAAGCTACACCGATGCTGCTCTCCAGTCCTTTAGACTGGAGCAAAATGGAGTCTGTTTAAACCGACTCCAGTGGTGCAACTTGAGACTTGCAATAGCAGCTTGCTTTGAGAGCAATCCATGTGGTCACTGCAGTCTCGGCCCGATTGCAGCCAGAGTGCCCAAAGGCCATTCCTTTCTAGTTGTCTGTTTCAACCCTTTGAGTCTATCCATCTGGTGGATGGTCTTCCTCTCTTCCTACTGCTGTCTATCTTTCCAAGCATTATCATATTTTCTAATAAGTCATGTCTTCTCATGATGTGCCCAAGATATGATAGCCTCAATTTAGTCATCCTGGTTTCTTGGGAGAGTTCAGATCTGATTTGTCCCAGGACCTAAGTGATTGTCTTTTTAGCCATCCATGTTGTTCATAGACCTCTTCCCCAGCACCGCATCTCAAATGAGTTGATTTTCTACTGACTTTCTTCATCATCCAGCTCTCACAACTATACATTGTGATGGGAAATGCAATAGCTTGAACAGTCATCACTTTAGTGTTCAGTTGTTTATCTTTGCACTTTAGGGTCTTTTCTAGTTCTAGACTGCCCTTCCCAGTCCTAATCTTCTCCTGATTTCTTTATTGCATTTCCATTCTGGTCAATGATTAATCCAAGGTATGGGAAGTCTTTAACTACTATATATACTTGACTATAAGTTGACCTCATGTATAAGTTGACGGCAGGTTTAGGGGCAAAACTGATAGATTTTGATCTGAGAGTAAAACTTAGAGCAGGGGTAGGAAACCTTTTTGAGCCGGGGGCCGGGTTGCTGTCCTTTAGGCAATTGGAGGGCCGAAGCACAATAAATAAATAAATAAATAAATAAAAATTAAAAATTATAAAACATAAATAAATAAATATGCATGCACACACTCTCAGCCCCAGAAAAGCCATGGCAAAACCCCTGTGGAGATTTTGCCAAGAAAACCCCAAGAGCAAGTAATAACAACAATAATCAATATCATCATGGCGGGCGGTGGGGGAGGGCGGCGGCGGCAGGACCGGCCTGGGGCCGGTCCAAAGGCCTCGGGGGGGGGGCACATCCAGGCCCCAGGTCTTAGGTTGCCTACCCCTGACTTAGAGGCATGTAACAAAGGATGTAAAGAATGAAGCTAAGGAAATCAATGTCAAACGACTTACAAAATTCTGGCAAGCATAACTGTTTGTGCTTTTCCAACCCAGGCATTAAAAAAGGCCAGAAATGGAGCCATGGCAGAGAGAGCAGAGGAGGTGGGTCAGTGCTTCTTTTAGGTGCTCCTGGGATGAACTAAGCTCTCACCTTTTGCCACTTTGCTCAGAGAAAGGGGGTGGTTCCTTTTTTTACCCATGTATAAGTCAACCCAGTTTTTTGGGGTCAGGACTAAAATTTCTAGACTGATACATGGTTATATACAATATTTCAGTTTCCTTATTGCATTTCTATAGAACCCTTGAGGTCATTATTTTACTTTTCTTAATGTTCAATATTAAATCTTCCTTGGCACTTCCTTCTTTGACTTTCCTTAGTAATTATTCCAAACCGTTGTTGTTATTGTTGTTGTTGTTACAGTATATTTATCAGGCACTGTAAATTTACACAGCGCTGTGCATGATCAATTAAGTTAAAGATAGAGACCTGCCTGAGGCATGCAATCTAAAGTAAACAATTATAAGGGTAAACATTCAGGGGTAACTGTGTTGGCCACTTCTCAAATTCAAACAAAAATCCATCAGTGATACCTTTATTGGCTAACCAAAATGCACAATATACTTGTTGCAAGCTTTCGAAGCTATGGGCTTCTTTATCAGACAAGATGCTACAAACCAATAATACATGTTAAAATACAATAGTAAAATATATAAAAAAACAGATTAAAATAAACGTAGTCTATCAATCACATTGTGTCCCGGAACGCTACTCTAAACAGAGTTGTCTTCAATTCAGCCTTAAAGGTGGTTAAAGAGGTGATGCTCCATACTCATGTGGGAAGGAGGTTCCAAGAATAAGGGGCTGCACATGAGAAGGGGTGGATCTGAGCTAAGGAGGTGGAAATCCTTGGTTGAGACAGCAGTCCTTGGTTACTAGACCGCAGGGCATGAGGAAGACGTTAAGGGGAAATCAGCACTGACAAGTAGGAGGGGCCAATCCATGCAGAGCCTTAAAAGTCACTTAAAGAAGTTTATAACGGGTACAAAAAGGAAGAGGGAGCCAGTAAAGGGGTGACAGCAAAGGGGGTGATGTGGTCAAAACAATGAGCAGAACAAATGATGCGAGCAGCTACATGTTGAACGGAGATTAGGGGATGAAGGTGGGAAAGAGGAAGCCCCATCAACAGGATCTTCTGCTAGTATTATGGTGTCATTTGCATAAGAAATGTTAAAATATTAATATTCATGAATGTGTGAATGAAAATATGGACACTAAACAAACAAAAAATTTTTATTCATTTATTACATCGAGTGAAGGGGAGCGGGATAATCTGCATGTAGATGTAAAGAGGATCACAAAAGTAATAGGTTTGAGAACCACTTGTGTATAGGATTAAAGTCATAGCCGTTGAGCATGTTTTGGACCACTTCCACTGAATTATAGTAATTTCTGTGTTTGTTGTGTAGTTACATGCAAAGGTCTTGATGAAAAGAACTGCTAACAACATGTCAGATTAGAGATAGATATATGTATCAGGAATACTATAGTAACATGACATTGCCATATTTTGTCCCTATATTTTAATGAAGAAGTTGTATTGCTAATTGTGAGCAGTTATCTGTTGACACAGCATCTACATTCCATTATATATTAACATAATTGAATTGTTCAGTTTTTGAATCTTTTCACATTTGTTTTCATTGTATATGCAGCTTCTCCAATGTAGGGTTAGCCCTAAATAAATAACATTTTTCAGAACACTATGTAAAAAGATGTTTTTCAGTACACAGCAATTTTTGTTATTGTCATATTCATTTTCTAGATTTATCCTTTCTGGATACAGATGAATGTACATCTAAAAATGAATATCCCTAAAATGCATGTCTCTAAAATACATTTTCTCACATTTGGAAGCACACATGGGCAAGTATAGTAATTCACAATGAGCAAAGTTCATTATACGAACTTCCCACTTTCACAAGGAAATAAAACATGCTATTGGATTTAAACCCCAGCTTAGTCTGAGGCCTTATCAATACTTTGGGGGAGGGAACCTCTCTCACCCTCATTTTCCCATCCATAAAATGCATGTAACAGTTTTATGTATGGACTGCTTATGAAAAACAAAAAGCTAATAACAACATGTATTTAATGTACTGACCCAACGATTACATGAAATATAAAAATTCAGTTCCTTGCCAGATAGCACTTTCTCCCTCATGTTTTATGGAATTCTGTCTGATTTTGAAACTTTACCTTCATGTTTGATTTTTTTTTAAAATGCACATGTTCTTACAATAGTTCTGCTTACAAAAATAAGTGGTCCTATCCTAAGGCATATTTGTGCATCCCAATTCAATTATGTTTAAATCATTTGAGTTTTATTTTTTTTAAAAAAATGTTCTTAATATTAAAATGATAAAGAAAAGCAGGTTGGTATATAATGTTAGGCATCTTACATTCTGATAATAAGAAGCAGCTAAATAAACAAGGAAGAGCTTAAATTTCACAATTTTTTGCTTAAAAAATAAATCCCTTGTTGTGACAAGATTAGACACTGAATAGTTAAAAAAGCCTTTTTATGTTTTCTTATGAACGAGTCACACCAAGAATGTGGAAGCATCTACTGAAGATATTCTGTGTGAGGAGAAAAAATTATGATCCCACCCTCTGTAGGTGCTGTTACAGCAATGGAATCCCTTTGCTCAATATTATCCTGTCCAATGAGGTGGAATGTTTCACAGGCACATGGTTTATGTGTCTCAAAATAACTTGGGACCTGCAAACTGACAAATGCTATTGCTTCAGTGGTGACAGGTTGTCCAGCTTGTTACAGCCATCTTCCCTAAAACGAAGGTTAATGCCTTTCCCCCTTCTGCTGATGGACTCCAAGACACTTCAGTTCCAAAGGACCTGAAGGAGTACCATCACTTCGTACTTAGGAATCATTGTCACCGTGATTGTGTGCCAGAGTTGGATTTCAACATCTGGACAAACTAGAAAAGGTAACTTCTTCAACTTTCAAAATGTTACTGTGCTTTGATGACCTTACACCGATGCACAGAGGGTCTAGAAGAGAGGGTGGTGGTTTGTGTTGTGTCTGAATGCTCATTGTTGCTGATAAATCATATCACAGGAGCTAGTAACTTTTTTTACTGTCTTGTTTAAACTACACAAAGAATTCAATATTAAGAACAAAATGATCTTCAGATCATAAAGAGAGAGTGTTCCAAATTTCTTTTGTTCGTGTTTAGTTTTTCTAACTTCACAGAAGACACAAGTATAAATGGTGTGGATGAGAAAGCTTCAATTTTTATTCCCCCTTTTCAAAATTGTTATATGAGTCACCAGCATTAAACTCACACTAATCATTTGCATTTCCTCTGCAAAGAAAAATAATAGAATCTAATTTAATATTGCTATGTATTTAAAATCTTTCTTTTTCATAGTGTGTGTGGTATACGAGTGTGAGAGAAAGAATATGTGTCATGTAAAATGATACTGCCAGCTATATTTAGGGTTTGGAGATCTGCTACATGGATTAATGTACACAACAGCTGCAGGAACAGTTTTGCTCGAAGGGCATTGCTCCCTCAACCCTCGCCCTTCTCTCTCACTCGCTCCCTCTCCAAAAAAATTTAAAAAACTTTTTTGACTGTCAGTGGCAAATGTTTGGCATACTATACTGCAACATTAAGCAGTAATAGAAGGAGCGTAATGAAGCATAATAAATAAGACTTGAATAACAAAAAAGCACTTCTTAGATTATCTGTGTAGAACAATTATACAAATTTTCTGCAGAAATGCCATTCTCTTCAGATAAGTTTTAATAGAAATTCCTGGATTTGTAAAGTAACTCCAAATAAAAATAGAAGAGATACATGCTATAAACACAAAACATTGTAACTAGAGCACATGCTTAAATAATTCATAGTGGCTAAGGATTATTTTTTGCCAACTTTCCTTAATGAGTATTTTCAGATGTAAAATGTTTTTAAAAGTAGTCCTTACAGCAATGAAGAAACATTTCTCAAGGCACCTTCTGAGGTTTTTCTCTGAACAGCAGTTTGAGGACAATGCATCAGTCCTTTCAGGAACAAAACTTAATAGATTTATAATAAACAGTATACCCTGGGGTGGGATGTACACACACACAGCTCAGTTATGCTGTATACAGGAACTGGAATTTTACTTAGTTGTAATTTTACTATAGAGATAAGTGGTGTTACCTCAGCTTAGAATGTAGGACCAACATTATTATTAGTGGGGCATTATTAATGTACAAACTTTTGCAAAGCTTTCAAAGGTTTAATTCAGGAGTGAAGGTTTTGCAAAGCTTTCAAAGCTTTAATTCAGGAGTGGAGGTTTTGGCTGTATTAATAGGCAATTAATGACAACATTTATAATAACAGAAGATGCCAGAGTGCCTAGCAATTTATGGCTACAACTTGACCTCTTTAAAAAATCAGTATACAGCAGAAAGTTTTGCTTCAGATCTGAGATTACAAGTGATTTGCTTAGTAGCAATTCCATTAAATCACTGCATTATATTTCTGTGATGATTAGACTGTGAATCTAAACTAATCTATTCAACAGTTAGTTCTAGTGAAATCAACTGATCTTTTGGTGATTTGTCATTTGAAAATTACAGCTATATTATGTTGGGGGAATCAATTATTTTATGAAGTAGCATTATGAATTACATTACGACTCTTCTTTGTTTTCAATTTATAGCAAAGATCCCATATTCTTTTAAATTAAGCCAAGGCCTGTTGTTGTCGTTGTTGTTGTGTGCTCTCAAGTAATTTCTGCTTTAAGTAATTTTCTTATAGTAACCCTATGTAACCCTAAGGTGAACCTGTCAGTGGGTTTTCTTGGCAAGATTTGTTCAGAAGAGATTGTCTTTGTCTCCTTCTGAGGTTGAGAAAGTGTGACCTGTCCAAGGACACCCAGTAGGTTTCCATGACTGAGTGGGGATTCAAACCCTAGTCTCCAGAGTCAAATCACTTCATCACATGGCTCTTTAGCCAAATTATACATGAGAAAAAATATAGGTAGACTATGGATCATCGCATATCATACCTGATCCCCATCCCTGTCCAATCCCACCCAAACTGGATTATCAATAACTTTCCAATATATCAACATTAGTTATATTTATTAGTTGCTCCTCTCTATTAAGCAGATGGTACATTGAATTCTTTTCTCAGATCTAGTCAGGGAGTTCTATCACTGTGCATGACTGTAGCAGAACAGAAGTTAGTATAGAGTTTAATGAAGATAAAAACACCTTCCCTAATCTTTAGAAGCCCCCAAAATGCTTCTGCATACCCAAGAAAGCACTGAGTAGAAACACTTTAGTGTGTTTTTTTTAAAGCTACAGTGGAATGTGGTATATGGCCTATATTTGGGGACAGTTACAAAAATTATGTAAAATAAGAGATGTATTTTTTCCAGGAGGCAATATATAATTTGAGCTGCATTCATTAGCCCTACAATCTGTTTTCCAAGCCAAAGTGAAGAACTAGAATGTAGCAGGCAAAATAATAATGGATTAGCTTGTGTATCTCTCTCTTATTACAGTCGCTCCTCCGTTTTAATGGACTTGAAATCCGCGGTCTTGATTACTTATGGAGGGGCTAAATTCAGTTCCTTGCTAAAATGGCGCCCGCCTGCGACACACAAACAGGGCCATGCATGGGAGCGCCAATGGGGCATGAATATGCATGAGTTTTTGTTTTCACGGGGGTCCGGAATGTATCCCCCACAAAAACGAAGGGGTGACTGTATAGTACTACCATTAAAATTGAGGCAGTGCCATTGACTGATCTGTCTCATACCACCTTAAAGCAGGCATTACCATTCCTATTACACATAGATATGCAGGTGCATAGGACAGAATTAATATAATGTAGAGGAATAATTTTCCCAGTGAAGTAGGACCAGTATAGAGGGAGGACTTGGACACAGTTTAATCTGAAATAAGAATGATATATTCTGACTCCCAGAATGCTTTTTTTATAAAACTGATAAGGCCTAGCCTAAGCTTTCTGTGTTAAGCACAGCCAGTGACTGTTTGCATGTGCATGTTGCTGGGAGAAGATAACGCCACTGTGCCCATGTAGGGTGCTCCTCCACACCAGTGAGTCAACCCAGAGTAGCCTAGTGATGCATTGGGAATGGGGAATGGCAGCCCTCTAGAATCTGACCCCAAGCACTGTCTCAGTCTTTCTGGTGCAATTGCTCTGTGCAGGTAAGGGAAATTCTTGCCTGTATTATTTGATAACTCTGAACAGTGTCTGATGGTTTATATATGTGCGGGGGACGACGACCATCAAGCACCCCAAATAAGATTTTGCATCATTTCATCTCAAACACAATCCTTTTCAAAGAAAGTACAAACAGAGGGTGATATCAGTGCATATTAAAATAATTTCTACCACTCATTTTGTAGTTTTTTTCTTGCTGTTAGAAAAAACATTATAATGATGCAGATCACTGCATTGTCTGACCAAGATGATTTTGCCATATTCTAAACATTTTTTCTCCTGGCACATTATTTCATCCTGTTCTCAGTCATATTTTGTACATTTTGGAAGATTTACAAAAACCTGTAAACCTGTTTACTGAAAAGATCTGTGTGCATCCTGAACTGATAGCCATTTTATGCCGACTTCAACATCCTAAAAAAATAACTCCTGGCTTTAAGCCTAAGAGAAAAAAAGATGTGATAACTCATTTTTGAAGATAAGAGGGGAGCAAATAAAGAATACCATACAGAAGACTGGAAAGCTGAATTCAATCATTTTATTTCATTCACTTCAAAAAGTAAACTCCCGTACAATCCTCCCCAAGCTCTCCAGTCCTCTGGGAGGAACTTACTGCAGCCTCTAAAATCTAGGCTTGCAGTGACCTCCCAGAGTGCGTTCTCTGCTGTCGCCCCCAAACTCTGGAACGACCTGCCGGATGAGATCCGTCAGTTGACATCATTAGACAGCTTTAAAAAAGCTGTCAAGACGGATCTCTTCCGGCAGGCCTTTCCAGATTAACCATCCCGGCCCAGGCTCCCTGATCCCCTCATTCCTCCCGTGGCCCCATCTTTAGTGATGGTTGAGGATCTCCAGAGGGACACCAGGGTTTTTGGTTTGTTTTAGTTATGGTTTTATGTTTTGATATTGTGTTTTTAATTTGTCATATTGTTTAATACTTTCTTAAGGGGGGGAGGGATTATAATGTTTTAATGTTATATTTAACTCTTGTTATATTCTACTGTTGTCAACCGCCCGGATTGGTTCACCACAGGGCGGTATACAAATTATTATTATTATTATTATTATTATTATTATTATTATTATTATTATTATTATTATTATAAACTCAAGATCACCGAATATAAATAACAGTGATGTAGATCATAGGGGAAGAAGGACTAGAACTTCAATGTATTTGACAAGGCCAATTGCAAATTCATAACAACGTACAAAAAGAACTAGACTTAGGCCCAAAGCAGATGGGCCAAAAGGTCTGCCATCGGGATGCATTGGGGGCATGGTATTTAAATGCTGCATGCCCCAAACGCAGCCAGAAGCCGCTCAGCCAGCCTGAAAAAGAGCAGGGGAAAACCACTTCTTGTAAGAGGCCAGATTGAAACAGTGAAGTAAATTGGTACAAAAACCATTACCAAGGATTCTGTATGGTGTGGCATGGGAGGAGGTTAATTGGGGAATGGTGATACTACGAGTTACCATACCAGGTGACACCAACCCTAGTGACCCCACTGTGTAAGGTGATGTACTAGATTCCCCTCCCCCCTCCAGAAGACAATAGAATTAAAATTCAGGTGGCATAAAAACTTACTCCTCCAATGTAGGATCCTGTTGCTGGATGGCTAAATTGAGTATTATCCAAATCACACAAAAAGTGAAAGCTATGTCAGCTGATATGGCTACCTCTGCGTTTGGTGCCTGGATTTGAATGGAGCATTTGCTGAGAATTATCAACTCATTTGAGATGTGGTGCTCAAGAAGAGTGCTGAGAATACTGTGGATGGCCAAGGAGACAAACAAATGGGATCAAGCCTGAGCTCTCCCTGGAAGCCAAGAAGACCAAACTGAGGCTGTCATATTTCAGCCACATCAAGAGAAGAAATGAATCATTGGAAAAGATGATGCTAGGAAAGGTATGTGGCAGTAGAAAGAGAGGAAGACCACATGCCAGTTGGTTAGATTTGATCAGAGAGGCCATGGGCACAAGCCTACAGGATCTGAGCAGAGCAGCTGAGGACAGGAGGTCTTGGAGATGTCTCGTCCATAGAGTTGTCGTGAGTTAGGATTGACCAAAGGCAGTTAACAACAACAACAATCGGGTGCATTAATTTTTGTACAAGGTGGGGAACCTGGGACCCTCCATATGTTTGGACTAAAGGTAAAGGTGTTCCCCATTGACAGGATTGTGAAGTCACTAAGCCAAAGAGCCAGCATTGTCAGAGACTACTCTGCGATCATGTGGCCAGCATGATTGTACAGAACGCTGTGTACCTTCTCACCAAAGTGGTACCTGTTTATCTACTTTGCATGCTTTTGAACTGCTAGGTTGGCAGAAGCTGGGACTAGTGATGGGAGCTCACCCCATCATGCAGCAACTTTGGACTACAACTTTCATAATCTCTTACCATTTTCCATGCTGGCTGGAATATCTAGGAACCGAAGTCCAAATATCTGGAGGTGCAGCAATGCTGCATTATCAATGGTGCAGTTGGAAGAAATGATCCCAGGCCATCAGTGATTCAGGCACCACATACTGTGATGCTTCTGGGAAGAGGGGAGTTGTAGATCTCTCTCTCTCTCTCTCTCTCTCACACACACACACACACAGACACACACTCACACACACACACACTACCTAAAAAAATACTAGCATTTACTGTCCACCCCAACTTCATTTTTCTAGTGGCAGAGTGAAGGGAGGGATGGATAGTATCTGTCAGTCCATGCCTTTTAGATGCTGGCCTTGGCCATATCATCAGACGAAGGTAGGAGGACACCCAGACCCATCCACTTGCTCAGGATTTGACCCAAGAGAGGATGCATAGAATCACAGAATCATAGAGTTGGAAGAGACCACAAGGGCCATC
>JAIPUX010001880.1:16975117-16991379 GCA_020142125.1 Phrynosoma platyrhinos
TTGTAAGGAATTGTAAACACTGTGAAAGGCAGGATTAGAACAATCTTGGAAAACCAGACAGATGTTTAAAAGAAAATACAATTCCAGTATCATACTAGTAAAGGGAAAGAAAATCAAATGTACACTTTTAGAAAAATATTAATGTTTTAGCAGTCATTTTATTTAAAAGGAGCCAGGGGATTGTAATTGATCACAAATTATAAATATGAGCCAGCAATGTTTTGGTCTCTGGTAAAGGGAGACTATTTTTGGAAGGTATGGCAGAAACATCAGATGCAGGATGTGATACCCTTTAATCAGCACAAATCACTGTTAGGTTGAATATTGTATTGCTCATTCCATTGCTAAGAAGAGCCAGAATATTTATATTAAACAACCCCGCTGAAGTTTATTTGAAAATGTGCAGCATTCAACAACCTCATGCTACATTACAACTCTCATCATGCCCAGTTGTTTTGATGTATAGCCTCCATTCTCTCTACCCAGCCTGACTATGGGTAGGTTAGGAGAGAGACCATGCTACAACAACTCTGGCTCAGTTGTTCTACTGTGTGCCATAACTGCAAGCTTTTGCCTCAGATTTGACATGAATCGGGGCTATAAAAATGTGGCTCTTTCCTCAAAGTAATGAGAGCCCACAAGTGGCTTGACAGATTTCCAGCTGTTATTGCTGGCTTGGTCCTAAACAAAAAAGATTTATGGTGTGTGTGTCAGGTATACTGCAGGCTGGAACACATAGCTGGCAGTGTTTGGTGTGGTACAACACACTTGCAAGTTTTGCACTTATGGATTAAGTATTCTTTCATTTATATCCTCTGTCATTGACTCAGTGAACATGAATCCAGAAAAAGCTCAATTAAGTACCCAAGAACTGTGCTAGACATGACCACGAAGTCATCTAGTCTACCAGTCTACTAGTCTACAGTGGCCAAACAGATGGCTTTGTCACAATAGCATCCTCCTTGTCTAATTTCCCTAGTAACTGCTATAGACAGATAGATTGCCTCTGGTGCTGGAGGAAATATACTGTATGTCCTTCATGACAAGTAGCCATTGAAACACTCTTCCTCCATGAGTTTGCCTAATCCACATGTAAAGCTATCCATCAGCAGCCATCATTACATCTTGTTGTTCTGAATTCTACAATTCAACTTTGCAGTGTGTAAACAAGTATTTCCTTTTTTTTTTTTTTGCTTTGACTCAGCTTCATTGACTGATCCCTGGTTCTAGTATAGAATAGTTAATTTCTTCCTTGTTGTCTGGTATACAGTCAGCCCTCCGTATCCACAGTTTTTTTAGCCATGGATTCAAGCATCCATAGTTTGAAAATAGTTTTTTAAATGTATAAATTCCAAAAAGCAAACCTTCATTTTGCCATTTTATATCTGGGACACCATTTTACTATGCTGTTGAACATCCACAGATTTTGGTATCCATGGGGTGGGCCTGGAACCAAACCCTAGTGGATACCAAGGACCAACTGTATATAATACTGAAAAATTGTTTCTTTTCTGATGGAGAGAGAACAGTAATTGCCACATTTGGGGAGTTGCTTTAGAAGGACAACTCTTTTTTAATAGGTGTCAAATGAGTAAATAGATGGAGCTTTTCCTTTCTTTTTTGCTGCTCTCAACCTTTCCTAGCATTGTTGTCTTTTCTAGTGAGTCATCTCTTCTCATGATATGGCCGAGGTATGACAGCTTCAATCTGGTGATCTTGGCTTGGACATGGAAGAGGGAGGAGTGAAAATAGGAGGAAGAAATATCAACAATCTGAGATATGCTGATGGCACCATAATACTAGCAGAAAACCTCACAGACCTGGAAAAACTACTAAGGAAGATCAAAGAACAAAGTGCAAAAGAAGGCTTACTGTTGACCATAAAAAAAAACAAAAATAATGACCACAGGGAATTTACATACATTCAAACTAGACAATGAGAAAATAGAAATAGTAAAAGAGTCCTCATAGCTGGGATCAAACATTGATTGGAATGGGGACTGAAGACAGGAAATCAGGAGAAGATTAAGAATGGGGAGGGCAGCTATGAAAGAACTAGAAAAAGATCCTAAAATGCAAAGGCATACAACTCAGCACAAAAGTCAGAATCATACAAGCCATTGTATCCCCTTTTACCATGTATGGATATGAGGGCTAGACAATGAAGAAAGAAGATAGGAGGAAAACCAACACATTTGTGATGTGGTGCTGGAGAAGAATGCTGAGGATCCCATGGACAGCCAAAAGGATCAACAAATGGGTCCTAGAGCAGATCAAGCCAGAGATATCCCTAGAAGCCAAGATGACAAGATTTAGACTGTCATACTTTGGACACATCATGAGAAGGCATGAATTGTTGGAAAAGACAATAATGTTAGGAAAAGTGGAGGGAAGTAGAAAGAGACGTAGGCCACATGCTAGATGGATGGACTTTATTAAAGAGACCACAAATATGAGTTTGTAGAAGCTGAGCAGAGCAGCAGAGGACAGGGGGCCTGGAGATATCTCATCCATAGGGTCGCCTTGGGTCGGGATTGACACGAAGGCAGTTAACAACAACAATAAATGACAGCTTCAATTTGCTCATCTTGGCTTCCAGGGAGAGCTCAGGCTTGATCTGTTCTAGGACCCATTTGTTTGCCTTTTTGGTATTCTACTTATTCTTGGCTGCTGAACTACAGCCCTGCTGGAAACAAAAAGATGACAATTCTAGCTATGAAAATTCCAACTCAGTAAGTGACAGTAATTCAAACTGACTCCAAATTAGATTTTTCAGTGTATAACTGCCCTGACTTATTCACAGACCTTTGGGAGGAGGAGACATTTTCCACATGTAACCTTATATGTTTTCCTGCAGCTTCTTCTATCCCCCCTCCTTTTTTGCCTTTTCACAAAAAAAAAAATCTATTAAAGAGTGGAAGGAGTGGACCAATAGCTGTACAATGGATTTTTATTGGTAGTACTAGCAGCTGCCCACTTGAAAAAGATTAAAAGCTTTAGATGGAAAGCATCTCAGAACATAATGCCTTGGATGCTAAGATAAGTTAACTTCCAGAAGCTCCAAGAATGTGTCCCATCCCTCCTCTCACTGCAGTCACTTGCACTACCATAAGGAATGTATTGCTGAGAGTTAGTTAATAATGTTCTTCTGTCATCCCAATGAGAGACAGCGTAATATAGTTGTTTGAGCATTGGACTAAGTCTCTAGAGACTAGGGAGTTTATCACATGGGGGAAAAAAGAGGGGAAATCAGTGTTTAAATAGTGAATATCCTGTGAAAATTGTGCGATAGCAATTAAGATTCTCACATACATCGCAATTAAAGAGTCATTATCCTGGGAATAACCAGGGAATAACCAGCAACAAATCATTCATTGGATTTCCCCATGAATGATTTGTTGCTGGTTATTCCCTAGTTATTCCCAGGATAATGACTCTTTAATTACAACATCATGTGAAAATCTTAATTGTGATTGCATGATTTTTCACAGGATAGTCACTCTTTAAACCACCAATTTCCCCTGTGTGATAAAGTCTTAGAGCTTAAACTCCTGATCAGCTATGGAAACCCACTTGGGCACGTCTCAACCTCAGAGCAAAGCAATGCCAAACCCACTCCGAACAAATCTTGCCAAGAAACTCCCATTATAGGGTTGCCTTAGGGCTACCATAAGTTGGTAATGAAGCCACAACACAATAGTCATCCCAAAGATTCCTCTTTAAAACTGTTGCTGCTGCTTCTTTTGTGGTAAGGCCACTCTGTAAAGTGATTTAAGAGAAGAGAATTGTGCAAATCTGAATCACCCTGCACTATACTGATAATATCTGATTTCTGCATTCTCCTCCTCCAAGGCTGTAATGTTCTCTTTGTAAAATGCAGACTACTTGAATTTAGACAGGCAGTATTTTTTATCTTATTCTAAATAAAGTTTGAGAAATACAGCTGTCTGATAGTCAGAAAGAAAAACTGTACATCCTTCAGGCCTTATATATATTGTGTGTACTCAGGCTGTAATCCTAAACATGAGTAATAAGGAATAGTAAATTCCACTGAACTCAGTAGCTATGCTAGGGACTGCACAGTTGGTTGTATAGTGTGCATGAACTGTTGGCTAAATTCATCTTTTTTAGGGCTCATTCCCACTTACATTTAACCTGGTTTGTGATTCGCTTTCACTCCGGGTTGATGAATCAATTCCACTCCATGCGTCATTCCCACTATAAAGCAGGTCTTTTCTTTATTCACTTCTTTTTTGACACAATTGTTGTTCCTATTAGTTTGTGCCCCTTCAAAATGCCTGTCAATCATCTACGTATCATCAGTGATGCAACCGGCAACACATTCAAGAAATCACTGGAGAGAGTCATGGGTGCATGGCCTGAATCCCACCCCTACTAGTATCCCACCCCTCACTAGTTTTGGGGAAAATGCTCCATTTCCCCCCTTTCCCAGGACCTTCCTACATTCCAACCTTCTGTCCAGGAGAAATTCCAAAATGCCCTTCATTCTAACTTTGACTAGGAAGCATGACTTCCAAGTTCTGCAAGGCTGGGAGGGTGCCACTACAACTCCCCATGTCCTCCAAGTTCCCTGGGATGCCTTAGCCATGGGTGTCATATGGAGGACTCTCCCTGGGATGCCTCAGCCATGGGTGGAATTCCTCCTGGACCTGGACAGAAGGTTAGAATGTAGGATGGGTCCTGGGAAAGGGGAGGGGGAGAAATGGCGGATTCCCCAAAAAACTGGTGAAGAATGTGCCAACTCCTCTGCCACAATAATCCCTCCCCTTCAGTTTGATGCGATTCAGGTCCTTCGTTCTCACTTGCTGAACATGCTTGCTAATCGCTTCTTTTCAAAAGAACCACCAAAAAACTAGTGTCAGGAAAGAACCATTCTTTTGCATTTGCCACACTTCATCTCTACTGAAACCGAGTGCAGTCAGTTTGGATCAGGTTTCAAGTGGGATCAACAGCATATATCCTGATCAGCAATTTGTTTTAAATCATAGTGGGAATGAAGCCTTACATTTTATTCTGGCATATCTTGCTGACAATTTCCCCCCATTCCCCAACAAAGCAAGGTAAGCTAAATATTTCTCAGCATACTGTTTGGCTGCTAGCCAAATGTTACTAAATATAGGGCAAAAGAATGATCTCCCAACACTAGCTGAGAATAGTAAGTAAAATTTGCTATGCTATGACCCTGAATGATCCACATTAAAAAATTAGTTTCAAGCTAAGGGCCAGACAGTAAACATCTATATACTTTCAAGTTTTGAACATTTCTGCACATATGGAAAAATGCAATGCGTGAAACCACACCAGCATCTTAATCTGCTTTAAATGTAAAAACAACTTGGATTCCTGCAGCTAAACTATCACACCCTTTTGGATTCATTCTCAACTTAATCCTCATTTGTTAAGTGTGATCAGACAGAGTTACTGTTGTCCTTGTAACTGATGCTTCTCAGTATCTTAGATGTTGATGTCTGTCTATTCCTGTTTATATTTTATTAATCTATGCATTATATCTTTAGCAGGACTGTAGCCTTTGATCAGTAAAATTCAAAGGCTAATCTAAAACTTTAGTCAATTAATAAAAAGAGCTGGTTTCAATCAGCAAATTTTAGTTGGTGGAATGAAAAATTAAGGAAGACTGTTATATATTTTTAGAAGTTATTTTGTTTCTAGTGTGTAATAGGGAATGAAAATATATGTTATCTCTGTTACTCATTTAATTGTAAATCAACATACAGTTCCTACAATATTTCAAAATGATTCTTAATATTGTAATTTTCATAACAAGTAAATTCTTTTAGAGAGAAAGTGTAGTATAGTGGCTTGAGTGCTGAACTAGCATTTTGAGAGACCAGAGTTTGAATCCCTGCTCAGTCATGAAAATCCACTGGGCAACGTTGGGCACGTTACATACTCTCAGCCTCAGAGGAAAGCACTGCCAAATCTCCTCTGATCAAATCTTTCCAAGAAGACCCTGTGATAGGTTTGGAAAGGATTGAAGGCACACAACAACAAATTAATTTAATTCTAGTTGAGTTATTCATCTTTGAATTGATTATTCAACTCAAAATCATTTGTTTGAAATGCCTAATAATTACCCATAAATAATCCTGTATATAAACCAATAGTTTTTAAATTAAACCAGGAAACATCCTAGAACTAATGTGGTATAGAGATTAGAACACATATGGGACCTGTGCAGCTATCCAGTTGCAACTAGCCAGCATAAGCCAATTATGAGAAATGCTGGGTTGTGCTGTTCATCAGCATCTAGAGGGCTGCACAATTCCTGCACTTGGACTAGACTAGAGTATCAGAATAGGTTTTAGGAGACTCGTGTTTAGTTTTGTAGTCAACCATGGAGATGGTTAGCTTGGGCCAGTCTCTTTCTGTCAGCCTGGCTACCTTGCAGAATTGTTGTGATGATAAAGTGAGGCAGGGAGAACTATGGAGCTCTTTTGAAAAATGGGGGATATAAATATACAAAATGAATAACCTGGCATTTCACTGTCCCAGAAGTCCATAAATATCATTTCATGTACCACCCAGGCAAAGTTAGACACTTTTTGTGTCATACTGACTTTCGTGAACACTTAAATCCTCCTGAGGTGAGGCAGAAAGGACTACATGATGTAGCCTCATGGCCAATGGTATGCTTGCCACATGTGCTCTCTCATTGCCATCTACATGAGAGGGGTCACACTCAATATCTACAGAGTGAACCCCTTTGAGTATAAAATTCTACACATGGAGGACCTCTTCTCCACAGGTACCTAATAATGAGCATCAGCAGAAAGACCAATGTAACAAACACACTATTGAGAATGGAGCTATGCAAAACAGCTCCAATGCACATATCTGCCTATACAGTTTGATGAATACCTGAACAGGGCTTCAAGCACATGGTTAACAATCACCTGCTGAAATAGATTTTAACATGCCTGATACCTTTGTTTTCATTTTAACTAATCTTGTGCTTGTTGTGCTTGCTGTTGCATAGGCACAATTTTAGTCACTTGCAGCTTCAGCTTTCAAGTATATTCCACTCCCCAGATTCTTGTTGCTTTCATCCAAATGCCCTGGCACATCACATCAGGTCTCAAGTATGACAGATGAGAGATCTTTGCTCAGATATGGATGTTCCTGATGGGGCACGACTCAAGTTCTGATGCATGCTGAGTATGGTAGTTATGTATGCAACTAATAACTAAAGCTGCCTGACCTAAGAATATGAGACTAACAAAATTACACATTCACAGAGAATGATTCACAGCTTTTTCAATAATGTCTCCAACTTTGAAGTGCTTGAGAAATTTTCAAATTGATTCAGGGATTCTGGGGGTTGTAGTTGAAAAAGTAACATTTTAAATTCTGGCTTTTTGCATAGGAAAGAAGAATGTATGTTCATTCCAGTGTTGTTGGATTGCATCTCCCATCATTGGCTATGTTGGCTAGAACTGATGGGAATTTAAGTTCACCAAACTTGAGGGAGGGTGACATGTTTTTCACCTTCTAGCATATAATTATTTTTTAAAGAACATTTAGTTAAATCCAATTTTGATTCCAACTAGAGCACACCCACCATAATTACTGGGATTTGTTAGTCCATACTTGTAAAAATTGGATATTTTTATACTAGTTCTCATTCAGAAACAAAAATCTCAGAGTGGTTCACATTAAAAAGAAGATACAATAAAGCCAGTTACTGGCACTACTTCTAATAAAACACTGCTAAAACAATAAAAATAACAAAATACTTTATTAAAAACAATTTGTAAAAACAGGCATAACTGACAATATATAATAATCTGCAAAACAACCAGGAAATGCCTGGGTAAATAAATAACTTTAAATTGACAGCAGAAACACCCAGGGTCCTTGTTTAATTACAGTATGAAGATAATTTCTTATGTACATTTTTATATGGCCCGGACAAAGCAGAGCAGCTCCATTTGCCCTCAGAATTTTTTTTATAATGCCATATGTGTGGTATATTGTGTGGGATTTCTGTAACTTTCGCATACAGTGCCATTTTGCATTAATTTCCCAATATATATATTTTATAAGGTAGTATATTTAACATAACAATGGCTCCTCTGATGTGTTTCCAGTTCTGTATCCAAGCCCTCAGCTGACTGCTTTTCACTGAACTGCTGACTTAGCTCAAGAGTGCTTCTTTGAATCAGCAGTGCTGGAGAGCTGTCAACATTTCTCATGCAGCTCTTGGTCGTCTGCTGCAACTTTGCAGGCACAGACTGGTCATTTTGACACTCTTGGATAATTTAGGGGGCAGTACACCTGGATTAAATACACTATTTTTCCAGAGTATCTCAAAACTTCATTCAAAAGAGCAAACTGTCTTTGCACTTCAGGGTTTGAGTTTTATGGTGTTGTTGTTTGATGAAAATGGCACCAGCTAGGGTAGGACTTTGAAAGTTGCTTTCAGAGAGTATATAGTTACACTTATGCTTCCAAAACCCAAGGTTGTAAGGTGGTAGAATTCAAAGATAAAGCCGTGTTAGTCTGTACAAACAGTATGTAGACAGATCTTGTAGCATCTTTGAGACTCACTGAAAGAAAGAAGTTGGCAGCATGAGCTTTCATAGACTACAGTCTACTTCTTCAGATGCATAGATAGCTTCTGAGACTATTATAATTTTGAAAAGGTATTTGCTACTCTTCCAAGTTATCAAAAGTATCATTAATAGTTACTTTAAGTTACTTTTGTTTTTCAGAAAGGGAATGCAATCAATTTCAGAGCTATGGTACAAAATACATTCACCCCTTTTCCATTTTTTGGTTGCCCTCATACTTCCAACAGAGCTCAAAGCAGCAGCATGAAATATCACATGAGCCAACACTCGAACGGATACTCTTCACCCTCCGTCATTTTGTGAGGCCACACACTATATAACTATTAAAAAAACAACAACCAGAATGTTACAGTTGCACATCAAAAGGAGGAAAGCTGTCCCTCCTTATGTTATACTTTTAATATAGTTATACCATAGTTATTTGGAGAAGAATCTAATTAGAAATAACTATTTACCTTTGAGCCCAGAGGTGGGAATGAGAACAGACTCAATAACCACCTTCCTCTTTGCTGTGGCCCTGAAGCTTCCAAAGCTAGTATTTGTACTGCGGGAGAGGCTTCCTTTAAGCCAGGGGTAGGCAACCTTTTTGAGCCGGGGGCCGGGTTGCTGTCCCTCAGACAATTGGGGGGCCGAAGCACCATAAATAAATAAATAAATAAATAAATAAATAAATAAATAAATAAATAAATAAATAAAAAATATGCATGCACACTCAGCCCCAGAAAAGCCATGGCAAAACCCCTGTGGAGATTTTGCCAAGAAAACCCCAAGGACAAGTAATAACAACAATAATCAATATCATCATGGTGGGTGGCGGCGGCGGCGGCAGCAGCAGGACCAGCCTGGGGCCGGTCCAAAGGCCTTGGGGGGCCGCATTCGGCCCCTGGCCCTTAGGTTGCCTACCCCTGCTTTAAGCTTATCGCACAGCATTTACAGGAATAGAAATGGAAAGGAACAGAACAGAACAAGTCGAGAAGGTACATTACTGCACAGGAGAATGCCACCAATGCTGCCAGGAGTCCCCAAGCCATTCCTCAGCTGTTCCTGACAGCTGATTTTGAAGAACGATGAACTGTTCTTCAAAATCAGCTGCCGGGAAAGGCTGGGGAATGGCTTGAGGACTTCCAGCAGCATCGGTGGCATTCTCCTTTACAATAACATGCGTTCTCGACCTGTTCCGTTCCTTTCCATTCCGTTCCCGTTCCTGTAAGTGCCATGCGATAAGCTTAATAATGAGTACAGTACTTGAGATGAGGGATTTTCTTCAAGGGATGAAAGAGTTAAGCCCTTTTCTGGTACCATTAATCATCAGCCACACCTAAAGCTGTTACTTGCATTTTTAAAAGCAGGCATGTTATAATCAAAGATGTATTAAACATCTTGTCCACTGTGGCTCCCATTTTGTGTTATGTAGAAATGTAATTCCTATTCTCTGCCCTTTCCCAGAACAAATTTGTGGAAATTAAAATTTACCTTTCAAGATCAGTTTTCAGTTTGCAGGTATCCAGGACTGGCAGAGACAGTGATGTGGTCACCTCAGGAGCCTGAGTAGGGAGGGGACAAAACTGAATGTGACCCACGACTGCTGGCAGGCGCAGCAGAAGCTGCCATCTCATCTCTAAAGCTGAAGGAATATTTGGCTGCCAATGTAGTCAGGTTGTGCATGGTATGCAGAAGAAGCAGAGGGAGATTTCATCTTCTCCCTTGCCTCAGTCAATGAAAGCTCTTAGGTTACCCTGCAATTGTCCTGGGGACATAGCTTAGAAAAGTTACTTTGGAATGCAACTCCAGAATCTCCACCCACGATGTTTCTAAACTCTGAGAACACATTCTTTCAAAGTCAGGTTTGCATAACCTTTTGTGTACCATCATCCGAAAGAGCCAGCATACTGTAGAGGTTTAAGTGTTGGACTAGGACTCTGGGAGATGGAGGTTCAAAGCCTCACTTGGCCATGGAAATCAACTGGGTGTCCTTGGTCAAGTGACACTCTCTCAGCTTCAGGAAAGCATAGGGTTCAGAAGGTAAAATTCCCTCTGAACAAATCTTACCAAGAAAAACCTGTGATAGGATTAAAATTGACTTAAGGTGGAATCATCTTGAAGGCACACAACAACAACCATCATCCATCTTAAGGCATTGCTGCCAGTCAAAAAGCCTTTTAGACATTGCTAGTGTACAAAGGAGCTACTGTTATATAGATCTGGGATGGCCAGCTGCTTTTTATCTTATTACTTGGAATCCTAGCAACAGTGATATAGTAGTATATTCTGAAGTTTTAAGTGTTTATAACTATGGCCATTCCCATCCCCAAGCCCTTGAGGAGAATTAAAAATGCAGGCAACTGTACTGATCCATATCAACAAACTAGTGCTAGAATGTTTCATCTCCAACAGGGGTGGGTCTTTTGTAAAGCTAATAGGTCTAAATTGCTCATTCAGGACCAAAACAAATATACAGTGGGCCCTTGGAATCCATTGGGGTTTGGTTCTGGGACCCTCCCGTGGATACCAAAATCCATGGATGCTCAAGTCCCAATCTGTACAATGGCATAGTAAATTGGCTTCTCTTATATTAAACAGCAAAATCAAGGTTTGCTTTTTGGAATTTATATTTTTTCAAACCATGGATGGTTGAATGTATAGATGTAGAAACTGTGGATACAGAGGGCTGACTGTAAGAGAGAGAGAGCCCAACAATATAATGTGAGTGGGAAAAACCTTCCCACTCTCTACTACTATGAAGACCTGCAGTTAAACAGAGGCGTCATTCCCACTTAAATTTAAACCGGTTTGCGATTCGCATTTGCTCCGTGTCAGTGAATCGGTTCCAAAAGGTCTGTCGCTCTCACTATGAAAGCGGATCTTTTCATTATTCCCTTGTAATTGCTTCTTTTTTTGGCATGATTGTCATTCTCACTAGTTTGCACCCCTTCAAAATGCATGTCAATCATCTGCGTGTCATCGGTGATGCATGTGGCAACACAGTGAGGACAGGGTCGTTCCTCTTTTTTGCAAGCCATCATCAGCCTTGGGGAAAGTTGTGGGGCAGGGAGGAAAATCACTGGGGGGGGGGGGGGGGGGGGGGGAGAATGGCTGATTTCCCAAAAACTGAGGTGGAATAGTAAACACCCCTCTGCCAATCCCCTCTGCCATTAGTCCCTCCCCTTTAGTATGATTCAGATCCGTCGTTCCCACTTGTTGAACACGCTTCCGAATCTGTTCTTTTCAAAAGAATGACCAGGAAAGTACTGTCAGAAAAGAGCTGGGTTTTTTGCATTTGCCTTGCTTCATTGTGACTGAAACTGAGCTCAATAGGATTAAAACTGGTTTCAAATGGGAACAAGACACATATTACCCAATCAGCAATTTGAGTTAAATCATAGTGGGAATGAGGCCAGAGTTGGAATAAGGGAGCCTGGAAGAGTGAGTGGCAGTTAATAATAATAATAATATGTATTTATATGCTGCCCTTTGGAGACCCAATCAGGGCGGCTTACAACAATAAAACCATACAATATATCCCAAAACACAATCCCTCCCCCCCTTAAAACAGTATTAAATCAAATGAAGATTAAAACTACAAATTCGAACAATTAAAAAAAATTAAAACATTACAAAGCACATATACCGAGGCAATGTTCTTCATCCATCAGTAGATGGGGCCATGCGAAGATCATTGGGGGTGGGAGTACCCGAGTCCGGGATAATTAATCTGGAAAGTTGATAATTTTGTTCCAACTAACCAAAATATAACAGCCTTTTGCCACAGTGTGTTTCACATCCATTATGCTGCTGCCCATCATTTTAATCATGGTATAGTAAAAATCTGTTCACAGTTTTAGCCATGAGGGAGGAAATCACTTTCAAAATAAAAGAAACAGATGAGGCACACTTTTATTTTCATTACTTGCTGACTCCATACACTGTATAAACGTGTAAATAAGTAAATGTATAGAACTGCATGACTTGTTTGAGCACCTGAACTCCCCAGATGTGGAAGAGACACCCCTAAGAACAGCCATAGTTTTTAGAGACAGGATATTCTTGATTAGGCAAGAGAAGGGAAGGGAAATAGCATAGTAGTAATGCTTTGCATGCAGAAAGTCCAGGGGCCAGTGTCCAGTAACACTAATTAAAAGGATCTCAGCCTGCAGGGCTGGGAATGACCTCTTCCTGATGCCCCAGACAGCTGCTACAGTCAACAGTACTTGGACTAGAAAGATGAATCAGTATAAGATAGTTCATGGCACCAACTTTGTTATGGCACTCATGAGCAGGCAGCTCGTAATCTCTTAACACTCTCAGCTCCCAGACCACTGTTTGTGGAGATTACATTTGACTTCCAAAAATGAAATAACAACAATTGCATACACACACATGTATTAGATGATAATATAACATATTATCATAGTATATACTGTATATTATATTATTTATATACAGTATATACTATGATAACGTTATTATTTTATAATACTAAACTTGTAATAGTAGTAGTTGTTGAGTTCAAGGCACTGTATATGGCTCCAGTCCTCTTCTTTCCACTTTTTTTCCTCACAATAACCCCTGAGGTAGGCCATGCTGAGAGAAAGTGAGTGGGTCACGACTGCCCACTGAGCTCCACAGCTCAGCAATGAGTAATACTTGCCTCTCTCAAGCCCCTGTCCTAGTCCCACATGTAACTACAAACCCCACAGATGGCTACCCATCCCAATAAGGACAAGTCCTGATATTAAACGAAGCTATTTGTCTAATAGAACATCCCTGTTAACTTCTTTTAATACAGTGCCAGCAACAGACTTGCTATTGATGTGGTTATGGTCCTATTTGTACTCTTTGTTAACAGCATGCAAGACAATACTTCAGAATCTTCCACTTCAATAACTCAACTGCTGAGAGAGAGCTATCTTGCTGAAAACAGCCATCAAGGGAATAGAGAAAGGAGTAGATCAGAACCATCTCCATATTCTTTCCATTGTGGTGATACATCTGGGACTTCAGACGAGGTGCCTGGACAAGATGAACTTCCTGATCTCTCTGCTTTTTTGAGCCAAGAAGAGTTGGATCAAAGTGTGAATCTGGCCAGACAGGCCATTTCTCAAGATCCTCTTGAGAGCAAGCCAGACGAACAGACTCATGTGTTTTATCCCTCTGAGTTGAAAAACTCTGGAAATACAGTTTCTAATAAATCACAGTTCCAGCCTACATCTTCACCAACTTTGGACAGCGGTCTAAAGAAACAGCCACTTGGTTCAGAAGCTGAGTCCAAAAAGGAATTCCTCAACAAGGCTGCTGATTTTATTGAGGAGCTATCGTCACTTTTCAAAGCACACAATTCCAAAAGAATCAGACCTAGGACATGCAAAAACTACAAAAGCAAACTTGAATCTAAAAATAAGGCTGCGCAAGAGAGCAGTTGTGTTTTTTCAAATCTATCTGAAAGTCGAGAAAGGCCTTGTGTTCCAGTACCTCAAGATTTAGATAAAACTGAGCACACATCCAAACACCCAGATAACCTTCAGCAGGCAGACTTGGAATCTGTAAATGCATTAGGAAATTCAGGCTTAACTACAGAACCATCAGCTGCATCTTTTGATTCTGAGGAGCCTATAGGCCAGCCACCACATTTTACTCAAAAACTGAAGAGCAGGGAGGTCCCTGAAGGAACCAAAGTGCAGTTGGACTGTATTGTGGTAGGAATTCCAACACCTGAAATCAGGTAACCCTATCCCTCTTTTATTTCTGTAATTGTATTGTACACAAGGGTAGATGACTATTGTCAAAGTAATCTCAAGTGTGCCCTCAGATTTTACCCTGGAAGCCAGGAGCTTCTCATTTATAAACCTGCTCCTTTCTGTGACCTTGGAAAAGTGGATCACTTGTGTCTGAGGCATAAAATGAGCACTTGGTCCAGTTGTGGGATGTCTTGGGCAAGTGATAAGTGGGCTGACCCACTCTGTGTGTGTGTGTGTGTTTGTGCGTGCACACGCACACACCTTCAAGTCATCTGTTAACCTGTGAATTTCTTAGGCAAGAAAAATATTCAGAAATTGTTTTACCACTTCCTTCCTCTGAAATGTAGCCTGTAGCATCTGGTATGCATTGGTGGTCTCCCATCGAAACACTAACTAGGGCTGACCTTGCTTAGCTTCCAAGATCAGACAGAATCTGGTGTTTTTAGGGTACTTAGGCCTCCCTTCTATCAATTCACCTGACTAGTCCTGATCTACAAGAAGATAAAATTAGATTAAAGGCAGTAGTGTATTTGAATGAGGGTTGACCAAACTGGAACAGCAAGCATTTTTGTGTGTAATGGGTGATTACAGTTTCATCTGCCGCAGCCTCTAGCTTTTCTGTTCCCTCTGAATTTTTCTGTAATCCACACAGTAGCCAGGAAAGGGGCAAGGTGGATGTGCCCTACCAACAATACATTGTGGGAAGCTTTCCTTTTAGAATGCCAAAATGGTCTTGAATGGGCAATTAAAATCCATTGGCTTAAGAAAAGTTTTTTTCCTGGTTGATATGAAAACTGTTTAGACTGGTTTGTTAATAATAACCAACACAATTGCATGTATTTCTGGATCCTTCTTGGGCATGTGGCTGTGGGGGCTGTCATGGCCTGCATTTAACACTGTATCACTGATTGTGTGTGTTTCCAGACAAACCATTTCATGTCCAATTGCCCTGCCACGTTCACAATTTTTTTTTCAAAGGATCCAAACATTGTAGCCTTTCATTGGTGACCAACCCTGTTTTATTTTCCCACGTCTTCTTCAGTCTTGTTTGTTACAAAAGAAACCTGTTAAGAAAGAAAAGATGGAATAGCTGTATCATGCTTTTTGATTGGTAGCACTAGGAGTTGCGTCCATCTGGAAACATTTTTAAGTAAAGAGACCTGGAAGACTAGGATTCAAACCCATCTCAACTATGGGAAGTATTAACAAATTCAGTGGACTCTTGGGTTTGATCTACTTTTCCCAACTCCAAATATGATTTGAAGTGGCTCACTTCTTAGCATTGTTGTCAATGTGGTAGAAATGGTAAAATGCTTTCATGCATTTAGAAGTGCTACGTGCTACTTATCATTTATAGATAAACCAGTTCCTAGGCTTGTCTTTTGGTAGCTTCAGACCAGTAATGGAATCCAGGGTAGGGGCATGCAGTTAGCAACAGGCTCCAGTTCTTAATGGTGCTCACCATATACTGGATAAGCAAGCAAGAATCAGCAACATCTGGGGAAGCAGAAATACCCATTTCTCAACACGAAGTGGTGGTGTTAAGTGAACAGGACAGCATTAGTTTCCTGCCCAGTTGCCTCTCCTTTCTGAGAGAATCACATTTTGTTCCTATGGGAAAAGGTACAGTTGGCCCTCTGTTTTTGCAGGGGATCTGTTCCAGACCCCCCCCCCCAAAACAGAGACTCACCAATATTTAAGCCCCATAGGCTTGAACAGAGCACACCCCCATGGGCACATGCTCCATTGATTTTAACTGAAGTCACCCCTCCCTCCGTGAATATTCAAAACCACAGACCTGAAGTTCGCGAGAATGGAGGGGCGACTGTACAACACTGGCATTGGAGGAAGTGGATAAACTGGCCTTCAAAAGCAGGAGATTGCATGGGGATAAGATGTTTACAGGGAACATTTC
>JAIPUX010001880.1:17001579-17040134 GCA_020142125.1 Phrynosoma platyrhinos
TATTATTATTATTATTATTATTATTATTATTATTATTGAGGGCAGCTAACAACAAAAAATATTCTTAAAAGCCATTCTTTGAAATAATGAATTGGGTGTATTCCAGTCCATCAGAGGGAGTATGTGTCTTTCTTTTAACTTTGTAAATATTTCCCTTAGAGTTAGATTAACTACTAGACCGTAAACCTGTTGTCAATTTCAATCTAGTCAGTTTCACCACTCTATTGACTTGTGGGAGAGATGAAGAAGCAACTGTCTGGGAAAACAGTGAAAGACTTTTCCCACTGTAGGAAGGCTGACCTTTCCTTATGTTTGTAATACTTATATGGTTACTGTGGATCGATCAGATTATTTTCTCAGTAGTTTTAAGAGGGAAGTCACACACACCCTTTTGCCCTGTGCCCAGCAGGGAGGAAAACTGAGAAGAAGTAGGACATCTTAATCAATCCTAGAATTGTGTGTCCTGCAGCAGCTAGCTAGAGATTCTGGGTGCATCTGCTGCCTTGCAAATAAAATCATTGGAAACTGTGATGCAAGCCGCCCCGGTTGTTTTTACAGAAAGGCGGGATATAAATTATTATTATTATTATCATCATCATCATCAAAAGTGGTATCTTGATAGGATTGATTAACTGATTTATAGTTCACCTTTTGATAAATGATTCTCAAGGGACCTTAAATTATAATAACATGCATGCACACACAAGCACATTTTAATTTATTTATTTGTTACATTTACATCCCACTGTTTCTTAAGGAGTTCAACATGATATACAGCCTCCACCTTGGAAAAGACCAACTGCCAGTGCAAGAATTCACAGCTAAAGCATCCCTGACAGGCAGCCATCTAACCACTGTTTTAAAATCTTCAAAAAAGGAAAGTCCACAGATAGTCTCCAAGATAGTCTATCCCATAGTCAAACAGCCCATATTATCAGGAAGTTTTTCCTAACATTTGATCAGAATCATATTGACATCTAAATTATGATAATACACAAGGTTCCTGTACGAGATGCACTGCCTGAAAGAAAGAGTTCAGGATCCACCCCCATTATGAATTACGGTAGTTATAATCAAACATTTACTCTGCTAAGAAATAGCCATCCAGAAATGATGGCAATGTAAAGGTCTACATTGTTCTGAGATTTTAAAAAATTGTGATATATTTTTCTACAGGAGCCTCATCTTCTGAATCTGAAACTGACACCAGCAAAGAAGAAATGGATCAGTGAGTGTTGTATAGATGGGCGTCTATATGAAATATTAAACCTGCATGACCAAATGCCCCATCCATTTACATTTATTTTTAAAAATTGTTTTTAAAAACAATAGCAGTGCAAAGGAGAAGTTTAATCAGGAGGCCTACAGCATGGGATGTGATTTTCTAAATTAAAGTCACACCACTGTCAGCTGCTAATTGCTATTTGTTCCATTACAGAAAATTTATATGTAGCTATGTGGATTCTGTAATTGGACAAAAAGCAGTTTGTATGGTCTGATTTCAGTTGAAGAAATGGTACAGAATGAAAGGGATGAATATCTCTGCAGCATTGTGGTCCCATTACAGTTCATACCCCATGATGGCTGCTTTTTTTAGATGCAACCACAGGGCATATGTGAATTCAGATTCAATTCTCCAGCGTCTTTCTAATTTGGCCCTGCATTTCTCATAATATTTTTCTTCAGGTCCTGAAGATTTGTGAGAGAGAAATGTGGGGTTAGATATCAAGAAGTCAGAAATAAATTTCTTCCAGTACTGGGGATGAGGGATATACTCCATACAAAAGTTGTGCTATAAACATGATGGTCCTTAAGTTATCACAAGATACTTATTTTTGAAATAAAGGGATATGCATTGGAGAAGAAATCATGTAGCGTGAAATGTCCACAAAGAAAAAGGGAAATTTGTAAAGTGGTGCATGCAGTCTACAGTTTTTATATGCACTTGCATTATCATACAAACACATATTAACATAACACACATTAATTGAAGTAATTTTTGGATCAATGCAAAGGCTTTTAAAATTAATCAAAATCATTTATTGATTGAACTTTGTAGCCTTAACAAAATCCATATTAGTGCAAAGCTTTTATTAAGCCTCATAAAAGATCACAAAATATTGTGCAAGCAGACAACAAGGAAGAGGTGTGTAGATGGCTGATGTTCAAGCAATTGAGTCTGCTTATAATTGGAAAATAGGAGGAGTCTTCAAAAATTAAAATGTAGCTCTCAAATAATGGGATGGTTTTGGGTACTGTTATTATTATTAACAGGACTCAAGAACACATATAAAAATTAAAACAGAAACAGATAAAAGCTCACATCAGTAAAAACATAAAAAATTAAAATATAATTAAACTACAGGTTTGAATCTCCCTTATCTAAATACTTGGGTCCATAAGTGTTTTGGATTTCAGATTTTTTAAATTTTAGAATATTTGCATATACTTAATGAGCTATCTTGGAGAGGGGTCTCAAGTTTAAACACAACATTCATTTATGTTTCCTATACACTTTTATATACATTGGTGAAGGTAATTTTATACATAATATTTTTTGATAATTTTGTGCATGAAACAAAGTTTGTGTACATTGCAACATCAGAAAGCAAAAGTGTCACTATCTCAGCAACCCATGAAAAAGCTTTGGATTTTGGAGTATTTCAGATTTCAGAATTCAGAACTCAACCTGTATTACTAGAATTAAAAGCAAATGAAAACATGCCTGTCAGAAAGCAAGACATAATATTAACAGCACACTATTAAAGTCATTTCCTTATAAACAGTCAGCTCCCAAATAAAGAAGTCTTCATCTGTATGACAAAAGGGCACAATGTAGGGCACCAGTCTAGTCTTTCTGAGAAAGGAGTTCCACAGTAGCATTTGGATCTCTCTGCAAGGGTTGCTTAGAAGAAGAGAGGTCTGATGCCTTGCAGACCCAATGATCTGACTGAGCATCAGCCACTCCACTCTTCCTCTCTTTTGATTTTGTTAACTATCCTTCTAGGTGAAGAGTCCTGGGGAACATGAAAGCTTGAATCCTTTTTTTTTATTGGCCTAATAAAGATATTGTATGGATTTTAAATTTTTGATTTTGACTGACATAGCTGAAGGCATATTGCTTCCTTTGTAAATGTACCTTCTCTAATGCTTTCCAGATATCAAAACCACACAAAGATCTCTTCAATTGTGCCACCGCCTCCAGTTAGTACTACAATCACCCATCAAGAATCGCCCAAACCACAACCATCAATGATACATCCTGTGTCAATACCTGTCCTCCATGTAAGAGAGATTGATATACTGCTTCATTCAAGGAGAAACACAAGTGGCCTGTATTTTCTGGACTTTATATACATCCTAAGACCCCAATGTCCATCAACATCTGGAGTGCCACAGGTTGCCCAACCCAGAGCTAGAAATTGGAAACGTTTAATTTAATGCTGCTGGGGAAAATGCTGAGTAGGTCTAACCTATAGGCAAATGTTATAGGAGGACCTTGGAGGTACAGATGAGCATTGCTAGATGATAAAGTGCTGTATGATGTGCTTATGTGAAACCTTCAACTTAATTCACTTCCAGCTAATTTTGAGAAAAAATATCTCTGCAGCATTAATGGGCTCTAGTGTGTAAGCTGCCTTGGTTTCTGTGTCCAAGGCTGCATCTATGCTGCAGAATTAATGCAGTTTGATATTGCTTTAACTGCCATGGCTCAGTGCTGTGGAATTCTGAGAGTTGCTGTTTTGTGAGATATATAGCCTTCTTTGTCAGAGAGCTCTGGTGCCACAACAAACTACAAATCTCAGGATGCCTTATGGAGCCATGGCAGTTAAAGCAGTGTCAAACTGCATTAATTATGCAGTGTAGTTGCAGTCCTAGTGGTGCAAGAAAGTTTTCTGGCTAAGCTCCCTATAATTCTTTCCTTTGGCAAGAACTAGCTGGTTTAATATTTCTAAGGCCACCAGTTCAAGATTTGCTGCAGCCTTCAAAAGATGATGAATTTTTATGGGCTTAAAATATCCAAAAAGTATGAAATGTCTCCCATAAGTAGCCCAGTTTTCTTTGATGCTTCCTTGGATCATCCTCATCCCTTAGTATTGCTGAATAATTATGCTCATAGAACATAACCTGAAAGCTTATACATGATGGAGGGAGAGATCTCTCTATGAATTAGCAACCTTGAAGTTGGAATGGCCACCTGGGAGGAATGTTCCTTTTAGGAGTGTTAAACATGGGTACAGTTAGTAATTTTGGACTACGGATTTTAAGATTTTTTTTAATTTAGGTAATATTATGGGGGACTGCTTGTTCTGCTAAGGCTGCAGCAACATAGCAGAATTAACTGCAGTTTGACACCACTTTAACTGGCATGGCTCCATCCTAGGGAATCCTGGGGTTTGCAGTTTGTTGTGGCACCAGAACTATCTGACAGAGAAAGCTAAATATCTCACAAAACTACAAACCCATAATTTCATATCATTGAGCCATGGCAGTTAAAGTGGCATCAAACTGCATTAATTCTGCAGCATACTGCAGCCAGCCCTACAGCTCCCCAAAGCACTGTTGGGGATTTCCCAGTGTTCAGGAGGTTTGTGGGAGTTTGCCAGAGAAGAGAAAAATTTTGCTATACCATGAGCATGACACTATTGGATACAGCCCTAAGTTCACTTCTACATGAATTTGATAGTGGTTTGATGTGACCAGAGAGAGAGAGAGAGAGAGAGAGAGAGAGAGATCGTTTCCACTAGGATTTAACCCAAATTTCTGATCGGGTTATATGACCGTCGTTCCCACTTGAAACTGGTTCCAATCCTACTGTGCTCAGTTTAAATTGCGCTGAAGCGAGGCAAACACAAAAGAACCGCTCTTTCGTGACACTAATTTTGGGGTGGTTCTTTTGAAAATAATTGATTCCAATCTGTGTTCAACAATTGGGAACGACGGGTTGGATTTGCTTTGGGGGGCTGTGCCAACTCTTGCTGGCTTCTTTCAGCTAGCCCCTCCTCTATTCGTTGTTGTTGTGTGCCTTCAAGTTCTCTCCATGGCAGCTGTTCTCCTCAAGTGTGAACAACATAGGGGATTAAAAGGGGAGTAAATGGCCCTGGAGAGATTCAATCACAAAATAACCCCATTTCCACACTGGGTTATTTTATAGTGGGAACAAGCTCAGAGAGATTCTGAACAATTTGCTTTCCAAAAGGCAAGAAAAGTGTGCTCAAAGAGTTCCACTATTTCCCCCATATTAATTTTGGATAAAATCAATCAATTGGGCTGTAGAAAGAATAATATTTTTTTTTTGCTTTTCTTTCTCTCTTTTTTTCCTGCTCATGATTATGATTTTACAACAAATTAAGCAAAATATGTTTAATTACTCAACAGAAAAACATTTGGTAGAAGAGCAGGATTCAGATGAGTTAGGCAAGATTGAATGGAAGGATGAAAAGATAGAAAACAGACTGATGAACAGACAGACAGATGTTGCAGACAAACTGAAGTTTCATCACACCAAGGATTCTAGCATCTCCAAATATTTAATAGGAAGTATTGGAGATTCTGATTACCCTGACCTGATTCTGATTTAATAGCCTGAGAAAACTATCTGTTGGTTTTTTTCTGCAAAGTTTGCTTTCCTTTGTAATGTATTTCATGTCTGTGTGTATGTGCCTTCAAGTCACATGTCAATTTATGGTGACCCTACGAAATTCACATAAGGTTTTAGTTAGGCAAAGAATAATCAGAGGTGGTTTTGCTAGTTTCTTCCTCTGAAATATAGCCTACAGTACCTGGTATTCATTGGTGATCTCCCATCTGCTTACCAGGGCTGACCATGCTTAGCTTCCAAGATTTTTTCTATTGTTCTTGTTCTAAAGAAACAGAAATGTTCCATCAGAAGCAGCACTTTGTTCCCCTAAGATATTGCTTATATCAATAATGTACCTGTATCTCAATTTTTGTTTTCTAACTTCCAGAGTCAAAGCCCCACTAATTATTTACAAGGATTGGATGGAAGACCCATAATAGCTGCTCCTGTGTTCACCAAGGTAATTTGTTTATGTTATCCTATTAAAATAAGAAACAATGGGATAGTAACTATATTTAGGTTATTTTTCCAATCATAAAATACCTCTCTTAAGTTCATCAGAAATTAGATGACAGTATTAAGCTTAGTGTGTTAAGGTTACTTGTGTAGAATGAATCTGTATATCTTCAAGTAGACCTCTTTGAAAGCATCGGATATTTCAGCTCAGGAACAAACAAAGGTTCCAGCATAGCATCCTTCAAAGGCATCTCTTTGTTATAATACAGAGAACCTGCTTGTACTTTAAACCTAATTCAATAAAAGTTTTTAAAAATCAGAGGAGGTCCTTCTTCATGTTTGTGAATGCATTATACATTTACAAGAGGAGGGTCTTCTTTCCAAGGGGATACCATTTGCACAAATCTTGAACACTATGGAAATGCCAAATTAAAATGTTCATTTTGCTCAAAGATTCTAAACTTTATATTTTAATTATCTGTTGGTCAAATGGCTACTTTTTTAGTTGGTCTGCTGGTAGGAGAGATTTTATGCCTCTAATTTGAAACTGTAAGACTGTATTTGTCTTTTAAAGTGTCACATTCACACAATCCTGTGATCTTCAGTGGAAAAAGAGCAGTTCCCACTCTTCTGTTTTAAAAATCAGCAACACTTTGAACCCAATAATTCTCTGCTTTAATTCCAAAAAATATTTTAAAAACACCATGATCTGTCTCTATGTTAGATGCTACAGAACATATCTGCTTCTGAGGGGCAGCTGGTTGTGTTTGAATGCCGCGTAAAAGGAGCACCTTCTCCAAAAGTTGAGTGGTACCGAGAAGGAACATTAATAGAAGATTCTCCAGACTTCCGAATATTACAGAAAAGTATGTTTGACAGCTATTATGGATGTTTATCTGGTATGGTCAATGCAACAGACAGTTGTAGCAAAGTTATAGTGGCTTCCACATCAGTAGGGCAGTGAATCTATTTTCAGTTTTGTGCTGAACTTTATAGGCACTATCCAAGGTGTTGAAGTAATGGGGTCAGGTCCTTGGATAGTTCCATCCCTGGATAGCTCTCTTAAAGTTCAGGTTAAAAGGTAGAACAGATTCACAGGACCACTGACAGGTGGGAAGACCCAGGACCAAGGAAAGATAACTGAGGTCACTGGAGAAAAGAGAAGATGTAAATGAAGTAAATAAAAATAAAGTAAATAAAATAAATGTAAAAAAAATCAGTGAACCATAGTATTTCCAGATACACAGTTTTTGCCACAGTTCACAAAATAATTTATGACAGTAGAAATTATAATGGTAGGTAATAGTATTTTCAGAGTGCATTTAAGTGTTCAAAAATGCTTACTACGTATTTTGTTATAATAACAAAATTATGTAGGTGTTGTTACTGCCATATTACAGATGACAACAGGTAAAGCAGAGAGCATAGCAACTTGTGCAAAACTCAGGTGTTGTTTTCATTTACCACTGAGCTCTAATGGGATTTGCATGCAGCCACAGGTCAAGTCACCAATGATGGAGCCATACACAATGTGTAGAACCACCTGTGGGAAGTTGGCACTCAAAAGAGAGGAGACTGAAAATGCAATTCTAACTCGTAGACCCTTCTGCTGGCAGGACTCTCTTGGGCCCTGTACAGATCAGCCAAAAGGGCTGGCCTGGGGGTAGAGTTGGGAGGGGCGACCACATGGGGGCCACCTTGACTCTGCCCCAATGCCACCGTCACATCGTGCACCCCACCACACGGCATCAAGGCACTCTCTTGGTGCAGCCTACAGACACGCTGCGCCAAAGAAGAACAGAAGATCCACCACCATGGCAGTAAGGGAGCAGCATTTGCCAGTTCTTTTTGGAGTAGCAAAGTGCTGGATTGGGGTCACGGTGTGTGGTTGCCGCGGCCCCGATCCAGCGCTAACAGGGATGGCATGGAGCCGACCCTAAGAAGCCATCTGTATAGCCCCTTATTCTGGTTGATCTCAAAGATCTGCTGACAGAGTAATCTGATGGCAGAACTGTTCTGCTGGCTAAGGCTTGCTGGCAGAAGAACCCAGGGGCCAGGCAACTGAGGAGCTGGATTACACCAGATCCATTTCACATTTCCCCAAGAGACACAGCCACAGTGTCAGATCAAAGTTAGGCCAAGGTGTGATAGTCTTAAGCAATTCCAAATATCCCCCAGCTAGGAGGGATTTAGAAGTTTATTGCATAACAAGTTAAATCGGCTTACCTGAAGTGGTTCAAAATTTAAAATGGACTGCATCCTGATTTTATCACAAGGCTTTAGCCGCCAAAATCGCCACCCGGGTGCCTGAGTCCATTGCTGCTCTCAGGGGCATGCAGCACAGCTTTTTTAGAAGCCAGGAGTTTTCCAGCTTAAGGAAATGGCTGCCAGAGCACCCCTGGGAGCAGTGATGGATCCGGGCTGCAACCGGGTGGCGATTTCCATGGCTAAATCATTGTGATAAAATCAGGACGCTGCCTGTTTTAAATTTTAAACCAGCTCAGGTAAGCCGGTTTAACTTGTTATGTGATAGTCTTCCCAGTTTCAGAGAAGCTTCAGGTGGCTCACTGTCTGCTAAGCTAAACCTTGGCCAGTTAGGATTGCACTCTTAAGAAAATTATCGCATTATATTTTAAACTCGCTTGCCTGAGCCAGCTTAAAATTAGAAGCAGGCAACATTCTGATAGTATCAGATACAATTAGCTGCCGAAATCACTGCCCGGCTGCAGTCTGGCTCCATCGCTGCTCAGAGGGACACTCCGACAGCCATTTTTTCAAGCTGGAAAATGCCTTTGAAAAGAGGCACAAGGAGCACCCCTTGGAGCAACGATGGAGCTGGGCTTTAGCCGGGTGGTGATTTCAGCAGCTAAATGCATCTGATACTATCAGGATGCCGCCCGCTTCTAATTTTAAGCCAGCTCAGGTAAGCCAATTTATAATGTAATGCAGGGATAGGTAACCTTTCCCCTTTAAGGGCTGAGGGACTTCAGCTCCCAGAAGCCTCAGCCATGTTGGCCAATAGTCCCATGTTGGCCAATAGCTCCTGGGATTCTGGGAGCTGAATTCCCTCGGCCCTTAAAGGGGAAAGGTTGCCTATCCCTGATGTAATGCAATAGTCTTCTAAATCGTAATACCATTCACACAAGGCTGTGTACTAACCTCTATAGATATGAGATGCACCCAGGATGCACTCTACACCCAGGATGACATACAGAATAGCATATGTACAATTTCTAAGTTGCCCCAACACACTTCTAAGTTGTAGCAGTACAGTCCGAACAGATACTAGAGCAAGTTCTGGAACTGATTTTCCAGACTGATTCAATAGATGAAGCCATGCTCTGAGTATGCTAGTCCTGAGTAGGGCTGTTGATGACCAGGGCTCCCACATTGCTCTCATTCATAGGGTCACCATAAATTGACATCATAATGACAACAAATCAGAATTCTGGCAAGTCCATTCAGAGATCACTAAAGACCATGTTTGAGCTCCATATTTTGCAATTGAAATTGAAATACAACTCTTAATTATGCTATTTTCACATGTTTTTCTGTCTGAATCCAAAGGAAAAAAATATGCCTGCTTTTATAAAGCAAAGTTGGGATTTTTTGGCTCTCCAGATAGTTTAGACTTCAGTTCCCAGAAGCATCTGCCAGTGCAGTTCATGGCAAAAAATTATCGTAGTCCAAAACATGGGAAGATCAAATTCTCACCTCTGATATACAAAAACTAGCTGATATATACCCCAAATATGTAATTTCTCCATAAGACTTTGGAAAATACTCTGTATGTTGAAATAAATATTGAATTAGGTAAATGTTTCTCTTTCTTTCTTTCTTTCTTTCTTTCTTTCTTTCTTTCTTTCTTTCTTTCTTTCTTTCTTTCTTTTAGAACCTCGTTCTATGTCTGAGCCAGGTAGGCATATTCCCTTATCCTAATGCGTGTGAATAATCAGTCATTTCAGTCTCACAAAATCTTCCACTCTAACCACAAATGAGTGATATGGATTAAGTTGAGTCCTGGTTCACTTGCCAAAAATAAGCAGAAGGTGCCATGGCTAGTAATATGTAATGTAGCCTTACATTACATACTCAGAAAAACTCACCACTGAATTCAAGGGCATTTAGTCCCAGGTAAGTAGATATGAGATTGCACCCTAAAACTTAAGAAACCTAATAGCACCAGCATTTTCTCTGAAGGAAGATGGATAAGCTTCCATTCACTTCTGGGATTCCCTATATTTCAGATCAGAGAATCCTTTTCCCAGGCCAGAAGTGAATGAAAGAGTCAGTATTGACCTTATTTGCTTTGGGGCCAAATGTACTCCAGATTATGATGGGTTGTGCTATTTTTAACCAGCTTGCCAGTTGGAGAGTATTGTGTCACACCTCAGGCCATGCCAGTTTTTCTCTCTTAACCCCTCAGCTCCCACCCTACTCGTGAAATATGAGAGTACCCCTGCAGGCATTCCATCTCTGAAACTCGAGAATGCCATGCCAGGCTTTCTACCTCAGAGAAGTGAATCCTGACTCTACTAGATTTTTTAGGGCCTTGAGGACCAGAGCAAAGTATCTTCAGTCAGCACTGGATGAAAAGGCTCAGATTGAGAGAACCCCATACAGTGCCATGGTAGTGAGCCATTTCTCTCTGTGGACTGGGAGGTGGGCGAGGACTCTGTGTGCTCTTCAGGAAAGCAGTCACACTTGTTTGTACTTTATGTGAGAGAAAGCACCTCATAGAAGTGTCACTTCTCCTTCAGAACTGACAGATGGTATACCACCTGCCAAAGAATGTCAAGAGTGCTCACCTCAAAGTGGACATTTTACTTTCCAGCAAAAGCACTAGGATTTTCTGTCCAGAGCAGCAGGCAGGTTGAAATCTACGGGATTAAGAAAGGTTTAACCATGCATTAGATTACACCCCTATATATTTAGACATTGCTGCTGTTGTTTTTTGTTTTTTTAAAAAGCAGACAAAACAGTATAGCTTGTGCATCTCAGTGGGAATTCTGAAGGCTAATATACATCACAAAATATTTAGAAGTCTTGAATCAGAAATAATGATTTTGTTATTTCTGTTCCCCAACAAATAAAGAAGGACATGTCTTTTTCCAGAGAATGTAAAGGAAATGGAAACAATATTGTTTCCTTACCCCAGGGGAATCTGAGGTCTGATTTGCACAGGACAGCAGAGGTTCAGCTGTCAGCTTGTCTGTAGCTGGGTTAATTAAGTTTACAGAAAGAAAAACAAATAGATCCATGACCTACTGGCCACCTTATTTCAAAGTCACAATCCTTCCTGCTCTTCTGCAACCACCACCCAAAGGGAGTTACAGTGCATGTCCTATATATGTTTAATTTCATTAGGGGACAGGAAATGGTGTGATGGTTTTATTAAACAGAAGTAATTAATTGAAATAAATTTGATTTGGGAGTAGGATCTAAATAATGTGGGGTAAATTCATTTATGAATTGAATGATCTTGGATGGAGTGCATATTAAGAGGGTGCATATTAATAAATTTTAAATTTGGATCTTTGAGAGCCAGTATGGTGCAGTGGTTTGAACCCTGGACTACAACTCTGGAATTCAGGGTTCAGTTCGCTGCCTCAGCCTGAAAAGCCCCTTGGGACTGTCTCAGCCTCACAGGATGGCAAAAAATGGCAAAGCCCCTCTAAAGAAACATGCCAAGAAAACTCTGTGATAAGTTTGCTTTAGGGTTGCCATAAGTTAGAAAATACCTCGAGGCACACAACAACAAACAACAAAATTTGGATCTATACATAGAGGTGTTGACACTTGCAAGTTCTGTACAAATTGTGCATCAACTTTTGTCATCTTTTTTGATAGCGCATAACCTACCTTGTTCATAAGGCCAGACCCTAGGTACGTTGCTGTTCAGGGTGAAAAACAAGATTGGCACCCTTCCTTTTTCATTTACAAAAGCTGATAGGACTGGGAGTTGGATCTTTTTGCATTAGGACTGTCAATGGGACAGCATCCTCCAATGCACTTGATGGTAGCCACTGTAACAGGCTGTGTGGCATACAGCTCTGTTTTCTAATACCTAGCTGCTGTCTCCCAGGATCTGTCACCTAAGGCAACTGTCTCATTCTGCCTACTGGTAGGGCTGGCCTAATAGCAAAGAATGTCCTGGTAGATTGTGATTTGAATTGCCAGATGCCTGCTCTGCTGTTTTTAAGAGTGATCTAAATGAGGCCCTTAACTGACAAGAGACTGGGCCAACTTTAAAGGGGATAATCCTTCTATTCCCAATGTTCTACCATTGTTTTCATGTCTGCTACTTTCCTGACATGCAATAAAGAAAGTGCTGCAATGTTGTCAGCCATGTGGAATTCTAAATCAGCACAAAGTAGATCACACTCAGGGGAAGAGGGTGAGTGTGAGTCTGTGAGAGATAAATAACTTAATAGCATATTGTGTCCGTTCATAGGGTTTTCTTAGGCAAAGAATAGTCAGAGGTGGTTCTGCCAGTTCCTCCCTCTGAAATATAGGCTACAGCACCTGGTATTCATTGGCAGTCTCCCATCCAAGTACTAACCAGAGCTGAGACTAGTTAACATTCAAGATTTGATGGGATCGGGCACCTTTAGGGTATTTATAGTTGAATGGATATGTCACACTTGATCTAAGAGTAAATGTGCACTAATTTATTGTTGATTTTAGAGGAAATTTGCACGTTGGTCATCGCTGAGGTATTTTCTGAGGATTCTGGGAGTTTCACATGTACTGCAAGCAATAAATATGGAACAGTCTCCAGTTCAGCTCATCTAACTGTAAAGGGCAAGTGATTATTTTAATAACTCCTGTAAAACTATTTGGGACATATCAATGTGTAATCTGAGCTTCAGATAACATGCAAAACATTTTAGATCAAGCAAACATTTGAGGACATTTCTCAAATGTTTTAATTCCACCTTGAATTAAAAAAAAAAAACAGACAGGCTTTTTCTGACTCTCCAGAGTCACATTATCACACCAGGTTTTATTGCGGGAACAAACTGTATGAAATCCAATGTTGTGATTTTTTTTATCATATGACGTTCCTGTCCTGTAGTCAAGCTGTAGCTCTCCTGGTGTTGCAGTCACAATATAACAGTGAGCATATGCTCCCCAGTGGGTGTGAATTTCTCTGCCTTACCTTGTCCTTCCTGACCTAGGTGAAATCATTCCATTTCCAATGCCCAGATAGAACAAAAGATTATTTACAACAGGAACTTTACAAGTTATCCCTTTCCCAGTATTTTTTTTTAACGGGTTTAAAAAACAAGCAAATCTGCATGATTGTGCAAGTTTGTTCAGTTGGTATTTCTCAATTTCTCATCCTTTGTTGTTCATGTGAGCACAATTCCAGAAGTTTAATTTTTTTTAAAAAAACAACAAAACCCTACTGCACCTGTGCATTATACGGGGAATGGGAGGTGGAGCAAAGCTAACACATAAGTGCAGTAAGTAGATTACGATATTGTGAAATATTGATTTTGTGAAATTGTGAATAAAGTGCAATACTATACAATGCTATATCAAAACACTTCTGTGATCCTTTATATCAGATGAACCACAGATTACCCTCAGGTTAGTACCGCAGTGTGATAATCCCCCAAATGCTTCCGGGGAACCTCTTTGTGAGGTGTATGTATTCTATTTTTAACTGCTGTTTTTGAATGTGTTTTTCTGTTTAAAATTCTGTTTTAATATGATGGTTTTAAATTATGTTTTAAATGTTGTTATCAGGTGTTGAGCTGATCTTTTTAAAGCTTTATGAGCTACTTTGGGTCCCAAACCAGGAGAAAGGCAGTATATAAATGGAACTGAATGGATGAATAGTTTACTGGTACAGGCAAAATCCTGTAGAATTGACTCCAAGATACCAGTTTTATTTAAGTTAGTATCCTAGGAATCCTTACCCCATTCAGCTAGCTTAGGAAGAAATAAAGCAACCCTTCTACCAATGGAAAGGAACTCCACTGGTGGCTGGGATCCATCATAATCCTGAAGAAAACTCCCACTCTTCTTTTGCATCTTGGTAAATATAAGTCCCCCCAAATTCTAAGAGTGCTCCAGAGCCAGTTTGGGGTCAGTTGAATCACCTGAAAAAAACCTGGCCCCTCAGGTATGACAGCTTTGATCCCATTGTTTCCAGGAGTATTTTGATAAAATTATGTGTTGGACTGCAAAATATGGCAAAATAATTGCCCTTGCCAGCACAAGCTACAGTGCTTCTTGGTGACCCCAATTATGGTACTACTAATAGTTTTTTATTTATTTATTTTTTTAAAAAAGCATCTCTCCCCACTCTCCAAAGATTCAAAAATATTGAGTCTGCAAACCTCCCTCCCCCTGTAATTTGAATTCTCTCTCTATGGAAATTATCACAGTGGTAATTAAACAGCTTACCTGAGCCAGCTTAAAATTTAAAATGGGTGGCATCCTGATGTTATCACAAGGATTGAGCCGCCAAAATCACCACCTGGGTCCAACCTGGGTCTATCGCTGCTCCCAGGGCTGCTCCGGTGGCCATGTCCTTAAACTGGAAAACTGCCGGCTTTGAAAAGAAGCATGCTGAGCACCCCTGCGAGCGGGGATGGACCTGGGTGGTGATTTTGGTGGCTAAATCCTTGTGATGACATCAGGCTGCTGCCCATTTTAAATTTTAAGCTGGCTCAGGTAAGCCAGTTTCATTAGCGCAGTGATAATCTCCTATGGCTTCACTATTTCCCCCACATATTTAGAATGAGACTTGTGGGATAACATGAAGGTCAGGCAACTGTAGCTGATTCTAATCAGTCATGCCCACCAAACAAGGTATCTTTACTCCAGGTTCAAGGCTTAGAGCATTTCAAGTTTCCTGAACAGTACATTTAAGATGGCTTTGTAGTTCAGTTTAATTTGTTTGGATTATAGGTTGCACAAAAGGGAAAGTGAGTGAGGAAAAACAAACAGTAGTTTGTCCACCATTTCCCAGTATTTTTTTCTTTCTTTCAAATATGAAACCTATTGGACAAAGATTTGCTACGTATAAATGCTTGCTGCCCCTTCTGTGCCTCCCTTCTCTATAAATATTTTTTCTGGAGTTACCAGTGGTGTCTAATAACACAATATAACACTTGCTATTCCAGGACCTGAGGACCAGAACAATAATGCTGCTCTTCACAGTGTAAGTTCCATAACTTTAGTTGCTACTGAGCATCCACCTCCAGCAATTGTCTCTTCTCTCCCATTGGTGGATCAGCCACCAAAACCTAAATTGGAAGGAGTTCTTATTAATCACAATGAGCCCCGGTCAAGTTCAAAGGCTGGTCTTCACGTGCACTTCAAATTGCCAGAAGATGATAAAGAAACTGAAGCATCATCCGAAGATGGCAGAGGGCCTGCAAATCAAATCAGACCAAACAGCTTCCCAGACAAGATGAATGGACAGATATTTAAAATTCAAGAGCCAACTTCCCCTTCAAAGGAGCCACCTCCTGTGCTGGCTAAACCAAAGCTGTGAGTAGGAAAACATGTGTAAAAGTTTTAGCAATGTCAGAAACAGTATTCTATTTTAATGTTTGATTTGTTGTTATTACATGCCTTCAAGTTGACTTTAACTTACAACAACATTATGAAAAGATTTTCTTTATAAGATTTATTCAGAGGAGGTTTGCCATTGCCTTCTTCTTAGACTGGCAGCCTGCAGCTTCCCCAAAGTCACTCAGTTGGTTTCCATGACTGACTAGGAATTCAAATCCTAGTCTCCTGGTTCAGCTCTCAAACCACTACACCATATTGACTCTCTAATGCAGGGGTAGGCAACCTTTCCCCTTTAAGGGCCAAGGGACTTCAGCTCCCTGAAGCCTCAGCCATGTTGGCCAATAGTCCCATGTTGGCCAATAGCTCCTGGGATTCTGGGAGCTGAAGTCCCTTAGCCCTTAAAGGGGAAAGGTTGCCTACCCCTGCTCTAATGCTTAATTAAACATTTACAAAATGCAATATTTTCCTCTCTGTGAAAATTAGGAACCCATAAATGGTTGAGTAACTGTGTTCTTATTTTATACAGAGATGAAAATACTGCATTAAAAGTGCTTAATATACTCTTGTATTGTCTTGAAAAGTAGGAGACAGGCATATTGCCTGGTATAGGAAAACCCTGGACCATTAGGAATTTTCCTTCCAAAGAAGCAGCCCAGCCACTCTCCTCCCCAGCTGTGTGACAATTTTTCTTTATAGAAACAGAAGGCCAAGCTATCCATCTTTGTAAGACTAGTCTTATAATTAGGCATCACAAGGAAGCAGATACTGGGTGGTGAGCTTCCTATGTGTGACACACAGCCTTCCCTGCATCCCTAAATCTGCCCTGATGTGCAGTGGAGGACACTGCCTATTGATAGCACTGAAGTGAGATTCAACTTATAGTCTCATGAGATGTTGTACATGGAATGGAGAGAGGTACTATCTTATCTTTCACCATAGGAGCTAAACATCTTGGGGCAGCCTTGCATCCTTGTTCCATAGAATCCTGTTTCCCTTTTCCCATACAGCACAGAACAGCAGAGCAAAGACCAACAGAAAAGCTATTTGTGCATAAGTAATCCAACCAATGTGTTGAGCCTCCTCAAGTAGTAATGGCAATACAAGTATTGTGAGTCATCACCAAATGTCAACAGTGTGTCAGCCTCTAGTGGGGGCCTATTGATCCCCAGAGGTTACCTATTCCAGTGTCATAATCTTGATCTGACTTTAGAAGCAATTCCTGCAACCTCTTTGATGATTCCCTTCTGCATCCCTTTTTTATTTTTTTATTTGTGTGTACAGGGATCCTACACAGCTAAAACAGCTGCACAACCAGGTCATGCTGGAGCAGCAGCAAATTCAGCAGCCATCTCCCCCACCTCCACGAGAGACATCATTCAATTTTGCCACACTGAACTCTTCTACTTTGCCTAACCAACAGCAGCAACCACCTCCACCTTCATCAACAACATACAAGCAGAACAAAGCTCCTTTGACACAGACATTCACTTACACCCGGCCTAAACAGTTCCTAGCATCTCAGAATGCCCTTGCAGCAGTCAGCTCCCCCTCCAGCTCCCCAATGCCTTCTTTCAGTAATGTACCTCAAGGAACCCAAAGGACAACCAACAAGGAAAGCTTCTTAGGATCTCCTCCACCATCCCAGACAAAGTCTCCAGGAGGGCAGGTGATCCAAACTGAGCAGTCTCTTGCAAGTCCTAAAGAACCTGTGTTACCACCACTGTTGCTTTCTGTGTCCAGCATGAACCAATTCCAGCCCCAAAATGTGCCTCCTACACCTCTCTCTCCAACTGGTCGGATTCAAAACCCAGTAGCCTTCCTCAGTGCTGTCCTTCCTTCACTTCCTTCCACACCCCCAACGAATGCCATGGGTCTACCTAAAAGTGCACCAGCTGTGTAAGTGACTTTAATGCTGCATGTTCAGATCAGTATGAATGAGCTATTGTGAAAGAATCGAATAAGGCCAGCCCTGCTAATAGGCAGACTGAGCTTCTGCCCCAAACAGAGGATGTAGGGTTTCATGAAAAGGCAGCAAATTGTTTGTTATGTATTTTCTTCTTACTGTATTTTTACTGCCAAATAGGGGAGAAATAACTATGGGCTTTTCCCACCTCAGTTGCCAAAATAATTTAGCTGTTCTTATTCTTGTAATTGTGTGCCTTCAAGTCATTTCCAACTTATGGCTACCCTAAGGCAAACTTAGCACAAGATATTCTTGGCAAGATTTGTTCAAAGGGGAGGTTGCCTTTGCCTTCCTCTGAAGCTGAGAGAATGTGACTTGCCCAAGGTCACCCAGTGCGGGATTTGAACCCTTCCAGTGCTCAAACCATAGTCCAGTGCTCAAACCATTACATCCCATTGCCTTTGGGTACTGTTATATGCCTTAATATGCATGGTCCCAGGGGTAGCATTTGTTGTTCAGGCAGCAAACTGTTTTGCATGAGCAGTCACATACAGGAAGGTTTGTTCACATAAACCAACTATTGAATAGGGATTGTGGAATCTGGTGTTTTGAATCAACTTGAATTATGAAGGCATAGTGATTGCTCAGTGGTTCCTCAAAGCTATCTGCAATATCACATAACATAAAGTTAATTTAATGTTAATAATTTAATGTTATTAAATTGATGTTATTAAAACAGTAGGCCCTCCACATTCACTGGGGTTAGGGGCAATGACCCCCCATGAAAGTGGGAGAACTTTTCTAAAAATCCACCTTTTCTTTTAACTGAGAGAACACTTCCCAAAGAAACTCTAGGTCCTCCAGCACAAGTCTGTGGTGAACATCTACTGGTTACTAAAGATGGAACTCATTAAACGAAGCACTTCCCTGCTATGCTAATCTTGCTGGATCTTTCAGTTGCTTTTGATACTGTGGTCTGAAGGCTTCTCAGTTCCAAAACATACTGCAGAAATAATCCAGTTTGACACCACTTCAACTGCCCTGGGCTAGGAAATCCTGGAAATTGTAGCTTACTGTGGCACCAGAGCTCTCTTATAGAAACTAAATGTCTCACAAAACTACCGTTCCCAGAATTCCCTAGCATTGAGCCAGGGCAGTTAAAGAGGTCTCAAACTGGATTATTTCTGCAATGTGTTTTAGACCTGTCTTTGATCTTCTAGAAGTATTGGACTTCAACTCCATTGCCAATGGTCAGGAAAGCTGAAGTCCCAGATATCTGGAGGACCAAAGTTTGAGAAACACTGGGCTACACCATTCTCCTGGGTCCTGTCAGATTCATAGTTATGATTCTATTATGATTGTGATTATTGGGAAGAATGTATGTATTGATTCTATGTATTGAGTGTATGTACTGGTATGGCAATGGAAGGAGGGCTAGACAAATGGCAGACTGGCCAAATGGTATGTAGAGAGAAGGGATTTATGGCTTGATCATCCTGGAGAGGATGCTTGTTCTTTCTGTAGCAACTCAAATATGTGGAGGATGTTTATTTTCTTTTCCTTTATTGTAGTAGCATGGCAGAGGTAGGAATGCGAGGTAGAGGGACAAATGGGTGATAAGGGAACTGTTAGAATTTCTTTATTTTGCTAACAACTTGGGAGTGGGGCTGGATAGTTGGGGTTTAATATCACTGTAGGAGGAAGCAACTGGTTAGTTCCAACACAGATGCTTTACTGGTGACTTCCGTCCTCTTAAATAAAAGCCTTTTGTTTTCTATCACAGTAAGATGTTATTTCTGTCCATTGGGAACTAAGTTCACTGGTTCTGACAGGTCCTTCACAACATCAGGTAGAAGTGTCCCTGGGGCTAAACAGAATTGCTAGTCCCAACTGGAGTAGAGCCATTGCATCGATGAGAATGCAGCAAAAAAATAAAATAAAATACATAAGTACTTTTGATTCAGTAGGTCTACTCTATCCGCAACTAATAATTGGATTTAGGCCTGCTCTTTACAGGTTCTATTTCTTTTTGTCTATTCAGACACAGAGGTAAAGAGTTGGTCCTCTATGCTTTTTTCCTAGCTTGGCCAATGGAGGTTTGCTGCTGGAAAAACCATATTAGTCCCATGATGAGAAATAGTATGTGGAAAATTCCCTAATTTGGTGCTCTTGAAATGTGTTGGATTACAATTCCCATCACCCTCTTACTGGAGAAGACAGATGTTATAGTTCAATATATTTGGGAGGACCAGTGGCATCACTAGAGGTGTGGGGGGTGCAGACCACACCAGGTGACACCCCAGAAGAGGGGTGACACCCAGCTGAGCAGCCCACACACACACACCACCCTGCCACACGCAACAGGCCCAGGGCACCCCTTTCTCTCTGCCTGAATTGGCTTTACTTACATGTAAAGCTGCCTTGAGAAGGGAAAGAGAGACCTTCCCTGCCTAGCATGGCTTTACTCGCATGTAAAGCTGTGCCGGGCAGGGAGATGAGGACATTCCCTTTTGGCTCCTTTCCCTGAAGCCCTGCTCCCACACCAGGTGACCTTGGTGTGGGACACCACTGGGGAGGAAACAGGTAATGGGACGTTGTTATAGGCTATGTAGTAGAGTTCAGCATTTTCACTGGTGTCATTTATAGGGATAGAGACCATCCAGATCTTTGGGGATGGGTGTCACTAGGACACTCTATATCTAGTTAAGTTAACTAAATTAAGCCAATAAGTTAACTAACTGGGGATGCGAACCGGCACTTTAGGCTGGCCTGGGGGTGAAGTTGGGGTGGGGCAACTGCCCCAACACTGCATGCCCATGGTGCACGGCATCAGAGCGCCCTCTTGGTGTAGCGTGCATACACACTGCACCAAAGGGGCGCAAAAGAGCCGCCATTGCGGCTCAAAGGGTGGCTTTTTGCCACCCCCTAAAGGAGCGGCATTTGCCCACTCTTTGGGGGGTGGCAAAAAGGAAGATCGGGGCCCCAATCCGCAGGGGAGGCCCAGAGCCACTCCTTACAGGCCGTCTGCATTGGCACTAAGCTAACTATTGCTGCTGCTGCTGCTTAACATAAAAAATCCCCTCATGGAATACTATTTTCCCATGTTCCCTGCAAGAGCTGTTTTAGGCTTGAGTGGGCTCTTTTTAAAACCAGAAAGGATCTCTGAAAAAGTGACACAATTGCCCCATGCTCCCTAGAGCAGGAATGGACAATTCCTGGTGTTAAGAGCTGCACTGAAAAGAACACCCACTTCATCACTGAAAAAAATTGCGATTTTTGCCCCCAAGCCCCAAAACAACCGATACTTGGGTCATTTTCTTTCAGAAAAGAGACCTCTTCTGGGCCTAAAACATTTGAGGCAAGGACATGCCAAAACTGCATTACACAAACTAGATGGACTGGAAGCATTTTGCAGCAAATAAATAAATAAATAAATATGGGAGGAAAGTCCAGGGGCCACAAAGACAGCCCTAGGGCCCCATATGTCCCACAAATTGTACTTTCTTCACCACTGCCTTATGGGGTGTGAGGGGCCTTTTAAAGTCTAAATGTAAAAAATGAGATGTTAGGGAGCTGGGGGTAGGTGCATCCCACTGGGGTCAGAAGAAGTTGTTTGCCATCCCTTGATGTCTGGAAGCTGCTCACCCCAGTTGTAGAGGCTATCTTACTTTGTGGAAATAAGATTATTGTGGCCTGTAGCTTTTTCTTAATTCATAAGTTTTACTTCTTTATGGCGGACAAAGAACTCTCCCTACCATAGTGCATGCTGATGTCAAGGCCGTATCACTTTAAAGCATTTGGTTTATATTATACTTTAATGCACTTACCGTAGATTTTACCTTTTGTACAATCATTTTAAGAAGAAGTTTGTAATCTTCCCTGCAGCTTTTTTAGTTGAGAAATGTAAGAGTGATTATGATGGTAATAACAATATTCATAGTAATGGTAGAAATAATCAGCATAAGCATCAGTGTTGAGAAAATATAGTGATAAATGAGATAATAAGTAAATTAAAGCAGCATTTTGTTTTCTAGAGGGAGTCAGGGAACATTGAAGAAAAATCCCAGGACCTCCCAGTTGTCAGAGGATTCGATTAGAGATCACAAAGCGGCTGTTGTAAAAGACTTGGAGAAAAGACTGCACTTATGGGAGGATACATTTCCACAAGGCCAGCAGGTAAAAGTGCTGCTATTAAAACTGGTAGTAGGCATGTTCCTCGTAGAACATCTTGGTACTATTACAAGTTGTTTAGTCTAAGCCTTCCTTTGCCAGTGCTTAGGATAGGATTCTCCAACATGCTACACCTGCAAAAAGTCATTGAAGATGACACTGTGTCAGGGTTATTGTGTAATACATTATTTCACTGTCTTTATGAGCACATACTCTGCTAAGGCGTAACATTTTAGGATCAGGATGCTATTACAGGGTTGCTGCTGATCAGATCCTCTTGTATATATGCAGTCCCAGCATCAGTGTCTAGAATGGTGGGGTAGACTCTGAAAAATGCATAAACATACCACAGAGGCCCTGCTACAGTTTGTTTTCTCTTCTTTTTAATAAAAATAAAAAAAATTAAATGGTAGTGTTCAGCCTGGTACCGTGAAAATAAGTATTGCATCTGCCATCTTTATTTCCCCATTTCTGAGCTCCTAGACAGGATCTGCTATAGTTGCTTTATTTGGTATGTCTCTTTTCAGCATGGGACTAAGTGCTGTCCATGCTGTTACTCCCTGCTGCCTGGAAAACCTATTGGAGATGGTATCAAGATATTGTAGGGTGAATGGGAGGCAGAAGACACCTTGCCTAGAACCCTTTCTAAGATAGTACTGGCTCTGATAAAGTTCTAAGGTTGCTTTTATTCAATCAAACATATTTTATTTCTCAGCAGCAGCAATGTTTTACAAAGGTCACATACAAAGAACTAATAGAGAATCCATTCCCCAGCTTTCAGTAGTGTTGTGTAATGAAATATTTACTTAGAAAGATTTAGTGATAGGGATCAGGTCATGGCCAAGGCTATGTATAGTATTCCATAGTATCTGAGTGCAGACACTAGTACCCTGTACATATAACATCTTCTGGCTTTTTAAATTAAAAAAAAATTATCTAGTTCTTAACTGAGCTTGGCTAGGAAGAGTGAGGGCACTTCTTGGAATGTGAGCTGAGATTTCCATTGATCAGGAGGTAGGACAAAGGTGAGTAATCTGTGGCCCCATGGATATTATTGGATTCTCACATCCCAGCCAGCATGGCCACTGTTTAGGCATGATGGGAGTTGTAGTAAACATCGAGAGCCACAGGTTCCCCACCACAAGGTGAGGTTCAAGACTATGCTTACTTATTATAGGTCTTGGATTCTTTCTTAAGTCTTTGGGATGTGAACTTTCTTAAGTGGTCAGCATGCCTTTGCAAATAACTGTTACACCTATACAATGGTGCATTGAAGCCTGTCAGATAGATTTTGAATTATGCTGATTTCTGCTGAATGTAATGAACTATCCAGGTTAAAATGGTGGTCTGTTGCTGGTTAGCCCATACACATACTTGGCAACTTTACAAAATTGTTTCCAAAGGAGAGAATGTCAGAAAGTTTGGAGGCTGAGTTTTTTTCTCTCAGGAAAGAGCTGTGGAAATACATGATAGTCCTACTTAAAACAGGACAGTTGAATGATATGTAACTTGCTCATTTGGAGGGTAAGTTAATTACACTGATTACTCGGTGAGAAATGGGCTCTGCACATATTATATTTTCATTAATTCATTAATTATTTTTAAAAATATTACTTTATCTATTCCAAGTATTATTTCACTTGACCCAGATTTGGGTCTTGTTGCTGAAAATAGATTCCAGGGCTACATCTGGTGAGGCAGGCCAAATTAATACCAACCCTTGTTCCTAGAAATAGGTTGGCAGCTGCTCTAATTGTGAAATGGCATAAAAGGGAATGCATAGGAAGGGGTAACAGAGAATGTTTTCCCCTCTACAAGTTTGGGGAGCTTCTTGTACCAATTTTGGACTGGTTGTCATCTAGTGAATGTAAATGAGCTTCCCACCCCATGGTCAATATATAGAGAAGAAAAAGGGAAAGAAAACCAGCCTGGATGGAAGTAGACTACCTAGAGGCAACAAATAAATTATACACTCTCCGATTTCTTGATTGCTCTGGGGACACTTTCTCAGATGGAGTCACCTGTCGAATTTCTTCTAGTCAATCATAGGGACGTGTTACTTTTTTATAGATGACTCAGGTTCACACTGGCTGAAGCAACGAGCTAAATAGCTTAGAAGGTGACTGTGAAACACATCCAGTCTTTTATATTAATGGTATGGTAACTGTCTCAGAAGCCACAGTGACTCTATGGTGGTAATAGAACTACCTACTGATACAATGAGCTATTTATACACCGTGTGATTGATTGTAGACCTAAGAACGTTAAAACTATAATCCTGTGTGTAGTTACTCAGGAGGAAGTGCCACTGACTAAAGTGGGACCTATTTGTGCATAAGCAGGAATAGAATTGCATGATATGAAATGTCTGTTTTTACCCATTTTTACTATGATGCTGATCAACTGAGTCTTATCGTCATTTGTTTCATTAAAATATCTTCCTTGTTCTTTGTATCTATATATCACTTTTCAAGAATAGTCAAGCTAGTTGGAGTGGAAACTAGTGGTTGAGGGGGCTGCTATCATGAGAACTGTACATACACAGGAAAACATGCTATTAGTGAAGGAAATAACAAAAAGGGGAGAGTAGGAAATGGAATGGAATATTCCTGAGAGAATACCACCCCAGAGACATTTCTGGAGACACTTGTGTTCTTTTATCCTATTCATGTCTTTATATTGGGTTGAATTGGGACATACAGCTATACACGGTTCCTTCAACTGAGCAAAACCATCTCTCTCCCCTGTAAAACATCTTTGTGTTCCAAAAAAAGGACATGCATAGCCAAAGTTGAAAACCATGGAAGAGCACTACCCCTGTGGCTTGCAGCACCAGTTCCTTCTTCTGGCTTCAGTCCTAATAGGACATTACTTTTTCTTCTGAGGGCAGATGGAACTGAGAACATCCTACATAGTGGAATTCCCTTCCTGTGGGAAGGATGTGTTCTACTAAGCTGCTGGTGATTGCAGAACATTTGCAGGGAAACTGCTTTATCTTTTGCCAGTCTTATCAATTTGATAGCAGGAGGGGCTGTACCAGAGAATTCATCAAGAAAAAATTATATCTCAATGTTTATTTGAAAAGGCTTACCATATTTTTCAAAGTTCCTAAAGATGAGTGAGCTCAACAAAGCCAGGTGGGTGCCAGTTTTCTGTACTGATGAATCGTCTTGAGGGTTTGCCCATTGTCCTAGGAAATAAGTAGTAGCATTTAATTAACCATCAACATAACAGATGAATGACAAATCACTAAAAAGCCATAGGTCAAAGGCAGGAAATGATCCAGTGTTTTTGCATAGGTCTGAAACATTAGTCAATTAAAGGGAATAGGTTACACGGTTTGGAAAAATACCTAAAAACAGGTTGTTTCTGAAAAGGTGACAGAGACAACTATTAAATTATAGTAACTAGGCCAGATGAACCAAAATTGGGTGAGTGGTGTTCCTCTACCATCTTGGTTTTGGCAACAAGTCTGTGTGAGAAAGTGAGAATGATAACAAAAGGCTGGATGGAGACTTTGAAGGAGTTAATGTGGAAAAGGAAGGAATGGATACACAAGGGCTGCAAGATAACTCTATAGGATAAAAATTTGAACTGTAAGAAACTGCATCTGGCAATGAAGATTGCTTTTAGGGCCAGATTAGATGTCATGTTACTCATGTTTTGAACTCTGGAATGCTTACTTCCTTTGTGCTTTATCAGTAGAAGCAATACACTGTATGAGGACATGGGAGAGAGCCTTCTCAGCTATACCAACCCAGAGCCCATTTGGCACTGAATTTGAGCTTAATTCCAGTATCAAGTAATAACTATTCATTTTTTAAAAAGTAAAACCTTTAGGGTCTAATCTAATTTATTGATTCTAAATATGTATACACTTGGCTTATAATAGTTAAACAGGCCAAAAGTGTATTAAACAATATAAGAAGCTAAAATAGAGTTTTAAAAAGTATAAATCTGTTTTAACTTATTAAGTTAAATTATTTTATATGATTTTTAAATTGTTTTAAACTGAATTAATGGATTTTATGCATACGCTAAGACCCTGTGATGTAGGATGGGATACAAATAATAAATTAGAATAATACATTAGATCAGAGTGGAATGCTCTTTCTGTCACTATGTTCAGAAACTCATTTAGTGTGTCAAGTATAGAGAAAAAGCATAACATGTCTTCCTCATAAGAGACATGTTTTTCCTTGGGGTAGAAAATGTGACCTGAATCCTGGAGTGTACAAGAAGCTGGTAACCTCTGCTCATTCCCAGTGTGAAAACAGCATTGGGCTTCTCTAGACTGGCCAAAAGTCTTGGGATTTGTCGAACATTACAGTGTAACAGTAGCTACTGGAGGAGAGGGGTATTTCTGCTATCCATACAACATTCTACCTGTCTTGGTATTTTTCTTGTGAATTTCCAGTATTAGCAGCACTTTTTTAAACCCACTCCACCTCTCCTGGGAGTATCCAGTACAAGCTGGGGTAAATGTCAGGCCTGTATCTATTATCTTGGTTTCTCCTGATGTAGTTTTGGGCAGTCCCAATGATGATGTTTGGAACTGGGATGTGACCTTTGTTGCAAACATTTCAACTGACCTTTCCCCTCATCATTACATGTCTTCTTTTCTCTTTCTTTCTTTGATAGTTATAGTGCTAAAATGATATAAACATTTTTTAAAAATTAAACTTGCAATTCAGAAAAAAAATGAATATTTGTGAAGAAGAACGGGAGGGAGGTGTTGAGTTCATCTATAAATCAATCACTTTATCTACATCCTATCTTTTCCCAAAAACTGGGGTGCAGGGAGTTCATAGAGGAAGTGGAGAGAAATCATGCTCACGCCATGGCTTAAGGATACCACAACTGCCACAGAGATTTTTCTGATGGCCTTGTTTCCCTCATTACATTTCTAGCTAAACATTTCTTCCTTTCTTTTTTTCTCTTCAAGTTAAAATGGCATAGAATTGTAGCAGTATGACAATAATGATTTTTTTTTAAAAAAAAAAAAATAAGTATACCGGACAAGGAAAGTTGATACTAGGAGGAAGTGCATGCAAGGTAACTATTGAATTCACTGCAGGGAGGAGGGAAACCACAACCACACCATAGTTTAATCACACCTCAAGTGGGGAGCAGGAAAGAATGGTTTAAAAGACTTATGCAGATTAGAGTAGTTAAAGCTGGTATATTTAAGGCACAATTTGATGTACTACCAGAAATAGCTGTTGTAAACCATGAAATCCTGAAACAGAAAGCCCCAACTGAAAGCCCCAACAGAAAGCCCCAATCAGTATTCAAAGTACATTCTTAAATTATACCAGTATTTCCACATTAAAACCCCAGTTTGCCAAGGAGAGAATCTCAAAGGAGAAAAAAGGAAGGGAAGGGGAGTGTGTGTGTATGTGTGCATTCCCGGAAATTTATTTGGTGTTGTATGAGATGACGTTGACAATCTCATTTATGGTTTATATGGGGGGGGGGGAAGTATATCTGGTAACATGTACAATTTATACTATGGAATATATGACTGAATATATATGTTAAATTACATCAAATAATATGTTATTTTAAAAATTGAATCAAATTTTAGAAGTTTATTGCACAGTTAATTAAATCGCCTTACCTGACCTCCCTGATCCACCTTGGGTCCATCTCTGCTCCCAGGGCCGCTCAGCGCAGCTTTGTTCAAAGCCGGGAGTTTTTCAGTTTGAGAAAATGGCCACCAGAGCAGCCCTGGGAGTAGGGATGGACCCAAGATGCACTCAGGTGGCAGTTTCAGTGGCTAAATCCTTGTGATAGGCTCTGGGTGTGGCCTGATTTAAAATTTAAACCGGATCAGGTATGGCGATTTAATTAACTGGGCGATAAGCTCCTTAGTATTGAGACAATAGTAGATTAATCCTATTTACATGTAATTGAGTAATCCAATCTACATGCAGCAAGCATATATCACAGTGGCTAGGTCTGATTTCTTCAGTTACAGCTGGCCCATCAGTGTAAGTTGTGTTAAATCCTGGCTAAAGTCACTAATTAAGTATTTCTTCAGGGGATACCTGAAGCAGTTGATGGATCAGCTCCAAAACCTTATTACAATCTCCCTTTTGATCCCATTAGATAACACACCAGGTCTGGTGATTCTGTAATTCAAGCACTTGGGTTAATATATCATGACAGACAAGGAGGCATGAAATATACATCAAATTATAGCATAAACGTTGCTTTGACCAAGACCTTTATTACCCTTGACAAAACTTTCATGATAAGAGGAAGGAGATTAGAATTTAACAAGCCAGAGAGGGCAAAGTTTTTGTGTATTTATTTATTTATTCATTCATAATGAAATAAATAAATACACTTGTGACCCAGTGGCAGCATCTTAACTGTGAAATGATTTTATCTGGGACAAATCACTGTACTTGTATTTCCCAATTGCCCCATTCTGAGGATCCCTGGACCGTGTTTTTCTATTTTTATGTTGATCAATTAAAAATGTATATTTAATTGCATTGATTCTACTGGATGTATTTGTTTTGTTTTATATTTTGAAATGATCAAACTTATCTGGATACCCAATACCATTCTTTAACATGTTGTTAGCTGCACTTCATATGAAGCTCCCAAGTTTCTTGGAATTCAAGCATTATGTCCCTGAGCTTAAAGCTGATTACCTCTCCATTATGTGGTAGGAATCGACTGAAGGGTTTTCCCCTCAGAATTTGCCATCCAGCTCTATTTTAACTAAAGGGGATTTTTCACTTGCTGTCACTAGGATAGCCATCCCCAGCAATTTATAAAATACTCTGTCCTATCTTAATTATTTAAATATATTATACACTCCACTAATAAGTGATTAGTCTAAGTCTAGGGTTTGTTTTACCACTCAAACTCCTTTCTGTATTCAGAATCATTTCTCCCTTTTGTAACTTCCTTCTTAATTTTGTTAATTTTGTTAAAATCATGCCCATAAGTGTCATAATAACTTTTTCCTCATGCCATTACTTCCCTTCACCAGAGAACAACTTATGATGAAAATCTGGCTCGCAAGCTTCAGGGACCAAGCAATGATACCCCAGCCTTCAACTTTACAGCTCAAGATGTATCCAAGGTACAACCATCCTAACCCACCCATGGTGCCCTCTTGGTAAATCTGATCATTAGATTTTAAACACCTAAAATTAACTCCTATCCATTACTACAATACTGAAGGGAGGAACACTAATTTCTTACAGAAAATAGATCAGTGATCCTTCTTAACCATTAGTGTTAAATATTATGAAGGCAGCTAAAAGTGCTCAAAAAAAGAAAGATGTACTTCAAGGATTTCTACTTCAAAGTTACTCTATAAATTATTCTAGTGCAAAGAAACTCCACATACTACAAAAACATTCAACCATAGAATTAGTGTGACATCATTCTCATCATTACAGTATTAGCATTATTAGTATTTTTATTAACATATATACTCATGTATAAGTTCTCATGTATAGGTCAAGGGCAGGTATTAGGCTAAAATTATGGATTTTGATATGACCTGTGGAAAAGTTGAGGATAAAACTTAGTGCCGTATAACAAAGGATGTAAAGGATGAAACAAAGACACATGATGCCAAAGAATATACAAAATCCCAGCAGACATAACTGTGTTAGCCCTAATGACTTGATGGATGAGGAGGGAACTATAGTAAATGATTACTGTGCAATGTGTGGTGGAGCCAACCATGCACAGATATAAGGAAACACTCACAAAGGATGTAAAGGCAAGAGTTATGATACAGTATTAACTCTTATCCAAAAAGGAACTTATTCTGAGCAGTGAGAGGCAAGAGCAGGGGTAGGCAACCTTTCCCCTATAAGGGCCGAGGGACTTCAGCTCCCAGAATCCCAGGAGCTATTGGCCAACATGGGACTATTGGCCAACATGGCTGAGGCAAGAGCTTAGTCTGTCTCAGGAGAACCTAAAAGAAACACTCGCTCAGCACTCCTTTGAGGGGAAGTACCAAAGAGCCTCCATCACTTCAGCTATTTTCGTACCCATAATTTCTAGACTTATACATTAATAGATAAAGTGTTGTTGTTGATGTTATCATCATCATTTATTTATGTTATGTTTTCGGTGTACATGGCACTTTACATGAGTGGTTTACAATTGTTAATTGTATAGTTCCTTGCCCTCAGGCTTACAAAAAAAAAAAGTCAGGAGTCACAAGGAAAAGGAGATGGCATTGACAGGGGGGACAGGGGGATTTCTCCCTCAGTGGGCTACAGCAGTGGCCACTAGAATAAAGAGGGTGGGCTCTCACTAGCCATTGACTAACATTATATGTCGTTTTTTATTTAAACATATACCTCATTTTATCACTAACGATAAAGGTAAGTAACAATATTCTAATATTTTACTCATCCAATATTATGGGGAGTGATTTTTCCCAGTTTATAGATAGGGAACTGAGACTAAGAAAAACTGATGCACGTGTTACATGTGAGCAGGATACAAAATGTCCATTTAAACAGAAAGTACATACATGATAGTATGAATTGTGGGGTGATCCAGGGTTCTGTCTAGAGCCTGGTGTTGTTTGACCACTTTACAAATGACTTGGATGCTGAAGTAGAGGAGGTTCTCATCCAGTTTGCAGGATCTACCAATATGATAGAGGTAGCTAGAGATTGCAAGTACAGTACAGGCATAACCACAGCCCCTGATAGTGAAACTTTCTTTTACAAAGTGTTTTTTCCTATCCTTTTCCTTTTTATAAGCACAAATATAAGATGGGTGATACCCAGCTTGGTAGTAGTGCATATGAAAAGGCCTCAGGGGCTTAGGGGCTTAGGGGCTTATTGCACTGCTTTTTAAAAAAGTGTTACCTCTCCCAAATTCAATTCTAATTTGGGCTGCATTCGGATACTATTGCAGGGATTTTGCCACCAGATCTGCCACCCAGATCCAGCCCAGATCCCAGGGGCACTCAGCATGCCTCTTATCGAAATTGGGAGTTTTCCGACTTTAAAAAATGGCCACTGGAGTACTCCTAGGATGAGGACTGGACCCGGGCTGTATTTGGGCATGGATTTGGCGGCAGAATCCCTGCGATAGTATCCAGATGCAGCCCAAATTAGAATTAAATTTGGGAGAGGTAAGACGCTTTTTTTAAGCAATGTGATAAGCTCCATCTACAAACTAAACATGAGTTATCAAGGAGGGCATCAACAAGGTAGAATGTGTCCAGATGAGGACACATGAAATGATTAAGGGGCTGCAAATCAAGTCCTTTAATGAACCACAGAGGATTAGGATATTTAGCCTTGAGAAGTAAGATTTGAGAGATGATATGATAGTCATCTCCAAAGATTTGAAAGACTATCATGTGGAAGATATCAGGATGCCATCTGAATTAAAATTTAAATCGGAAGAAGTAAGCCCATTTGAAAAGCCATGTGATAAGCTCCATAGACTGGCCTTGTTTTGAACTAGAGCTTAGGAGAGTGACTTCCAGAATCTCCACACCAGTATGGGAACCATCAGGTGATTTTGGGAGTTGCAGTTCCTTTTACAAGCTCTCATTTTACTATTTTGGAGGTTTACACCTCAAGGCAGAATGTGTCACATTTGACTCATTTTGCCAGAAACGATTGCTCTGGAATAAATGCCATTAGCCGGGAGTTATCAGAAGCTCATGCCTTTCTGTTTTTAAAGGCATTCTGTAACAACCCATCAGAAGCAAGTAACTGAGATGGGAATTCAGCCTGTTTTGTCAAGCAATTTGCTGACACATGGTACATGAAAGAGAAAACTAAACAAGGTGAAATCCTATAAGCTGAGGTGTTGCCTGCCAGCTGGTTAAAATCCACAATGTGTTGCTCTCCAAAGGACACTGGAGGCACAGTGACTCCCATCTAGCGGCTGGACTCACTGTTTCATGGATGTGTGTCACAGCTCTGTGCATTTGTGAACATCACTTTTTTTGAAGTCTGCTTAGGAGTCAAATTAGATGTGAATCAAAAGATCTGTAATTAGGATCTCCACTGTTGAAAGAAAGAAAGAAAGAAAGAAAGAAAGAAAGAAAGAAAGAAAGAACAACACTGGGAAAGGAGGGATTTAATCCTTTACCTATTTTCCTAGCTAAAATTGTTCCATTCCCAGCTCAAACCTATTTGCCCTGCAGAATAAAATAAACCAGTAACATACAAGTATTTGTTATATTCGCTCCCTACCATGAGGCAGACATGATTTGTAGAGGGACAGAGGAGGAAAGTTTTCAGTTAGGAAAATGGCACAGTTGAACTTCCTTTCCCCCCAACCCCATGATCCTGATCAGCTTTGGGGTACCAAAACAGCTTGTTATTAATCATAATTTTAATCAGAAGATCTGTGATTAGGGTCTCATGCAGTGCAGTGCAGCCCTCCTTTGATAGGGTGCATCTATCAGGCAGCAGATTTGCAATGTCACAAAAAGCACATTAGAAGTTATTCAATATGTTTTTATATACCACACCACACCACATCCCAGATAAGAGATCCTTGTCTCCATTGTCAAAATAACTTGCCTGTCTTTGGAGTACTATGCGTCTTGACCGTAGAGAGTGAAGAGGGGTGAGGAATAATTTGCTATTTTGCTTCACAGTTTACTTACACTTAGATGTAATGTTCATGCTGAAGCCTGATACCTTTTTTGGGCAACATTCACTTTTAAAAGATTCACATGTATTCTAACAGGAACCATTCCATATTATGCAATTTGCAGAAGGCTCTGCAGTTTAAAATTCTCAGTCAGAGAGTTCTAGTGCCTCACCAAGCTACAAGCCCCAAGATTGCATAGGATGGTGTCATGGCCATTAAATTGGAATCATAGTGCTATAATTGTGTAGTGTGAAAGGGCCCATGGTTTGTTAACTGTATGAAACTTGACATTAACCACATCAGGTGGGCATCTTTACCTCCCAGTTAACTCTACATAAGTAATTTTGTCTGGAGAGCACACAGTATATCAGATTTTAAAATGGCAGTTTTGAACTGAAGCCAACATTATACTATCAATAATGAAACTGGAATTTTCCATGGCTGCCCCTAGACTCTGGAACTCCCTTCCCAGAGAGACCAGAATGGCCCCTTCCTTGATGGCCTTCCACCAACAGATGAAAACCTTTCTTTTCAGACAGGCATTCAAAACAGAAAGCTTTTAAAGAACACCCTAGGGTGCAGGCCAGCTCCATTGGACCTAGCCTAAATTAAAAAGGAAAGTCCTCTCTCCACTCCATCTGCCATGGTCCTGATCTGGACCTGATCCCCTTCCCACTACCATTTCTTTCTCCCTTTGTGTCATGTCTTTTTGGATTGTAAGCCTGAGAGCAGGGAACCGTCTAATTAACCATATGTAAGCTGCTCTGAGAACCTTTGTAGCTGAAGAGCATGGTAATAATAATAATAATAATAATAATAATAATAATAATAATAATAATAATAATAATTTGCTAGCAATGCTTCTCTCACACCCACCCACATCTGTGATCTCTGCCATTATGTGGATTACATTTGTTATGTACCTTCAAGTCACATCCAAGTGATGATGACCCTTTGTGCCTTCGAGTCACTTCTAATTTATGGTGACCCTATCACTGGGTTTTCTTGGCAAGATTTGCTCAGTGGCCAAGAGAGTATGACTTGCCCAGGGATGATTGAGCAGGGGTTTGAAACCTGGTCTCCAGAGTCGTAATCCAATGCTCAAACCATTTCGCCATGCTAACTCATAGGACTTACTGCCAGAGAAATATATGAAATTCTCATATAAATTTCTGTGTGTCAGACCTGCCTGAAGCAAGGGAAAGGAGGAGCGAAGACATGGACAGTGAGAACAAGAGAAAGGGCAATATGAATTATTTGTTCTTTTCTTGGGTGAGGTACTATGACCTTTGCTTCCAGATAGATCTTTAAGCATGGCAGTATTGTCATGGGGTCAGATAGAGGGAGACATTCTGGCTCCCTTTCTGCCAGCCAGACAAGAGCACAGGACTGCTCTTAGAGTCTCTGCAGCTCTAGTTCTATCGTATTGTTTTATGGAGAGCTTTCCAACCTGGCTTAGCCTCCATCCCATTCATTGTGATATTATTAAGAACTACAGGATACATTAAAAACATTGAATGCAGCTGAGACCTCTCTTCTCTTTCATGTCAGTACACCTGGTTCCAGTCTGGACTGGCACACATATGTGAAGACAGGAGAAATTCAAACCTATCCTCATATTCTCATTTTTTTTCTCCTTAACTCGCACCCTTTCATGATGTTTAAACTTTATTAATTATAATGATTATAATTGCTTATAATAATAACTGTCTTGAAAGTGCTGGTTTCATAGAATACATACCAAAAGATATTTAGAAGGTTTAAGTGAACTATCTAGAGACCTCTCCCCCAACACTATTTTTTCAGGAATACAAAATTTCCAGCTTTGAACAGAGGTTGATGAATGAAATAGAGTTTCGACTTGAACGTACTCCAGTGGATGAATCAGATGACGAAATTGAGCATGATGAGATCCCTACAGGCAAGTGCATTGCTCCAATCTTTGACAAGAGACTCAAGCATTTCCGTGTCTTGGAAGGCTATCCTACTACCTTTACTTGCAAAATTGTTGGAATTCCTATACCCAAGGTAGGTTTTTCTCCAAAATCCAATACAAAAGTTTTATTGTTTCCCCAACCAAATCCAAGATATATGGCTTGGATCTTACATTCCTTTGCATGTAAACACCACTTGCAAGATGCTCCCACTGACAGAATCATGGGAGGTAATTATCACCTATTCCCCCTTTCCCTTAACATCTCTTGTACCTAGGAATGGAAAATAATTTTGTTGGAATTGAGATTCTCGTTGAAAGTATCCCTTTCAGAGCTCTCAGGACTTGAAAGACAAATCACACCTTGCTTCGAAAACCCTTAAATTTGCAAGGCTTGTAGTGCATTTCAGGGAAATAAAATATACACAAAACTATTATTAAAATGTGAGCAGTTACAAATGCGGACAGTTGAAAATCTGCACAACCTTACTTCATTCGAGAAAACAGCAGACAGAAATGTGTATGTGGGTGAAAATAACATATGTACATTTTTCCTAATATGTAACTTAGGGCAGTGGTTCTCAAATGTTTTGCCCTTGTGACCCCTACATATGGATGTTACTCCTCACTGGTCAACATAGTATATGAATAAAAACATTTTGTTTGTTTAGTGTGTGTATTTTCATTCACACATCCATGTATATTCATATTTTATCATTTTATAAGGCAATACCTCTCCTCCTCTTCCCCTCACCCTCAGGCAGAGGCTCCAAGCACTTTCCTTGCATTTTTCTTCCCCTCAGGACGGGGGGTGGGTGGGTGGGTGGGAAGAGGATAATATGAGATGCTGGTGGGATTCAGAGAAATGCAGTGAAATTTGAGAACAGTTCAGACAGCATTGAAACAAAAGACTCCATGTAACAGTGGGAGGTTGGGGCAGCTTTGGAGCCAGGATACTCTGGGCTGCTTCCAAATTATCTAGGCCCATGCAGACATCTTCCAGGTCTCTCAGTCTGACACGATAATCACTATATCACACAGTAACTTCATGATTCTATAAAGTCTCTCACAAAGAGTCTTGGCATTTTCAAATGGTCCTAGAGTTCTTCGGGGAAACCTCTGATTTTTATATACATTCAAACATCTTGAAGTTAAACATCTGAATTTTCAATTAACTTCAAGATACTTTAATTTAACAACCATCTTAAGTAATAATTAACACTTAGTGCTTATACAGTACATTATACATAACACTTACTATAGATACAATGCACTGCATTAATCCAGTAAGTCCACCAACAGCTTATCCTATATTGTAGATATGTGGATAGAGTTGAGACTAAGGGGTATGTGTCTTCTGATCACCTAACAAGATAATTCCAAGTATGAGATTTGAACTGAAGGAACCAATTTTTACTGGATAAGCAAGAGTATAAGAGTGGTAATGCACTCTTATCTGGTTTGTGGGCTTTCCTTTCAGACATGTGGTTGGTCATGGAAGGAACATAATGGTGGACTAACTATGTCTTTGGCCTGATCCAGCTTGGCTCTTTTTATGTTCATGTGAATGATTAGTACGTAGATCAGTCTTATCTAGCATCATGTAACCCTAATCCTGTTTGCTAATAAAGTAATTCCACTCACCTCAGTGGGATTTGCTCCAAGGAAATAACCCATAGTATTACTGCCTTGGCCACTATGTGATGTATGCTATGTTCTCTTGCTTTATAATTTGTCCAGGTATATTGGTTTAAGGATGGCAAGCAAATTTCAAAGAAAAATGAACATTTCAAGATGAGCAGAGAAGGTGATGGGACTTGCTCTTTATACATTGAAGCTACTACAAATGATGATGATGGCAACTACACAATCATGGCTGCAAATCCACAGGTAAAAGTTCATTCCTCCTTTTAAAACAGTTTTTCTTTTCCCCTACTTGCAGACTTTGATATATATATATATATATATATATATATATATATATATATTGGAGTTTATCACACAGGAGGCAAAGTGCCCAAATCCCATAGATAAATGGGATTTAAATAATGGGAATATCTCGCAAGAGCGGGATTGTTTTCAGACGACAACGCATGACATCTCCATTATCCCAAATTTAACCCATGAATAAAGCAGCCAAAATGCACTGCTTTTTACTTTTGGGATTTTTCTGAAAATAAAAAATGGGCAAAAGTGGCCAAATCATGCACTTTAATTTATGGGTTAAGTCCAGGATAATGGTGACATCACGTGACGTTTTCTGAAAACAATCCCGCTCTTGTGGGGTATTCCTGGATTTAATCCCCGTTTATCCATGGGATTTGGGCGCTTCCCCCCCCCCCCATGTGATAAACTCCATTGTTTTGTAAAGGCAAGCATCACTGATAGAATGCAACGTATTTGTGCAGCATTAAATCCCATCAGGCAACAGGAGAGGAGAGGTTTAGCAATGAAGGAGGAGATACACATGATGAATAATGTGACTTCTTTTCTGTTACTTGTTCTGGCAGGGAAGAATCAGCTGCTCTGGTCACTTGATGGTTCAGACTCCTCCATTGCGTAGTAGACTAACAGCAGCTGTCCAGACTCACAGGTAAACAAACAATCAGAAATCTGGCACCTGATGTTTGCTATGTGGATTGTGAGTTCTACCTGAGTGTACTTGGGAATGTGAACATGATGGGTTCTTAAGCAGGGTCTCATTTCTAAACTAGCCTTCTTCATTTGGCACCTCCCGCATGTGTTGGACTACCCCCAAATTGGCCAGGGACATGTCTAGAGGGCACCAGGGCTGCATTTGGAATTTGCTGTGGCACCAGAGCTCTCTGAAAGAGAAGGCTAAATATCTTACAAAACTACAAATCCCAGGATACCATACCATTGATGCATGGCAATGAAAGCAGTCTTAAACTTCATAATTTCTCCAGTGCAGATGTAGCCCAGGTTGGGAAAGGCATCAAGAGGGAGGAAAGCCAGGGCTCGCTGTTACCTGAAGACCACATTTTCCTACATGAGAACCTGTCCAATTATCTTGCCCCCATTCACATTTTTTTTTATTGCAGAGGACGGTCCCGCATACCTGAAGGAGATAAAGAGCCTCTACAGGAGCGCTTTTTCCGGCCCTATTTTCTGCAGGCACCTGGGGACATGGTTGCTCACGAGGGACGGCTTTGTAGACTAGACTGCAAGGTTAGCTGGCTTTCTTGACTCACAAAGTTGCATTCATTCATATTTGTTATTCTTCCTTGAGAAAATGTGCTCAACTTCCTATAAACCCATGATGGCTGGATTTAGTTGATTTGTCATTTAAAGGAAAAATAGCATGTGCCTTTTAAAAATGCTGCCTTTGAAATATAATTTTTCAAACCACACAAAACCATAGGCCTAGAGGGAGACCAAAGGCCATGCCTTTGAAATAAGATTCTATATAATCTGCCTTTTCTCATATATCCAGAGAAATGTGTGACACAAGCAGAACATAGAGATTAACCAAATTCACTCTACTAAAGAGGCTTGAAAAATAAGTGGCCACATAATGTGGATCAAAAATGTAATTTGAACAGATGCATATTTATGGGCTGGTCATTCTTGATTGGATGTGCAACTCAGAAAATCACACAAAAAAAGGGAGGGCAAAATGAGTCAGTTCCAGAGCCTGGAAACATTTCTTCCATGGATTGCAACTCTTAGAATCACCTAGCCAGCACAGTGGCTTGAAGATTCTGGGCATTGCAATCCAAAAAGTAACTTTTAATCAGTTGGGTGGGGTGGGGTGGGGATAGAGCTGGGAGAGCAGCAAAACAGTCTCAGGGACTGCATGTGGCTTATGAGCCAGCCATTGTCCATTCTGCTTTAAGGTATCCTTTCAATAAAGCTTTGGGGACAAGGACTGATGTATCACCATTGACTGTAACGAGAGACACACATATTTTTTGTTTCACTAATTGTACACTATGGAATAGAAACATATTCTGAGCCACCACATATCTCTGAAATATACATGTTGACGAGAGCAGGATTGTGGCTAGCAAGAAGATGTTAGTAGGAGAGATGTAAACAAAATGGGAAAGAAGCAGGTATCCAATAAAGAAAAATTTTCATGTAAGGTTTACATTTGGGCTGGCCTTCGACTGGACTGTAACATACATGTAAGAAAAACCTCCACATCATCCAAATATGTATTCATTTCCCTTCCCATTTATTATTAGTTTTATTAAATTTTAATTATTTTATTTTTATTTATTTTTATTTATTTTATTAACTATTATTTTATTAATTTTTATGTATTTTATTTTAATTATTTTGTTTTATTAAATCAGGGGTCGGCAAGTTTTTCTTACCTGGGGTCGGTCCGCTGGCCTCCA
>JAIPUX010001880.1:17045951-17061735 GCA_020142125.1 Phrynosoma platyrhinos
CAATAGTGACAGCTCTCTATTACAGCTTCCCCTGACCCCAGCCACTGCTTGGCAGTAGCAGTGTGCCTAGGTGATGTCTGGCTGCTATCACATAGCTGGGAAAGAAAAAGCAGCTTTGGTTCTCACCTTTACACACACACATGTGCACGCACACACACACACACCAGAAGGGCAAAAAATACTTTTTCTTTCCCAGCTGTACAGCAGCAGCCAAACTGCACCCAGACACATTGCTGAAGCTCATCAGTTGCTGGAGGTAAAATTGCCAGAAGGTGCTGTCCAGCTGCCATTGAACCTATGGAAACAGATTCCTTGTGTAATACCTGGAAAAGTACTTATCATGGCATAACCAGAGGTCTTGCCAGCATCAGTCACTCAGAGTATTCTGGCTTAAGTCTATGCCTTATTCCCTTCTTCCGTTGTGTCTCATGATTCCCCATTATGTAACTCTCCTAGATTTTTCTTTAGTAATCTCTTACCTGGCTGACATTGTCACTGGAGATGGGTTGAGCCAAGGCTGTCCTATTCTGGCTGAGCTGAGCTCTTTAGGATACAGGGGAAGGTTTATGGATATCCATGGTAAACAAAACTTTAACAGACATTGATCAGCAGGGTCCAGATTTTGGATAACATAGAGGCAGCTTGGAGGCATTTTAGACAGAGCTGAATACCATATGGGTCAGGAGAGAACATGAATGACTCCAGTGCCCCACTAACTCTTAATTCCTCGTGTGGAATTTTATAGGACTAGATACAAAACAGGAGATCAATTGAATAATATGTTGAATGCTAAGTCAATATTTATATAATACCCACATATATATAAGCTGGAACTAGCTACAGAGTTTTGGCCATGTAAAACAAAGCTGTCAGAAGATTTTTTGCCAGCTCAGACAGCTAAGATTTATAGTCTTAGAGCTGCATCCCCAGGATCTTTTTAAAGTGTTATGAAGGAGGCTGTGGCACAATTTTGAGATGGTATATGGCCTCATTTAATACAGGCATCATACCTACTATCCTCCTTGATATTATAAGGCAATGGTGGCGAACCTATGGCACACATCCAAGCATGTGCCCTTCAAGAGTCCCCCAAATGAATGTTACTTTCAACCAGCATTCACAAGGACCTCTGGGACCCTCAGGAGATCCCTGCAAATTATAACCTTACAGCACATCCAGCTACAGGGAAATAGCTGGGCATGTCTCTATTGATTTCCCCTCTTTCCAATTACATGGAAATGGCTGTGTTGGGGAGAATGCATCACTTAAAAGGTGGAATGGGGGGAGCAGTTTAGTTGTTGTGTGGTTGGTAAATAATTTTCATCTCATTAGCAACTGAAAAGTAGACTAGGATAGGACTTACACTTGTTGTAACTCACTAACAAGATGCCAGCATGTCTCACAATCTTCAGTTTAGGATCATTTCATGTGACCTTCAACATAAAAAAGGTTCCATGTCCTTGAAGTGGTATAACTTGGGGATGTTTTACAAGCACCCTGATCTAAAATGAATTTTATTTCAGGGCAAAACACTAAAGAAACATCATGATCACATTTTTTTAGGTTTCCACTTTTGAACCAGGGGTAGACATGTCTGTGGCTTTTATGTAAGATGTTTGAGATGTTTGTCTTGTGCTCATGTACTTTTGTTTCCTCAGCTCAATGGCATCAGCAGATTCCTCAGCCAATAAAGATTCGCCCTGGTGGCACACGATACGGAAGTCTCAGCGGACAAGGACTTGACATTTTTTCTGCTTTCTCTGCTGTTGAGAATCCTGTGAAGTTCTCATCACCATCCCAGCCTGTGGTAGAAAGTGAAGAACTTTAAAAAAAAAAACGGGGGGGAGGAAACACCTCTGATTCCAATCCTACCTGAAAAAAAGGAAGCAATGCTAGAACTGTGAAAAAGAATGGAAGGTACAAGCCAGGAGACTCAAGGTTTACAAGTAACATGTATCTGTAAAGTAACTGTAAAGTTGCTGAAATGCCTATGAGTAGCATACAAGACCTTAGTTCAGCCTCCTGCTGTGGAACTGTGTTGTTTTTTCCAAATGTCATGAAAGAAAGTGACCTAGTTTCCAAAGGTTAAGAGAAAATGCTGTACCACTTAGCGCTTCAGTTTAAAATCTACTGCACCACCTTGAACAGGCAATGGTATGAATTTCAGGTGTTCAGTTGTAGTACCAGCAGAAGTACTGACACTGTGATAATTGGAAAGAAATCAAATCATGTGACTTTGAATATAATCTCTAAAAAGTGACTGATAGTCAGCATTAGTCAAAAGCAAGAAAAAATGCTGAAAGATCATTTAAATAGAAGTAGATACAATAATTGATCTGAAAAACCTGAAGTTAGAAAAGCATAACTTTTCAAATAGAAACTGTGCTATACAGTAGAATTTTTAAAAGAAGTGTGAATTTCTGTTCCATGAAATGCATACTCACGGAGTACTCAATCCTGTTGTAAGACACTTTACACATATTTTGGACACAAACACATGCAATTGAGGCTGCAATCCTATGCTTACTTTCCTGGTAGTAAGCTTAATTGATCTCAATGGGAATTTCTTCTGAGTAGACATGCATAGGATTGTGCTGTAAACAATTTCAGCCCACAAAACACATATTATATAGACATCACAGTTATCATTGCTATATACATTTTTGAAGTGTGCTTTCTTGTTCTTTTTCCATTTTAGGAATTCGCTATTTTGAACCAACAAATAGCATATATGTTATTTTTGTTTTATGGGCTTTAGGATATTAATTCCTTTCTCATCCAGGGCTTTTGATTTTTGTTTTGATATATATATATATATCAAGCACTCAAAATGGGGTATGATGCCATCCCTTTTTTCAGATGGATATGTAATCATGCCACCTTTTCATAACTGAGCCCCACTTCCATCAAACTCACCCTTAGTTTCCTTTCATCCCAATCTGAAATCCTTCACTTCAAAACCCCTCATTTTATTTTTTTTCTCCCACTTCAGGCACAGATAACACACATACACACACACACCCCCTATATATATGCAGAGAGAGAGAGAGAGAGAGTGCATACATGCTTTAAAGTAATTAGTTAAACACAACTAGTTGCCTTAATTCTTTTGTGCAATAATGAGGGATAATGTCACCCCTTTTTTGGTGTAACTGTAACTTTTGATAGTTGCAGGATACGGCATCATTACATGGTAGAGGAGGAATATCACATGAGTTGAGCGATGGCTTGTGGTGTGCATCATGCTGCTGGCTCATGCTCTCTTGCATGGGACAGGAGAAGAGTGTATTTTGTACCGCAGGCTACTAGCTTGTAACATTCAGATTATTTTTAAGGAACTAAAAAAATGAAGTTCCTTCTGAGAAATGGGGAAATGAAGAACTACTTTAGAAAGATTAGAACTATAACGATAACTAACTGGCTTTCAAAAGCTTTGAAACTAGAATTGTAAGAAACTACATTTTAAAGCAGGGGTAGGCAACCTTTCCCCTTTAAGGGCCGAGGGACTTCAGCTCCCAGAATCCCAGGAGCTATTGGCCAACATGGGACTATTGGCCAATATGGCTAAGGCTTCTGGGAGCTGAAGTCCCTCGGCCCTTAAAGGGGAAAGGTTGCCTACCCCTGTTTTAAAGTAATGTTCATACATTTGTATACAACGAGGAGGTAATGTTCAGTGTACTAAACAAAGAGGAATTGTAGCCTTCTGCAATCAAATGTATTTCAGCTTCCTTTGGATACTGTTTAAAATAGATAATTCTGCATTCACAATTCTAGGACAAGGCTTTAGCATTTGGTTAAAAAGCAAAAGAATGTTATTAATCATTGATAAAATGAAGTTAATAAAAGGTATTTCAGGGGGAAGAATTTTACTAACATATCTACTTAACCAATTTTGCAGTATTTTTTATCTTATACAATATTGTAAAAGGGAGAAGCCCTTCAAGTGTTAGTGAACTACAAATTCTATTAACTGTACTGACTAGGATCCATGAGAATTGAAGTCCAGCAACATCTGCAGGAACACAAGTTTCATGTTTCTGGTTTTATCTGCACAGCCAAAAGGCCTGTTTCATCTCACCCCACCCCTATTCTGCCATCATCTTGTTCGGACAATACATGGCCCAAACCCTCATTCTGATGCAGGGGCTCCAGTTGATGTCCCACATATCTCACACTGGAAATGGAACATAAAGTTAAAATGAATTAAAATAACTTACCTGTTGCTACAGGTCATCCAGGAAAACCCAGAGCCCTCTGTTTCCATGCTGCAGTGGCTGTCTGCAGGGGCATTCCACTGGGCCATCTGGCACATCCACTGCCACTGTGTGTTTCTTGTTCTGAGTGTCCATCGCTGGGTGCCTCATTTTGACCTCAGAACAAGTGACTTATGGAAGTGGCAGACACACCAGGTAGCCCAGTCGGACGCTTGTGCAGACACCTGTCACAGCACAGAAATAGTGGCCAAGGGCAGGGCAGGGCAGCTGTGGGGCCAGGATACTTTAGGCTGCCCACAGAGTATCCTGATCAGTACAGAAAAGGCCCCTGTGCAAAATTATCCATACCTTTTCTAAAATAGTTTTCCCTTAAGAATATGATGTTACCAATTTGTTTCTGTTTAAACTACTGGCCAGTTCTGTTATCCTGACTTCATTACCAGGAAATTAATCTGCTATCCCAGTTCTTCTAAAGACCTCCATAAAACACAAAAATAATACCACCCTTAAGTAGTATTTGTTGTTGTTGTTAACTGCCTTCGCATCAGTCTCGACCCATGGCGACCCTATGGATGAGACATCTCCAGGCCCCCCTGTCCTCTACTGCTCTGCCCAGCTCCTGCAAACCATATTCATGGTCCCTTTAATAAAGTCCATCCATCTAGCATGTGGCCTTCTTCTCTTTCTACTTCCCTCCACCTTTCCTAGCATTATTGTCTTTTTAGGATAAGATTATCTGCTGGAGGTGTAATCTGTGTCAAATCCTAGCCTTTTCCCTAAGTACGATTGACTCACAATTCGACACTTTTGACTGAATGGGAATAATCTAGTTGCGACTAAACAACAGGATCCCAACTTTAAACTGTTTATATGAAATTAAATTATTACTTTTGTCTGTCCGTAACATACTATTACATACAAGTGTTACTGTATCCTTGTTGCTGAGAAAACTTTTGCACACAAATGTGTAAAATGTTACTTATGTGATGAGTGCTTTTTCAAAAACCAGGGAATGTTGTGATCAGCTCTGCCAGCAACAGAGATCACTGAGAAGATCAGTTTGGTCATTGAGTACACATGTTACAGGGAATATCCACAAGTTTGGTCAAACCTGACGTTCATATAAATTCATATATAAACCACAGTTGTGGTTGTACATGTTGAAAAAGTGCAGTTACTCACTGGGAAACTCTTTATAGCCCTGTCCTCATGAATAGACCAAAAATGCAGGGAGCTATGTTGATCCACATCAACAAACAGCAGATGTAAGTCTGTTGCAAAGTTAATGGGTAATATTTTCCCACTCAGGATCAAATTGTCTGCATGTCAACAGAGGTAGCTCACACTAGATTGTTGCTGAAAAAATTCATTTTTACTTCAGCTATTATGAGGGCTGCAGCTAAGGTCAGAGGAAACAGAGACATCTGAAGGAGATTACAAGTAACATTACTGTTTCTACTAACTGAAAAGTTCTGGATCCACTATGTGACAGCTAAATGCATCAGATAAATTTTAATTATGCTTGAAGAGTCAGATTAATAATCACCTAAATATAATTGCCCTCAACCACTGGTCCATATCTGAAGAGGAAAATGGTTTTGCTTTTTTAATTGACAGTATTTACTTGTGTATGTCAACATTCAGCTGATTTTGGACATTCATGATTTTGCCAAATATATCTAAAGTGCTCTTCAATTATGAGTCTTATCGATGTAGCAGATAACATCATGTGAAAGATACTGCTGAAATATAAGATGGTTTTGCTACCAGAATTTTCTTCTGCACTAGATTGTATGATTCTTTTTCTTTCTTTTTTGTTTCATCCAAGAGGACCAGAACGTACTTAGTACAGGAAAATAAATAAATAAATAAAATTTGGTTTGTGCAGCAGATGTCATACCCACTAAATTTGAAAAGGACAGAATTTTAATGTTAACAAAATGATTGAATTATCTTTTAAGTCTTCACTTAGGATTTGATCAGACTTGCTGAACATACATAGTAAGTATATGTTAAGTTCAAATATAATATCACTAAAATGAATGTGTAAAATCCAGTTGTTTCCATCTAACAGAATAAATTTCTTCTCCTCACCGCAGCTCCTTATAGCCCCCATCCTTTAGGTTATAAGAGATTTGGGGCACATGTAAGGAGCTACAGTGAGAAGGAAACCAGTTGTATGAGCAGAAGTCCAGTATAACCCAGTGAAGGTTTTTTAACAGACTTATTTCCAAATACACATATATTACCTTCTTTTCTTTTTTTCTGTGCTCCCTAAGGAACTAAGCTAATTGGACAATGCATTAAAAAGTAGAATATTGTATGTGAGAACACAGAGAAGTTAGAAGCCCTGGTTTGAAAGCGTTTCTTACACAGCAGTCCAAATCTTAGCTTTTCTATTCCAGCAAAAGGATGACATCGGTGATACTTACCATTGTGGTAGCACAAGCACCAGAAACAGCACATCTTGAATGTGTGGCAGAAATATTAATGAAATATTAATGAATGTTTTGAATGTCACCAACACAGAGTTCCTGCTTGGTTTTTTTCTGCCAAAGCAAAAGTGAACATAGCAAACAATTTGGGCACTGACATCCCCATATTTCTGAACTGAAAACACTTGTTTAAACAAAGATGAACTGATCAATTGGCTGCCTCAAAATACTGTTTTAAGAAATGCAGTGTATAGTACAAATCATTTAATTTTTTGTAAAGAAATGCACTAATTTGACAGATTTGAAACACAATTGTCTGAAAACGTATCTCATACCTTCTATAAACAGTAACAGACTTAATATCAAGGATACATTAATGAAATGTTATATTTGTTAAATGAAGTACTGCACAAGTCAAAGGCCTTATATTCTACAGTATAAAGTTGATATTTTCCATTGAAATTGAGGTTTTTAAACAAATACTAATGATATATGAAGATGCATACCTTCTGTAGGGGTCAGGGGGTGAGGAAAGATGGTACAATGTTAAAATACCTTATTTTCCTGCGTATAAGACTACTTTTTTACCTGCAAAATCTGTGGCTAATTTGGGGGGGTCGTCTTATACGCCGGATATAAGGATAATGAGGATGGAGGTGCTAAAACTCTATATTTTGACTGGAAAATGGGGGGGGTCGTCTTATACGCGGGTCGTCTTATACGCCAGAAAATAAGGTATATATTAAATGCCTAAAGTGGAAATGTCTGTTCAGCAAATGTATTTTCCTTTGTCCATTAAATAAAGCTTCAGAGTTGCATTATGCAGGAATCTCTTTGACTATCTCCTCAGGTTAACTGTTAACAAGCAAAATTCAGTGCCAAAGCTTCTGTCAGATTTGTCTTTGAGACAGGTGAAAGATTGGGATTCCAGGATAATAATTCATGCAAAATCTGGTGTGAAGCATTTGGGCCCTGACCAGGGAAGGAGATCCATGCGTCAAAAGTGGTTTCTACGCTTAGGCTGAGCCCTAACACACTTTCTATATCAGAAACTGCAAGTGCAGCAGAGTACCTGCACCTCTAAATATGAGACATCTTGATCTGATTCCCTTTCTGCAGTGCATAATTTGGATGGAAATTTGCATCTTATGTGGCATCTACAAAAAGAGGAGGCTGTGCCAGCTGGTAGGAATAAGGCATCTTATTAGCTTTGTTTTCTGCTGTGTTTAATAAATCAATAATTCTCAGTTCAATTCCAGCCACCATGCTTTCTGACCAAAAGCAGCAATGCATGTTGGAAGTCATAGTTTAAATGGTGGTTAAGCAAAACTGTTCATCCTATGGTCTGTTCAAACTGCTATAATGAAGGAGCATGGTTTCCAGTAGTGACTAAGTAAGAATCTGGGTGGAGAGGGTGCCCATATATGTTATTCTTAATGCATCTTTAAGGAGATACAAAAAACTGCAGCAACTATAGGACCATAGCACTGATCTTCCATGCAAGCAAAAATATGCTCAAAATTCTGCAACATAGACTCCAACCATACATGGGGGGGGGGGGAATCCCAGAAGTCCATGTGGGGTTCAGGAAAGGAAGAGGTTACTGGAGTGCACCAGGGAATTCCAAAAGAAAATCAGCATGTGCTTTATAGACTACAGCAAAGCCTTTGCCTGCAGAGAACATGAAAGGCTATGAAATGCCCTTAAAGTCATGGGAGTCCCGACACATCTGATAGTCCCAATGAGGAATCTACTCAGGACAAGAGGCTACCATCAGAACAGAACATGGAGAAACAGAATGGTTCCCAATTGGCAAAGGAGTCAGACAAGGCTCCATCCTTTCCCCCTACCTATTCAACTTATATGCAGAACATATTATAAGAAAAACAGGCCTAGACACAGAAGAAGGAGGAGGAGTGAAAATAGGAGGAAGAAATATCAACAGTCAAGACATGCAGATGACACCATAATACTAGCAGAAAACCTCAAAGACCTGGAAGACCTACTAAGGAAGATCAAAGAAGAAAGTGCTAAGGCAGGCTTAATGGTGAACATAATGAAAATAAAAATAATGGCCACTGAGGACCTTCACAAGTTCAACCTAGACAAAGAGGAAATAGAAATAGTAAAAGAATTCCCATACCTGGGGTCAAACATTGATAGAAATGAGGACTACAGTCAGCAAATCAGAAGAGAATGGAGAGGGTGGCTATGAAAGAACTATAAAAAATTCTAAAATGCAAAGACATACAACTCAGAAGAAAAATTAGAATCATATAAACTATCATATTCCCTGTTATCATGTATGGATGTGAGAGCTGGACAGTTAAGAAAGATGATAGGAAGAAAATCAATTCATTTGAGATGTGGTGCTGGAGAAGAATGGTGAGGATCCCATGGACAGCCAAAAAGACAAACAAATGGGTCTTAGAGCAGATCAAGCCAGAAACCTCTCTGGAAGCCAAGATGACCAAACTGAGGCTGTTGTACTTCAGACACATCATGAGAAAGGAGGACTCATTGGAAAAGGCAATAATGCTGGGAAAGGTGGAGGGAAGTAGCAAGACAGGAAGGCTACATGCCAGATGGATGGACTCAACTAAGGAGGTCACTGATATTAATCAGTTGGAGAGTGAAGCAGAGCACTGGAGGACTTGGAGATGTCTCATCCATGGGGTCGCCATGAGTCGAGATTGACTCAAGGATAGTTAACAACAACAAATGGGGCCCAACAGACAGTCAAAACAGAAGGCTTCAGTGGAGTGTCTGATGATGTGGTTCCCAAATCTAAGATCCAGCTGTCCTAGGAACAATGCACTGAAAGTGCATAAAAAGGTAGGTCTCCTGTCACATCAATCAACAAAACTGAGCAATTGTAAATCAGGACTGCATAACATTAGGACTGCTGACACACAACTGAAACAAAGCAATTTGACACCACTTTGACTCCCACAGTTGAACACCATGAAATTCTGGAAATTTAGCTCTGACATGGAAGACTAAATATCTCACAAAACTACAAATCCCAGAATTCCATAGAATTGAGCCATGACAGTTAAAGTGGTGTCAAGCTGACTTATTTTTGACATGTGGCAGAAGACCCAGGGGATCATATATTACTACTACAACATTATTAGAAATGATATGGGCATCTGGGTTTTTTTCCTGCCATTTCTCTCTTTCTCTCCCTCTCTCCCCACTGGAACAACTAGCATCCTGAGCAATGTGATGAAGACTGGGAAAATACAGAAATGGTTCTATGCCTCTAAGGGCACTGTCCCACTTCCCTGATCAGAGTAGTCACATCCCACTGGCTGCATTTGGTAAATAAGAAATCCTACCATTATGTATAATTCAGCCAACATGCATCAGTGGTAGGAACAAACATATTTTCTGAAACTCCTAATACACAATTCCCATATAAATACTCCACTGACACCCAGCCACTGGAAACACTGCTCCATTGCACAACAAAGAATACCACCATGCACATGAGTACTGTTAAATAGGCAGATCTCTACCTTTCTGGTCTGAAATTTTATTGTCGTCTCACCGCTTCATAGTCCTCCCTCTTTGACTTTGACTTTGTCTCTTTCAATCATGTTAGCCTAACCTGAGAACACATATGATGGAGATGATGCAGGTCTGGCTGAACGCATTTTGTTTTCTGAGGTAAAATCAAGATCTCTCTCTCTCTCTCTCTCTCTCTCTCTCTCTCTCTCTCTCTCTCTCTCACACACACACACACACACACACACACACTTCTTTCTTTCTTTTTTTCTTTCTGGCCAGGCTGTGGGGTGCAGAGCAGGTATATGGCACCCAGCTCTCTCTTCCAACACCTTCTTGGCTCCTGTCAGTATCTGCCACCTGAGGCAACTGTCTGACTCTTTCTAATAATAGGACTGGCCCTGAAAGTTTGAATTTGAAGTCCATCCATCTCTCTGTCCCCACTAGCATATTGGTGATTAAGCAGAAATGTATATGTAATCATTAGCAAAGACTCAGGGAAGAATTTTTCCTGCTGGCGCTGCTAATATTACCGGACAAGAGACACAGTCAGATATTTTTTAGACTATCTGAGTTGGAAACAAAGAGCCACGTTTCTTTGGTGTTTCACTCAATTCAATTTCATTGTATGCCTGGACCATCTAACAAATCAGAAAATGAAATGAGTGAAAGGATGGTATATTATGAAAAGTGTGGTGTCACAGTGACCATCCCCTGCTATTAAGGCACATGGGGGGGCAGTCTTTTACTAAGCAAATGTCTATGTTTGTGTTACTTTTACTATCCAAAAATCTGAAGGAAATAGTCACAGTAGCAATTCTAGTATGACATATATAACTCTTATGAGGCTTACTACTTTTTTTTAAAAAAAAAATCAGAATATTTTGTATGATAAAAACGTGTTTATTTATAGTTTACAAAATTTGTTATGGCTTCAAGGAAACAGAACAATGTAAAAAAAACAAACCACAGAATCAGTGTAATTCACACATTCTAAAAATTCAATCTCTATACTTTCATGCAATTATTTTATCATTGTGTCACACAAATGAATCTATCCTTACTATCAACATAAAGAATGTATAAACATTCTAGATACAGTATCTGAAATTAGCTCTATTTTGAGCATACACCAGACAAACTGTGAGTTGTAATCAAGTTAAACCTACACAATTTGGTCTGGAAAAATCAATTTCCGCAAACTTACAAAGTTTAAGAAAGTTATTCTCTGAGGACTAAACAGTACAATTTCTGTCTTCTATATCATGATATATAATTGATGGGATGGGAATACACAACATCCTCAAAGTAGGAATTAATGAAAGAGTGGGATTATCCTTAGTTCTGTTATGGCCTCAATGGATTTAACAAGCAGCCCAGACACTATTATGTGTATCCAGTTTGACATCCATTGAGGCATCATTAAAAAAACACAAAGCCACCCATGTAATGATTGAGTTGCATCAGCAATGAAAGATGATGTTTAAAATGTCAGGATGCAACACAAAATATGCCATGCACATTTCATGGGTGGCAGAGACAGATGCGATGCATTAACAACAACAAAATGTTCCAAATTGCTTTCTTCTAATGAGACAAGCATGTTACTGGCAAAAAACAAGAAACACATCAACCAGATATTACCTTATACAGCTGCCCTGTACCCAGATAGATAGATAGATAGATAGATAGATAGACAGATAGGCAGATAAATTAGATAGATAGATAGATAGATAGATAGATAGATAGATAGATAGATAGATAGATAGATAGATAGATAGATAGATAGATAGAATGAGCTTCTGCCTCCACAGTGCTCTGTCAATTCAGTAGTGGTCAGGCTGAAAGCTGAAAAGTCTCTGTGCATAAGGGTCAACCTCCTCAGCTACTTTCTGTCCCATATAAGCATGGTGGCAGCTCTCCTGGTGGAAATGCTCACAGTGGAAGTCAATCCAGTCTTTCTCAGTACTGTACCTCTCAGCTTCAGCAAGGATCCTTGTCAGTGCCATGATGTAACTGAGGGCCATCTGGAGGGTCTCATATTTGGAGAGTTTTTTGTCTTGCCCCCACTGGGGGACCACTTTACGTAGGCGGTCAAAGGCTGTGTTCAGCCCCTGCATCCGTCTCCTCTCCCTGGCGTTTGCAGCTAGCCTCCGCTTGGCAGCATTCTCCAAGCGTTCAGAGCCACACTTGGCTGCACAGGCAGTCCCATTTCTGCACTGGATGCCAGCTTCCAATCCAGAATCCATATTATTATTGAATTTGCAGGGTTTCATGAGGGGATGTTTTGTAATCAAACACAATGCTGGCAGAAACGCACAAGAAAGTTGAAATTCAGATAAGAAACGTGCTTGGCAAATAGAGTGCTTTTAGGTTTCGTTATGCTTTTGTAAAGGAGAGGAACCAGTTTTTTCCAAGGTTCAATGAGATGGGCTTATTGTGAAAAAGGACATCCTCCCAGAAGTGACAAACAGCATCAGCATTCAAAATTGTTCCTTTCTTCTTAAATCAGAGGCTGAAATCAGAAGTGTGCCAGACAATCATTCAGGTGTTCTTATTCTTCAGTTCTTTCAGCTTGGCAACAAAAAAGAAAGAAAGAAAACACCATCACTGCTTTTCAAAGTTTTGACTAATGGGCCAAAAGAGGGAGACAGGCAGGGAAAATGAAAAGTCCATATAATCCAAAAGAGTTTCTGTGGACAGCCTAAATAATTTTTTTTTCAAATGCCAGTTCCAGTGGCCTGTTCATTAATGCTGGGCTAAGAGGGAGAAGGTCTGAGTAGCTCTCCTTCCGGGCAATCTCACGTCTCTAGTGATGCTGTGTTAGCCTGAAGCTAAGAGGAGGAAAATATTCTTGGTCCTTCATCAGTCACTAGTACTGATCACTAAGCATCAGTTATCAACAAGGGAAGTCCTTTATAGAAACAACAGCAAAAGCTGAACAGGTGGCAGCAGGTGGGTGGGCGGCCTCTATGAGTCCATCCCAGCACCATCACACCCTGGGAACTGCAAACACACACATACACACACATACAAAAAAAAAAAAAAAAGAACCTGTTCCAACAAAATCCTGACATTGCAGTCTTCATCTGTTGAGAAGTCTCCCAAAGCCCTGTCTGTCCAGCACTAACAATTTGCCATCTGGACTAGTGTCTGCCTGCTGGGGCCCCAAGAATCACGACAGCTAAGCAAAAGGTCTTTTCAGTGAATAACCTTCTGCAGCTCAGCAAAAACCTTTCCTGACACATCACAGCAGTGTTGAGATGCCTTGCCTAAAAGTGCTTGGGTGGGAGAAGAAACTGTTAATAAAGATAACTCGACCCAAGAGGAAGAGAATCTGCTTAATGCTATATAAGAAGAATGTGTACACCTAAGAGGGAAAGAGTTACTAGGAGGCACATGGCAGAGTTTTTAAATGTTCACATTTGCCATCCCATGTCAAGTGTCATATCACACCTAAGAACCTCAAAAGCTTGTGTTTTCATAAGCAATGGGGTCCTTATGTATATTTGGCTTAAAATATAGATATGTAGATATAGGTGTAGATGTTCCAACTGCAAAATTTGGAAATCCACCAAACAGTAACTGCAGGATATAGACTACAGATATAGGCAGATCTCCATCAAAACATTCTTTTTCATAACAATAAACAGATTGTTTATAACAATAAACAGATGCACATTTAACAAAATGATTAGTGCCTATATAGACAGAGGTAATCTGTAATGAAGTTCATTAAAATAAATCGTAACAAGGGAACACTTTTTTAAAAAGACATCTACTCATCTTGGGTTAACTTGTTATACTAGTTATAATAGTTAAGAGGATCAAAAGTTAATTTTTCAAATGATCCTTGTAACCTATTTTAGTTTTCTTATGAAGATGATTATCATGTTGTCTTTCTTTCTGAAAATATGCTGTGAGTCACAAAGCAAAACAATAAAATTTTGTAAAATTTCCAGATTAATTAAATTGTTACCAAGTAGCCATGTACGAGTCATATTTTCAGTCAGACTTGTAATATGGCATTTTGATCTAAGACTGTAGACCAATTGTTCCCGTTATGACTCTAAAACCTCATGTGGTTGCAAACAGTTGATTAATCCTTCAGAGAGGCAATGACAATGAATGAGGTTGGGTAATCTGAAGACAATGGGATACAAGTGAACATTAGTGGACTCCAGCATAACAGATGTTAGGCGCAATCACTCTGCTCTTAATATTCGGCACCCTAAATGGTCTTGTTAATGGCTGGGTGGTAAGACATCATTATTTCATTAGCAAAACATCTGATGCATTTTCCATTTTTCCTTATATTATATTCTGGTATCAGAAAGGTGCCCTGCTTGTTCTTTTCTGTGCATGCTGGGATCTTCATCACCCCACAGCCCTGAAAAAATTATGCCCTTGAAATATTTCGGCACTGATTTCCTAATGACCATTTCTGACTGTAGTTAGAAGCATGAAAACCAGCACAAAGCTGTCAATATATTTCAGATGATGGAATCTGTATATTTAGTCCTCTGAAAAGGCCAGCAAACATTTTATAAATGTCTTTTCATTTTGAGTAAGATTTGCACATGCACCTCCAATTTTCACAAAGAATTATACATACACCTAGGGTGGCACACTGAGCAATCTCATTATTAAAACATTTCACATCTGCAGCTTAAACACCACCTCTTTAGACAGGACTAGGATATTATGGCTAATCAAACAGCAACTCAGTCTTATTTACCCCCTCTTGGTTTGCACTCTGACTCAGTTCTCAGGATCTTTTATTACTTTGCTGTGGTTTCATCAAAGCTTTGGTCATGCTGGGCTGTTTGATCCAATTAGAGCTTATGGGAAAACAGAAGTTTTGTAAGAGTCAGTGTGTAAATGAAATTATTATTATTATTAGCAACAGCAGCAACAACAGCAGCAACAGCATTTGCAAAGTTAAGGAGGAAGAGCTTGGGAAGTTACTTTAAAAAATAACTAATTATGTCATTGTTCCAAGACACTAAAACATATTTATATGTTGCAGATTTTATAGTTATACAAATTATAGTTGCAAAATTGAACAGCAACATTACTTTTACTATTAAAGAACTACTCTTAACCACATTTCCATTTCTCACTACATTCTTCACCTTAGTTACTTAAAAAAAACAAAAACAGAATGGTACAAGCTGCCAGCTTTTGGGGCAAGACATACTCTGCTCCCATCCATCTTATTTTTCAACTGAACACTCACAACTGAGCATAGGACAAGATCATCAAGCAGTATTTGAACCATGTAATATTTTTCCTTCACCATTTGATGAAGCTTGTTGTTGTTAACTGCCCTTGAATCGTCCTTGACTCATGGCAGCATTGTGGATAAGACATCTCCAAGGCCTTCCACTGCTCTGCTTAGGTTCTGTATATTCAAACCGATGACCTCCCTGATTGAGTCCACCCATATGGCATGTGGTCTTCCTCTCTTTCTACCACTACCTTTCCTAACATTATTGTCTTTTCTCATGATTCATGCCTTCTCATGATGTGTCCAAAATACAACAGCCTCAATGTTGTCATCTTGGGTTCCAGGGAGAGTTCAGGTTGAATCTGTTTTAGGACTCATTTGCTTGGTTTTATGGC
>JAIPUX010001880.1:17069184-17079381 GCA_020142125.1 Phrynosoma platyrhinos
TCTCATCCTCCTCCTTCTCTACCCGGCGTATAAGACAACCCCCGACTTTTGAGATCCTTTCCCAGGGTTAAAAACTCATCTTATACACCTGAAAATATGGTATGATACGTTCAGCATACAAATTAAACAGATAGGGTAATAAAATGCAGACTTGCAGAATCATTCCATTTCTCCATATTCTCTCCTCACAGTAGCCTCTTGTCCTGACTGCAGGTTATGCATCAGGACAATAAAGTATTGTGGCAGACCTGTTTCTTTAAGTGTGGTCCATAGTTTTTCATGGTCTACACCAGAGGTAGGCAACCTTTCCCCTTTAAGGGCCGAGGGACTTCAGCTCCCAGAAGCCTCAGCCATGTTGGCCAATAGTCCCATGTTGGCCAATGGCTCCTGGGATTCTGGGAGCTGAAGTCCTTCGGCCCTTAAAGGGGAAAGGTTGCCTACCCCTGGTCTACACAATCAAAGGATTTGCTTTAATCTATAAAGCACAGGATGATTTTGTTCTTATATTCTTCTGGTTGTAATATTACTCTTCCATCCTGGTATTTGTACATTGTGTACTACTTGTTTTACATGTTGTTGTTGTTGTTGTTGTATGCCTTCAAGTTTTTTCCAACTTATTGCGATCCTAAGGCTACCCTGTCACACTTAGATAGGCAAAATTAATCAGTGCATCCTAGTTAGAGCTTATGAAAATATGTTAATTCCTGAGTAGCTTCTCACAATTTTGGGCAAACATCCCATAGGCCAGAATCCTCTCTTGACAAGTAGCCAGATTGCATAGTGCTGGGCCTTATGGGTATCTCCATTATGGAGCCACTCTTGACTTCTGTGGTCATCCAAGATGGCTGAAAATTAGCCAGTCCATCTAGTCCTCATTATAATATAAGAAAAATGCCTGCTGACCTTATTTATCCCAGTACATTGAGTCTTGCTTGTTGGTGCTTGTTGGTGCTGTAATTCTAAATCGGCAGGAAATTAAACTCTGTAGTCACCCTTCAAGTGTATTGTTTCCAGATTAGATAGCCGGCCTCAGGTTGGGCAGGTTGTGTTTGTTTCATTCAGGACATTAGGTGGCACCGCTCCCTCACTATACATGTAAAATTGGAATATCCCATGGGGTTATTGAAAATGTAAGTCAGTAATTTTAATATAATAGTGATATTAATTTTAAATGTTAATGGTTTAATACTGTTTTAAGGGTGAGAGGGAACATTTTGTACTGTATTTTATACTGTGAACCGCCCGGATTGGGAAACCATTGGGCGGTATACAAATAAATTTTATTATTATTATTATTATTATTATTATTATTATTATTATTATTAATGAACTTGTTGAGTGCCATCATTATAACATCTTGAAGCTGATGTCTGCATCTTCTTTATCTTAATGTTGTTGAAGGACCTGGTTGCTCTATTTCAGACATACAGTCAGTAGCAACATTTTTGTGGCCCAGGCAGTAGTTTTGAGGCTCTTTAAGAAAGGCAAGCTGTCAGTCTCAGGTGGCAGCTGCCCTTGTCACCTTTCACATATTTTTACTGAGTTTCCTTGGCATTTCTTTGTTTCTTGGAGGCCAGAGATTATGTGTACCATACAACCCATCCTAGACTCCTTAAACTTGCCTGATGTTCTCAGGTGTAGTGGAGGATACTATGCTGTTGCTATGACTGAAGTAAGGTTCAGTTGCCAGTCCAATCAACAGTCCAATTGTGGAGCTTGTCCCACCACTAATATAAACTGTTTTACCAGTCCTGAATTCAATCTTAATTCAGGCTGCAGACGGACCCTATCACAGCAATTTTGCCACTGAAACTGACTGTAATTTTACGTAGTTCAGAGGATAGCTTTACTACTGAGATCTGAATACCAGCTCAACATTTTTACAGAGCAGAGCATAGAAAAGTAACATTTCTAACCACCACTCTTAGAGCTGCACCCAAACCAGTAGGGTACCCAAGCTGCATGTCCAAAAAGGTAAGTTTTTTTCTATTTCTGATACAGGAAGGCATCCTCAGTAGTGTGCTGTTGATTAAGGAAGGCATCCAGGTGTCATTGGATCCAGGAAGGACATGTGTTGGTGATTCAGTGATTTCCCCCTCCGTCCTGTGATTCCCAGTATTTTACTGAGTCTCTTCTGGAGAGTAAAAGCCTAAGCAGACTGCCAGAAATAGTGCACATTAAATTGAGGCACTGCCCTGGCTCAGTGCTAGGGAATCATGAGAACTGTATTTTTTTCTGAGACATTGAGCCTTCTCTGCCAGAGAGCTCTGGTGCCACAATAAATTACAGTTCCCATGATTCCCTAGCACTGAGCCAGGGCAGTGCCTCAATTTAATGTGCACTATTTCTGGCAGTCTGCTTAGGCCCTAAGTTGGTAGATCTTGGTGGTATTGAGCTTCAGGGAGCTACAGAAAGGGGGGGGGCTTTAAAATTTCCTCTTTCTCTCTTCTCCCTACTGACAGCTTTGGTTGGAAGGAGGACATTAGCTGATACTACCCCACTGTTTAACAAGTTCCCAAGGTGAATTAGGGGGAAAGAGTCACAATTAGAATAAAATAGATTAAATTAGACAATTAGAATAAACTTAGAATAAATTTTAATTTTACAATGAGAGTAATACAAGTAGAATAAAATAGATTAAAATGCTGGCTTCAGCTAGTGGATTGTGGGGATTCCTATGTAAAACCAAGAAGATCTCGTGTGCCTCCAGTCTGCCCATCCCTATCTAGAGTTTCATCTCATAAGCAAAGCTCTAGTCCATGGCTTAGGTCACCAACTAGTTGGCTGGCAGAGGTGTGTTGCCGTAATGGTACTGTGATGGTAAGTGACATGGGCCCATTATTTTTTAATTCAGGGCTATTTTCTGGTGCAAGCGGGCATAAAATTCCAATCTACAACCCTTCGTTTCCCATTGATTTCCAATTGGCAGAATATGCCAGATGCTGTTTGGTCTAAGTGCTGCTTTGACTTCCACTAGTGACGCTGGCTGCCTTTTGGCTTTGTTGCCCAGTGTCTTCTCAGCAGGGAGGCTCCCAGCTTGCATAAAAGTCTTCTAGGGCTTCCCATATGTTCTAGTGGAGCGCCTGACCTAACTGGAATTAACTCCAAAGTGGCATCCAGCATTATGGCTGGAGCTGGCCCAGAAGAGATTACAGATGGCTCCAGTCTAATTAAATATTTTACCTCCTGCTGATAAACAAAAAGAAAAGAAGACAAGAAGACACCAGAAAATGCCCAATTTCCCTGAGATCCTTGTTTAAGCAGGAAGACAAAGACAACCCTAGAGGTCAGTAATACATGCTTTAAAGGTCTCTAATGGATCAAATGAGTTACACAAATGAGACGTGATTATTTATTTATTTTGAATTGTGTACTACCAATTATCATTCAGAGCAATGCACAATGGGATTCAAACTATCATCATATGGTAGCTCATTCAGTCTTCTGAGCAAATGGAAAACAACAACACTATTGAATGCATGATGTTATCACTTTCAGAACTGAATTGAATACAACTGAGGTGTTTGGAAATGCATTGTCAATGGACTCAGATCTTGATAATTTACTTTAAAAAAATCAGTAAGTTACAATTACATTGAGAGAGTCCCCCAAAGAAGCTATCTGTGATTGTAGTTTCAATTTTAAAAAAGTAATTATTTCCCTGATCATTGTGCAAAGATAACCAAGGTAACAAAAATGCTTGCCTTTTTACTTACTTTTTAAAAAAATCTAAGTATTTGGCCTGTGGTACAAAACATACCTCTGTATCAAAGTAACAAGCATTCTGTAACTGTAAGATAACTAAAATTGTTACAGATGCTCTGTAAAATGAAGTTAGCTCAACTACATTGTAATTTAGTGCCAGACGGCGCTTTGCGCTGTCTTCGAGGCAAGGAAGGGGAAGGGCAGCCTCACGCTGGGCACCCCAACCCCTTCCCGAACATGTCATTGGAGCGCCCATTGCTCCGATGACGTACTTCCGCCGCAGCGTCTGCACACACTGCGGCAGAAGAGACGCCGAAGGTGAGCCCAAGGTGCAAGTGGGCATTTAGCGCTCCTTCCAGGGCCTGAGAAGCTGCTGGTTGGGGCTGAGGAGTGCGGCTACCTTGGCCCCAATCCACAGCTTCCCGGGGCAGCCCATGGCCGCCCGTCTGCTTAGGCCCTTTTTAAAAAAGAATTAACAAGAAGTAAATAGTTATATGTAATTGTTACTTCCAAGCTCTGAATGGGTATTTATTGTTGCTGAAAGAAAATAAATCTTACTGTTTGGCATCACTTTCAATATCTTTCTTTCCTTCAGATCTTACCCTTTTTTAAAAAATCAAAATAATCCAGCCAAATTGAAGCCTTTTTGGGCCCAATTGAAAAAAAGCATATACTGTACTGAACTCTCTCCAGTTGAAATCAACAGTGGAAACAAAGGTGTCCATCCCAGAGTAACCAAATAGCTAGGGCCAGAAAACACAACTTCACCTGGGGCAGGACATTTGTTTTGAGTTTTGATTCTTTTCAGCAAAATAAATTATTATTATTATTATTACTGATGATGATGATGATGATGATGATGATGATTTAATAATTCACATGGTTGGCATTTCTGAACAATATTAGCACTCTTTATTTCTAAAGGAAAACATACACACCCATAACATCTGAACCTGAAAAAATAGGAAATGGACATAAACTGTGAGGTAAAATACTCTAGCTGTTTTTATTTCTTTGCAGGAGGATCTAACATTCATAGTAGCATGGGGTAATTTCTATCCTAATTACAAAATAAACTGTTGAGGTTCCCCATTGAAAGGCCATTCTTTGTGCCACTCTACATACATCCAGAACATGTCACTTGAGTGCTGCAATAATCTTGGCAAACAAATTTCCCATGCTGTGTTCTTTGTCTACTTATCTGCTTCACTGTCGAAAAAGCAACTGTGTAGGAGTATATGGTTTATTCCATCAAATAACACCAACATACAGTAGGAGCATAACTTACGCTATACAGTTATACCAGTCTGATACTATTTGAACTGTCATAGCTCTGTCCCAGGGGATCCTGGGATCCACAGTTTTGTCAGGTGCTTAGAATTCCCTACTCACACATGCTTCAGCTACAGTACCAACATTATCAAATAGAAACCTCCTTTTTTAAAAAATATTTTTATTAAGACACAAATTTATGAATACATGAAGAAATCCATTTACTAGATTGCAAATCTAGTAAAATAGAGAAAACTAACAAAACCTCTCTACTAGAACATAAAAGGAAAGGAAAGGAAAGGAAAAGAATACGGATAGATTGACTTCCTCCCCAAAACATTTGGTTATATTTATAACTAACTTAAACCTTCCTTTAATGATATATAAACCGGCTTCTATAACTAATGAATTCTAGCTATTAATCAAACGACATATTGAAACAAAAGCCCATTTTCTTTTTGAAAATGCAATAAACAAATCCCAATCCCTTTTAAAGTTTATTAATTATTTTTCCTTAATTAATACAGTGGGCCCTTGTATCCACTGGGGTTTAGTTCCAGGTTTCCCCATGCACACCAAAGTCTGTGGATGTTAAAGTCCCATTAAAATAATCATGTAGACAACTGTATTGTCCATTTATTCATTTGAACATACTCATTCAATTTTGATAACCAATCTCCTTGAGTTTGTATCTCAGCATTCTTCTACTTTTACTTCTGAGGATATACAGTTCTCACAGCAGTAATCAAATATTCTATCACTCTGCCATGTTGTGTCTCCAGTTGTTCCTCCAACCTAACAAGTACGATTCTGGTTTCCTTGGTATTGGGGGGGGGGGGGAAGACATTCAAGTCCATCACACAACTTTCATACGATTCCATAGGATGGAGACTTGGTAGTTAAGGTCATTTTGAACTGCTTACAACTGTGTGGTGTGGTCTTTGATTAGTAGATTTTCTAAGCTAGTGAAAAAATGGTCTCCTACCACATTTCATCTCAAGAGGAAATAAAGTTCAGCCAATGTTATAATCACAGTGTAATCAAGCTGAGCTTCCTGTGGTGCACTTACCACAAACATCAACTTCACAGTTGGTTCTGATTAATCCTTTGATCTATCTGAAGTTCTGTCTCATCCTAGTGTTTAATTTTTATTTATTTATTTATTTAATAAATGTATATACTCCTTCCATGCCTTACAGCTTGTGGAGCATGTTATGAGGATGTGGATAAGATCTTTGATGGGTTTCAGCCTACCACATTTTTGCTTGATCTTTTTTCCTCATGGCTGATTGTTTATATTGGGTGAGAAGTGAAGAGATGCCTGTGATCAGGATCTAATGAACTTATCTTTAAGAGACAGAGGGGGGTTGCAGACTGCCAGAAATAGTGCAAATTGAGTCCACTTTTAGGGTTAGGGTTAGGGTTAGGGTTAGGGTTAGGGTTAGGGTTAGGGCTAGGGAATCATACGAACTGTATTTTATTGTGGCACCAGGGCTCTCTGACAGAGAAGGCTCAATGTCTCAGAAAAAAAACAATTCCCATGATTCCCTAACACTAACACTAACCCTAAAAGTGGACTCAATTTGCACTATTTCTGGCAGTCTGCAACCCCCCAGAGTGGCCTCAGCCTTCATAAAAGACCATGCCTGAAGATATTAATTTCCAAGTTGGACCTAGCAGATCTTAAAGATTGGGTGGCAAATGTATATGATGGTGAACTAGATCCATGCTTTCTTGGAGAGAGTGATTTTCTAGAGTGTGGAGCTTATTGTTCAGGCAAAAGAGGAGTCTTACCTCTTCCAGGTTCAATCCTTAATCAGGGATACACCCAGATGTTATCACACATAATTCGCCACCAATTCTGCCACGATAATCGCCTGTCGAATCCAGTCCAGGTTCAAGGATCTCTCAGCCAGCCAATTTTTAAAGTAGGAAAACTTCCATTTTCGAAAAAGTGCTGGCTGAGCTCAGCTTCGACACAGGCTCCATTTGGCCAGTGGCATAGCAGCAGAATCGGTGGCTAATTATGTGTGATAACATCCAGGTGTATCCCCGATCAAGAATTGAACCTGGAAGAGGTAAGTTGCCTCTTTTGCCTGAGTGATAAGCTCCTTAATTTCAGTATGCGTTTAGGCTTGGTTTTGGAACTGGAACAGCCTTAATAGCTTTCTGGGATGATATTTATCAGAAAAGAAACGGACAGAGAAACCCTCTTTCTCAGTCTTTCAGCAGCTTTTGATACCATTGACCATGAAATCCATCTGAAATGGCTATGTGAGCCAGATGTGGGTGGGACCAACTTATATTGTTTCTGTTCATCATCTATAACTCCCCATTTCCAGAACATGTTTGTTGTTGTTGTGTATCTTCAAGTCATTTTCAACTTATGGCGATCCTAAAGTGAACCTATCAAAGGGGTTTTTTGGTGAGATTTCAGAGGAATTTGCCATTGCCTTCTTCAGAAGCTGAGAGCATGTGACATGTCTCAGGTCACCCAATGGCTTTTACTAGGGGAATCTCTTTGCCTTAGGGACCTGCAGTGTTCCATCCTATTTCCATGCTGTTCAATATCAACATGTAACACTGTCTCAGGATGAGGAGAAGCATAGTCCAATGCATCTGGAAGGCAAGACAGTGTGGAAAGCTGCTGGATAATTTTCTGTGGTTATTGTGAGTCCCTTTAAGCATGGTTTATCATAGAAAAGGTGGCATATGACTAAACTGGTAATGATGACATGTTAAAAGAAACAGCATTACTAAATGATGTCATTACCACTAACGGTGATTCTGTTGAAACCATCCTGGAATGTGGTGGTGTGATCAGTAGAATCTGAATTGTGGACATCAGTGGACATCAGTAGCATCATCTGCATAAAGAAAATGCCTGTACAGGAGTGTTGCTTCAGAGAAAGTGATTCCATCACAGACAACTCTTTAAAGGCAATTCTTTCTTACTCTTCAAAAGTTACTAAAATCATTACTCCTGTTTCTCAGTGGCAGGATTGAGGCTACCTAACTCTTGACACTCACTGCCTGAGTACCTTGTTGTTGGGAGTGGTATCTGCTCCAGAAGCTATTGCCCATTGCTGAAGCCTGTTCCCTAATGGTACATTTTTAATCATTTAGAAGGATTAAAACCAAATAAAAAGCAAAAACTCAAATTAATTAGCTTTCCAGTATCTTGGAACAGAATGTCCAATGCCTCAGAAGCATCACTTGGCTTAAGATTGATGATGGTCTGCTTAGGTCATGTTTGTAAATACAAAACCATCTGCAAACTCTCCTGGGTTGGGACCAGTAACAGAGTAATTTTCCAAGAGCAGGTGCTCCTTTTGAATTTTTTTTTCTTTTTCCTCCGTGCTTTCTTTCTGCTGAAATGGTTACTTTATCAAGGATATTCTGGCTCATTATCAGTGATATCTTGCTGGTTCTTACTAGTGAATATTTAAATCTTGTCCAATTTGGAGTCTCTTAAGTAGATCCGTGGCAGAAGCAGTGATGGAGCTCAATGGATAAGAGACAAGAGGCCTAAACACTGCACGCAACCACATGTAATGTGAACCAATGGTACTTTGAAAACAGGAATAGAAGCTTCTGGAGAGGGAATCCACAATGGCCAAGCAACAAAGGCAGTCAATTGCCTTCTTTGTCTGTTCTCCAAACTGAGTGTGGCAAAAGAGGGGGGAAACAAAATGACACCCTTTCCTATTCTGTGACAAAATCTGATTTGGCTGCAGTTGAATTTTTCTTCAGCAGTAGTGACTAGATATCACCCACCGTTTCACCTCAGGATAATAGGCTAGCTTGGAGATCACAGGTCAACCTCTTGCTGCAGCCTCCCATTCCTTTCTTCTTTCCTGAAGTAACCTCCTCACTTCTCTCATGTTAGCTCTGCCCTTGCTCTAAATCCTCTCCCAGAGTACCAAATGCACGTTCTACTTCAGAAAGGATGAGGGAATAATCCCACCACCAAATAGCTAACCATTCAAGGTTGTGGCAGACTCACCCCCTATAATGCTACAGCCCAGCAGCTTGATAATATATTCATGGCTGACTCTGAGGAGAGGAGAGGGATTAAAAACCTTTTCCCACACTGTATTGGTTGAACTTGAGCCAGCCTCCATCACCATTGATACATTTCTCTGCTTCCCCTTCCCAGTTATTTCTGGGGGGAAAGGGGAGAGCAAGCCACACCGTGAATCCTTATTGTTAGCATACCCTACACCATTCCTGCTGGATATACTGTTTCATAAATAATATCTAGAGTTGGGCATGCTTCGGGGTCACAATGACCCATGGAAACTAGAGTTATGTACATGTCAGAGTGATGCTGACCGGAGAACATGTGGAGGCCTAGAAAAATTAGATAAATGCTAATGGATTTGATTATCACCTTGCTTCCCACACCCCAGGTCATTACATTTCCATTGGAAGCAATCAGTATGTCCTTTATCCCACCTTATGATGATGTTCCTACACACCCTTCCTGCCCAATCATTAAGGGATTTTCTCAGATCTAATGAATGTATTGTCACTCCAGAGCTAAAGTCATCAGCCATTCCAGACTCCTTCATCAGTCCTATGGGAAAGCCATGAAGGTCTTTCTCATACTGACTTAACACAACATACCCCTCAAGGGTATGACATGGGATATAAACCAGCCCCAGCCCTAGCCATGTTGTTCACAGACAGGGCTCCCTCTGGATGTGCATTTCCACAAATTTCATGATCAGTAATTATGGTCCTCTTCATCCCCCAACTTCTTTCCATCTAATCTTCCACACCTTTCTTTCCAATAGTATGATTCTTAAGGTCATCTCAGTTCTTGTATGTCTGTGTGTACCTTTGCATATTTCTAAATAAAACATTTTATTTACTAAAACTGGAGAACTCTCTGCATTTATTATCATATACATCAGTGAAATGATCCCCACAGTCTCCTCTCACAGGGCTTTTTTGAGCTATAATTTCCCCAATTATTATTATTATTATTATTATTATTACACTCACCCCTCCGTTTTCGTGGACTTGAAGTCTGTGGTCTTGATTGTTTGTGGAATCAAGCTCCATTGGGTAAAATGGTGTGTGCTGCCATTCAAACCAATGGGGCTTGAATATTGGCAAGTTTCCATTTTCAGGGAGGGCAGAATGGATCCCCCGCAAAAATTGAGGGGCAAGTGTATTATTATTATTATTATTATTATTATTATTATTATTATT
>JAIPUX010001880.1:17125924-17141913 GCA_020142125.1 Phrynosoma platyrhinos
AAGGAAGGTATAAAGTAGACAAGGAATTTTGAATGCAAAATAGATGAGCACATGTGTGTATAAATATGTTGGTATGTTTTGTTGGTCTGTATGTTTTATTGGGAGTTTAATTATATGAAATAAGAAATTATAAATCCAAAAAAGAAATCAGATTGGTCTGTCATGACTTGTTTTTGAGAAACCAACATTGACTTTTTGCGATTATGGCATTTCCTTCTAAATGTTCACAGACTCTGTTTAGTTATCTGCTCTAGAATCTTTCCTCGTATTGATGTCAGACTAAATAGACAATAATTGTTGGGGTGATCTCTTTTTTCTCCTTTTCAAAGATGGGGACAATATTTGCACTCCTCCAGTTTGTTGGGACTTCTCCTGTAATTCAGGAGTTCTCAAAGATTATTTCCAATGGCTCCAAGATTACATCCAAAGGTATTAAAAGAACTAGCAAATGTAGACTTAAATTCATTTAGATTAACCAAATAGGATTATATAAAGATTAAGTGAAAGATATTAACATTGTGAAAGCTAATATTTTCACAAGCTACAGAGCACAAAAGGTATACGTCTGAACTTGTTCTGCATCTGCAATTCAGAACTGACACATTTTGACACCATTTTAACTGGCTGGGCTCTATGCAATGGAATTTTGGATTTTGTCATTTTGTAAGAGATACAGATGTTGCCTTCTCTGACAGACAGCACTGGTGTACCACCAAACCACAGTTCCCAATTTTTCCTACCCATGAACCATGTCCATTAAAATAGTCCCCAAATGGTTTATTTTTACATTGCAAACCCAGCCTAACATGATCAATCTCAACCCTATACATACACTGACCTTTACGCAATGCTTTCACAGGTGAAATCCATTAATTTAACCATAACATTTATATAAGTCACAATTCATTGTATTAGGGTAATTCAAAAAGAAATAGCTTTTTGTTCTCTACACAAATTTATATTTTAATAGTAATTCAAACATTTATCTCAAAACAATACATATGGAAACCATTCCTTATCTAAAATGAACACATTTAATAACAGAGAAGAACAATAATCAACTCTAACAAAATGGTTTCCCTCAAGTACATTTTTTTATTCATAGATTTCCATAGCTATTTAGTTTATTTTTAGAACACTAGCTTCAAATCCTATCACCACTAATATGGGTAAAGCAAAGGAGCTCTTCTAACAAATGCCTGAGCAAGGTAAGAATCAAAGAATTCTCATTGACATTGTCTTTTGAGTTATATTAGTTGCAAAACAATACATTTCTGATGATCAAATACACAATTACTCACTTTTTATATTGTAATTACAGTCCAAAAACAGGAGGCCATGAACTCAGCCATTCAATGACACTTAAGCACAATAGATTTAAGACTGGAACAGGTGGAAAGCTGAATTGACAGTTGCCAGGAAAGTGGCCGAATAGTATAGATTAAGTTAAATTCCCCTTTGCATCGGCACAAAGGACACCAACGCGATTAGTTTGGGGTCAAACATTGGCCACAACTTTTATTTTGTACAGGGTCTTGATGTCAATCAATTAAACATTTAAATAACAATTTAATTAACTATTTAATTAACAATTTAAATAAGCATTTCTTAACAAGAATTTGTTTTGACACCTGCGTTCGTGTATTTAAGTGCAAGCGCTATTGAATAATTGTTTCTAACATGGCATGCGTCAAATCCTTTAACTTATGCAATATACAATAACAATATCTAACCCCTCCCCCAACCAGATATGATGCCAAAAGCATTTTATGACATCATAACATTATGACATCATTGAGTTTAATATGACATCATAGAAATTGGTTTAAGCTAATGACATATACCAAAAAAATTCCCTCCCACCCCCGAAGGTGACCAGTCAAGTGTATATAACATGTTTACCAATTAATTAAGGGTGGGAGGGATGGGTTGCTCATCCAAAAATAAAATGGCTGCTGACACGTGGCAGCACAGGGCTACATAGCCCCAAAAATCTCACTCCCTAGTCTTGTGAGATTTAAACTCTCACGAGACCAAGGAGCGAGACCTCCATCTCATTGGCCAAGCAGACCGGCAAGGGCGGGCCTTCCGGTCTGCTTAGCCAATCCCGTGTCGGTGCCCTTATTTGGGCCAATGCAACAGAAGGCCCCTCCCGACTTGTCGGGGGGGTGTCTTTGCATCGGCACAAAGGACACCAACGCGATTAGTTTTGGGTCAAACATTGGCCACAACTTTTATTTTGTACAGGGTCTTGATATCAATCAATTAAACATAACTATTTAATGAACTATTTAATTAATAAGCATTTCTTAACAAGAATTTGTTTTGACACATGCGTTCGTGTATTTAAGTGCAAGCGCTATTGAATAATTATTTCTAACATGGCATGCGTCAAATCCTTTAACTTATGCAATATACAATAACAATATCTAACCCCTCCCCCAACTGGATATGATGCCAAAAACATTTTATGACATTATAACATTATGACATCATTGAGTTTAAGATGACATCATATAAATTGGTTTAAGCTAATGACATATACCAAAAAAATTTATTATTTTTATCCCAATTAATAATGTTCAATTAACCTAATAATTCCCTAAAGGGCGGAGGGTGCCTGCCCGCCACAGGAGGGGGCCAGCCTAGCTTGGCATCCCCTCCCCCCCCCCGAATTGATGTTTTCATGTATGACTCCAATGAATTGCCCTGTGGGGAGAGATGGACACCATCTCCCCTGTACAAGTGTGGCAATGTGACCTGTATTCCTTCATGATCAACAATAACACCCACTCTCCCCAACATCTTGGCTACAGATCTGTTCAACCAACGCTGAGCTCCATTGATAGCCTCATCATTCCGAGCTCCGGACCAACCTCGCCGAGGCAACAACTTTGTCCACATGAGCAGTGTATTTGGCATTCTTCACTGTATTTCTTTCATGTCTTTAATCATCCTTCTAACTAACTGTAATGAAGTCAGTTCTGAAAGGTCATTTTCACCTAAATGTACAAACATGATCTTGGGATGTGTGAAAGAGGCCAGCAATTCAATAAGTCTAGGCAGTAGTGCTCCCCACAACATTCCTCTACAACCAAACCATCTCACAGTTCCAGCCTCTCCCAATCCCATGGCCAAATCTCGTCGCTGCTCAATGATGTGCCGTTCAGCCCAAAAGACCAAACTGTGTCCCAGGATCCATATGTCTCCAGTATTCAGTTCTGCCAAATTAATCAAAAACAAATCAGACAATCAGCAATACCCTTAACTTAAGGGCGAACATACGATTTAAACGCTCTAGAGCATCAGTGACCAATCCTATGAATTGCAGTATCACTTAAACCCTGTGTTGCTGCAGCTGTCGCTGCCCCAATTCTAAAAGAATGAGCAGGAAATTGAACCGCTGGCAAACCAGCGTGTCTCAAAACCTCATGCAACATAGCCCCAAATTGATACTGTGTCAACGGAAGGCCTGATAGATGTAAAATTAAATATCCTGATATATTTGGCCTTATTTGAAGATAATTAGTTAATGCCCGCACTGGGCAAATATGGTCAGCATGTGCCCTAGCCAAGGTTATAGATTGTCCTTTCCCCAATTGATCAGTTTTTGATTGCTGAATTGTTGCTTGTATCCCCTGTTCAGAAATGTGGATATCTGATAGTAATAGAGCCCAGCCAAAACTATCATTATGAGAACTAGGGACAATTTTGCTTATTCTCAAGGCTGCAAAAAATGCTAACGAAAATACAGCCTTAAACAATATCACCTCTTCGGGTGTGGTACATGTAACCGGGAGGTTTTGCCAAATTCTTATCAGTATAGGACCTGTTATTGGCAAACGATTATTCTGTACTGTTGAAGACTCCCTAGCCCATCCCTCCAGAGCCCTACGGACTCTAAAATCAACTGTAGGGTCATTAAAAATAGAGTAAAATAACAGTGCAGCTATCCTGCCTCTGATGGTGACTGGAGATAAACCAGATTGTCTAAGGTGGGCTGCAAAATGGAGGATAACTTCCACCTTTAATTGCCAGACCTCCATCTCCCTGACAGTTAACAAGAAACATCTAAATGCTCGCTACACAAGCTGATATGACTTGCGTGTCGACGGGGAGACGGACTGGAGAATCGCCCTTTCAATTTCTATTCTCCAAGGCTCCAAAGATGTTTTGGTACCTCCAATGGATGGACTGCTGCCTCTGGCGCCAGTTGACAGAATCTGTAAAACTGAAAACGCGAAAGGGCATCTGCCAATGGATTTAGTAAACCAAGAACGTGTTGAGCTTGGAACAAAATATTAAACTTCAAACATTGAGCCACCCACTCCCGATCTAGTGTCATTATCCTAGCAGATTTAGAAGTCAAGGAGTTCACTATGTGGACTACAGCTTGGTTATCACACCAGAATTGCACTGTTTTGTTTGCAAATTGCTCTGGCCAGAAATGGACCACAACCACAATAGGAAATAGTTCTAAAAAAGTGAGGTCTCGTGTCCAACCTTTTTCCGCCCATGATTGCAGCCATCCCTCAGCTGCCCACTGGCCATTAAAATATACTCCAAAACCAAAAAACCCCTGAAGCATCGGAGTGTACCTGAAAGTCTGCCCTTAAGACCATTTCAGATCTCCAAAATGAAATACCATTAAATTGTTCCAGAAATGACTCCCATATCCTCAAATCCTCCCTTATTCCAGAAGTAATTCTAATATGGTGATGGGGGGGCTTCAGTCCCCTGGTGACTTTGTACAAATGTGAACAGAATGCCCACCCAGGAACTATAACCTTCTACCAGACCTCTTAGAGGCACACCAATGTAAAAAAATGCTGAATGCTTCAAATGCTGAGCAAGAAATGTAACACCCTATTGGCATAGCTTTATTGAAGTAATACTTCCTTTCGAATTGAAAGCCCAGGAGATCAAAATCTTCTGGGTGAACTGGTAGTAACTTAAAAGCAGATTTAATGTCGCATTTTGCCAATAAGGCTCCTTTGCCCAGTGTCTTAACCATTTTTACTGCTGAATCAAATGAAGCATATTTAACACTAACTGAGGGTCGATAGCGTCAGTTACTGATTCGCCTCTAGGGTAAGATATGTTGTGGATTAGCCTGTATTCCCCTGGTCCCTTTTTAGGGATGACACCAAGGGGAGTCTCAAATTTGGCATAGGCAGTTGATCATGGGGGCCTGAAATCCTACCTGCCGCTATTTCTTTGGCCAACTTGCCCTTCACAATCCCTGGTAATTCTCTGACCAAACGTGCATTAGGTGCATAACGGTGCACCCTCAAACCCACATAAAGAATGCAAAAACCTTGTGAGAAACCCTCGAACAAATACTGTGCAGCCTCCCTTTTGGGGTATATCCGCAACCAAGCAGCCAACATGTCCAACTTAATTGGTGTTGGTGCTCTTTCCTGCAATTGATGATTGCTGGGAGGGAGCCCCACCTCCTGCTTTCTTATCTTTAAGGCATGCCGATCCTGGATGGTTTCCTCTGCAGGTATTACATTTATGGTCAAACCTGCAGGGCTGCTTCCTGCATCTACCTGCATTGAAGACCCAGCACAGTCCGAATTGTTTTCTCTCTCCCGTGCCAGGGCTCATATTTTGCTCTCTCGGCTGTGTGACCATAGGTGCAAACCCATTGTCACATCGGCTCGAAGGGGAGGCCCCCACTATAACATCCACCCACAATTTGGACTGCACGTGACGTGAATGCCATGTTATTCACATTCATGTTATGCTGCACTCCTGAGTCCATAACCTGAGCAAGCTCAATGTTAGTCAGAGGTGCGGTCACTGTTGTAGGCATAGGGCACTCACTTACAGAGCTCAATCCCGTCTGCCTACCTGTAGCCCATACAGATGAAGGCCATGTTGCCTGCATATTGGCAGCATAAGACAAACCTGAGCTTGTTGCTTGACTTGAAGCATCCACTGATGCTTGCTGAGCTCCCACCGAGAGCGTCGCTGAAGCTGCTCGGGTGTTGTGTTGTCCCCCATAAGCACTTGGTATATCTCTGCTGCAAGCCACCACTGTATCAGGAGTCGGCACATTGCTCTGACCTGAAACAACCACTCCTTGAAGAAAGTTAAACAGATCAGCCAAAGTAGGATGATTAGACACAGGGGCAGCCGCACCCTGTTGACCCACACCAGGAACTTTTTTCAAAAAGCTCCACTACATCAGCTATGGTTAGATGCCCAACCTCCATAGCTGATGTACCTGGGGAACTATGTGCCGTGTCTGGTAATGAAAGTGAATTGTCTGTTGTACAGTATTCTGCTCTATATTTGTATTTGGATTCAAAGTTGCAGAGGTACTCATTTGCGCCCCCAAGTTATCCTTCTGCAAATGGTGTTGAGCCAACTGCTCACACACTGCCACACAAGTCTGCATTGTGCGACCTATTTGAACCAAATGTGTAGTAATGTCATCCTTCTTATTTTGAGTATCAATGGCCCACTTAGGCACTGGCTGGCCAGCTTTAGCACCGGCTGAGGCCACACGTCATTTGGACTGGGCCTTACTTCGTGGCATGATTGCTGAAAATATAACAATAGCAATTCAAACTACTTGGTGCAGGATATAGTGTTCCTGTTAAGGCTATACCTGTGTCACCAATCTATAATGAAAAGTAGTCAATTAATAACCAATAAGCTAAATCAGCCACCTTGGAACTGTATATATATATATATTTTTTATTATAACCAATTCCCCTTATGTGTAAATTGTAGTCACCTACAGCACGTGTCCCCAAACAGAAAATGCCACCTGAATTCAGGTTAGCCACCAAACAAGAGGAGGCCCTTGTTACCGAATCTCACCCCCCCATTTTTTTATTATTATTATTAGTAGTAGTAGTAGTAGTATGACCGGGCCAAGTTTCCTTAGTTAGCCCAGAGGGCCTGAACAATATGCCAGCGAGGAGTAATAGCAAGAAGGAGGGGGGGTCACTCCTCACCACCTCCTACCTCTCAGTGAATTAAATTTAACAATGGGGGGGTGGACCCTGAATCCCAAGGCTGTCTGCTCCGTCCAGGGCCTGTCCCTCTTGTGCGGATTACTAGTTATCACCTGCGCTTAATAGCGCCAAACCACAACGGCCCAATCGGCCACCCAGAGCCAAGGCCCAGCAGCCACTGGAGGCCACGTCCAGGCCCCAACCCAGAGCCAAGGCCCAGCAGCCACTGGAGGCCATGTCCAGGCCCCAACCTAGTGGAGGAGCCACGGCTTCCCCTCCCCTTTTTTGCCACGCTTGACTCCGCTTTCCAAACCCAGTCCTCAGGCTCCCCTGAGGAGGGCTAGGCCATCACCTCCAGCAGCCTATATAATGAGCAGCAGCCCTGAGTCCCCAGCCAGCAGCACGAGGCTAAACTCTCGCAAGACCAAGGAGCAAGACCTCTATCTCATTGGCCAAGTGCACCGGCAAGGGCGGGCCTTCTGGTCTGCTTAGCCGATCCCGCGTCGGTGCTCTTATTTGGGCCAACGCAACAGAAGGCCCCTCCCGCCTTGTCGGGGGGGTGTCTTTCCATTTAAAAAATAAGATACATTCCATTTTTCTAAATAATATCACATAGATATGTTTTGGTTATCTATAAAGTAAAGTAAAGATTTCAATTTCAATTTGATGTCATTATTCACATGTTATATTGTTTTTAAGTAGCCAGGGTTATGAGATATGTGTTGATATATTATATGTAAATAATCAGTTTCATTCCTCCCCTCCCCAAAATATACAAATGTTGAGCAGTTTGAACAGGGACACAGAATCATCATCAAATGCTTGTCAGAATGATTCATGTCTTCACACTCAAGACCAAATAAAAACCAGTTCACGTCATAGTTTCTCATCTTTCAGCTCAGAAAATCGAAGGGGGAAACATTTCCATGGTGCTTCCTAGAAAGCAACCAAAGCTGGTATTGATATGTCTTGGGAATCATGCTTTACATTTGTGTACAGATACCTGAAAAGTAAATGGAATAATATTAAATCATCAATTTGTGCAATATGAAATAGAATTCAAGGAGTTCAAGGGCTGGTAATAATAGTCAAACTGTTATAGAGAGAACAAAGCAAATAGTACAAGGCTCCAAAAGGGCCCTTTTTTCTATTCCTATATTTTGCTGTGTTCTCCACCCAGCAGTAATTCTTTTGAACACACCTAAAAGATGAAGTCACAACATCATCAACACAGAATTTGTTCTCAACAGGAAAACCTCAAGACCCCAAAAATAACTTGGGAACCCACCATAAGATGTTTCTACACCAAACCTTTATTTTCTGTCCCTGTATCTTGTCTTATGCACCTGATAGGAATTTTTCTAGATGACAAAGGAAAAAGATTAAACATGGAACAGGATCACAGAAGGTATTCTGAACTGAAAAACATCAAGACCCCAAAACTAATTACCTAGGAACTTACTATGTTTCCTTACCTTACTTTTATTTTCTGTCTCTCTATTTTGCCATCTTCACCTGATAATGTTTCTAGATACCAAAGAAAAAAGATAAACCACACAACAGACAAACAGAAGGTATCCTGTATTATTAACAAGAAGGCATTTTGAAGAAGAAAAGCTGAAAACCCCAAACATAGCTAAACTTACCAAAATAGCTTTCCTTACCTTATGTCCACTTTATGTCCCCAATCTTGCTGTTCCCTGGACAAAGGACAAAGAAAATAGATTCATCACACAAAACACAAACAGAAGATATTCCACCTTGAAAACACTCAAAACCACAGGAATAGCTACCTGGACCCTTACATAAGATGTCTTATTTCACCTTTATTTTCTGCCCCGGAATTTTGTCATCTTATGAACCTAGTAAGAATTCTTTGACATAGCAAAGAAAAAAACATTAAACATGGAACAGGTGAACAGAAGGTATTCTGACCTGGAAAACATCAAGACCCACAAAATAATGGCCTGGCAACTTACCATAAGATGTTTCCTTACTTAATCATTATTTTCTGTGCCTGTATTTTTCTGTCTTCTAGCTGACAAAGAAGAAACATAAAACAGGATTACAGAAGGTTTTCTGAAAAGAAAAAACTTTAAAAAAAACCAAAATAACTACCTGGCAACTTACCAAAAGATGCTTCCTTACCATATCTTTATTTTCTATCCCTGTTTTTTGCCATTCATCTGATAGAAATGTTTCTAAATGCTAAAGAAAAAAAGATTAAACACACAACAGGCACCCAGAAGGTATTCTGTCCAGGAAATCCTAAGAACTCCAAAAATAACTAACTGGGAACTTACTGGATCTTTCCTTACTTTACCTTTATTTTCTGTCCCTGTATTTTGCATTGTTCTTCACCTGTTCTTCCAAATGATAGGAAAAAAAAGGTTAAAACCACAACAGGCACACAGATGGCACTCTGAAAAGGAAAAGACCATAACAACAATAATAACTAATTGGCAAATTACCATGAGATCTTTCCTTACCTTGCCTTTATTTTCCATTTCTGCATTTTGCGGTCTTCTTCACCTGATACAATTGTTTCAAAATACCAAAGAAAAAAGATAAAACATGCAACAGTCACACAGAAGGTATTCTGAACTTGAAAACATCAAGACCCAAACAATAATGGTCTGGCAACTTACCATAAGATCTTTCCTTACCTTACCATTATTTTCTGTCCCTTTAATTGGCTGCCTTCAGAACCCAATAGGAATGTTTCTAGATGACAAAGAAATGTTTCTAGATGATTAAAAAAAAGATTAAACACACAACAGGCACACAGCATGTATTCCGTAGTGGAAAAACTGAAAACTATAAAAATAACTACCTAGGAACTCACCACAGGATCTTCCTTACTTTATCTTTCCTTTCGATCCCTGTACTTTGCTGTCTTCTGCATCTGATTGTAATGTTTTTGAATCCTGAAGAAAAAAGGTTAAACTCACAAGAGAAACCGAAGGCATTCTGAACGTCAATAACTCCAAGAGTAACTACCTGGCGACTTACCATACGATGTTTCCTTAACATTATTTTCTTACCCAATATTTTGCCATCTTCTGCACCTGGTAGGAATGTTTATAAATGACAAAGAAATAAACATTAAACATAGAACAGGAACACAGAAGGATTTCCAAAAAGAAAACTGCAAAATCTCCAATAATATTTACCTGGGAACTTACCCATGAGATTTTCCTTATCTCACCTTTATTTTCTGTCCCTGAATTTTGCTGACTTCTGAACCTGATAAGAATGTTTCTAAAAGAAAAAAGAAAAGTCACAACAGGCAAAGAGAAGGAATCCTAAACAAGAAAGCATCATAACCCCAATAATAACTACCTGACAACCTACCATGAGATCTTTCCTTACTTCACCTTTTCTTCCCATCTCTATGTACTTTCCTTACTTCTTTCCTTACTTCACCTTTTCTTCCCATCTCTATGTACTTTGTCTATGTATTTTGTCATCTGCCTTCTGGAGCCAGTAGAAGTCTTTCCAGATGACAAAGTAAAAAACATTGAAGAACAGGAACACACACACACACACACCATAAAAAATAACTACCTTGCAACTTGCCAAAAGATGTCTCCTTACTTTTCCTTTGCTTTCTGTCCCTGCATTTTGCCACATTCACCACCTGATAGGAAGGTTTCTAGATGCCAAAGAAAACAGAACACAACATGCACAGAGAATGTATTCCGAACTGGAAAACATCTAGACCTCAAAAATAACTACTTGGGAAATTACCTAAAAATGTTTTGTTACCTTATCTTTATTTTCTGTCCTTGAATTTTGCTGTCTTCTGGACATGATACAAATGTATCTAAATTATAAAAGAAAAAGAAAAGACCAAAACAAACAAAGGGTATTCTATACTGGAATGTCAAATCCCCAATAATAAGCATAGGGAATTTACCATAAGAAACTTCCTTACCTTACCTTTATTTTCTGTCTCTATATTTTGCCAGGTTCTTCATATGATAGGAATGTTTCTAGATGCTGAAGAAAAAACATTAAAACATTGCTGGCAAAACGTCAGAAAGAAACTTTTCTAGAACATGGCCACACAGCCCGAAAAAAAAACCCACAAAAAAACATTAAAGATGTTTCGTTATCTTACCATTATTTTCTGTCCCTGTATTTTACTGTCTTCTGGACCTGATTGGAATGTTTCTAAATGATAAAGGAAAAAATCTTAAACATGCAACAGGCAACAGAAGTTATTCTGAAATTGGAAATGTCAAGACCCAAAAATAACTGGACACTTACCATAGAATGTTTCCGTATTTTACCTTTATTTCCTGTCCATTTATTTTACCACATTCTCCACATGATAGGAAGGTTTCTAGATGCCAAAGAAAACAGATAGAACATACAACATGCATACAGAGGGTATGCTGAACTGGAAAACATCTAGTCCACAAACCTTTCCTTATCTTACCTTTATTTTCTGTCTGTGTATTTTACCATCTTCTGTATTTGAAAGGAATGTTTCTAGATGACAAAGACAAAACATTAAACATGGAACAGGAACACAAGTTTTACAAAAAGAAAACCCTCAAAATAACTACCTGGGAGGTCACCAAAAAACAATTCCTTATTTTACCTTCATTTTGCCACATTATTCACCTGATAAGAATGTTTCTAAATGGTAAAAGAAAGAAAGATTAAAGTCACAAGAGGTGCACAGAAGGTATTCTGAACAGGAAAACATTAACACCTCAAAAATAACTATTTGGGAACTTACCTAAAGATGTTTCATTACCTTACCTTTATTTTCTGTTCCTGTATTTTACTGTCTTCTGGACATGATAGGAATATATCTAAATGATAAAAGAAAAAGAAAAGGCCACGACAGACAAACAGAAGGTATAATGATTGGAAACCTTATAACCCCCATAAGAAGCAACTGAGAACTTACCATGAAACGTTTCCTTATCTCATTTTTATTTTCTGTCCTTGTCTTCTGCCATTTCCTGAACAGTGTTAGACAGCATTTCTAAATGATAAAAGAAAGGAAGGTTTAAGTCACAACAGGCACACAGAAGGTATTCTGAAAAGGAAAACACGACAACATCAATAATAATTAGCTGGGAACCCTACCATGAGCTCTTTCCTTACCTTACCTTTATTTTTTCCTCTGGATTTTGCCAGGTTCTTCATATGATATGAATGTTCCTAGATGCTGAACAAAAATAATTAAACACACACAGGTGCACAGAAGGTATTCGGAACTGGAAAACAAGACTTCCAAAATAACTGCTTGGGAACTTACCTAAAGATGTTTAGTTATCTTACCATTATTTGTGGTCCCTGTATTTTGCTGTCTTCTGGATATGATAGGAATGTATCTAAATTATAAAAGAAAAAGAAAAGACCACAACAGACAAAGAGAAGGTATTATGTATTGGAAGCATCAAAACACCAATAATGAGCAACTGGGAACTTACCATTAGATATTTCCTTACCTCATCTTTATTTTCTGTCTCTGTGTTTTACCATGTTCTCCACCTGACAGGAGGTTTTTTAAATGATAAAAGAAAAAAGATTAAACACGTAATTCTGAAGTGGAAAACATTTAGACCCCCAAAATAACTAACTGGGAACTTACCATGTGTCCTTACCTTGCTTTTATTTCGCCATGCTCCCCACTGATAGGAATGCTTCTAGATGCCAATGAAAAAAGATTATGGAAAATGTCAAGACTTCAAAAATAAGCTGGAAACTCACCACAAAATATTTCCTTACATTACCTTTATTTTCTGTCTGTGTATTTTGTTGTCTACTGCACCTGATAGGAATGTTTCTAGATGACAAAAAAAACATCAAGATCCCAAAAATTACTTACCAAAAGATGTTTCCTTACCTTACCTTTATTTTTTGACTTTGTATTTTGCCATGTTTTTTATATGATAGGAATGTTCCTCACCTGATAGGAAGGTTTCTAGATACAAACTAAAAAGATTAAACACTCAACAGGCACACAAAATGTAATCTGAAATGGAAATAGTCAAAACCTGAATAATAACAACCTGGTAACTTACCATTACTTTACCTTTATTTTCCGACTTTGTATTTTGCTGTCTGTCTTGTTAACCCAATAGGAATGTTTCTAGATAAAGTAAAAACATTAAGGACCAGGAATACAACCCCCCCAAAAAATAACTACCTTGGAACTTACCAAAAGATGTCTCCTTACTTTTCCTTTATTTTCTGTCCCTGTATTTTGCCACAATCTCCATCTGATAAAAATGTTTCTAAAGGATAAATGAAAAAAGATTAAACACACAACAGCATAGAGAAGGTATGTCCATCTTCTGGACATGATAGGAATGTATCTAAATTATCAAAGAAAAAGAAAGACCACAACAAACAGAAAGTATTCTGTATTGGAAACATCAAAACCTCAATAATAAGCAACTAGGAACTTACCATGAGATATTTCCTTACCTCATCTTTATTTTCTGTCTCTGTGTTTTACCATGTTCTCCACCTGATAGGAAGGTTTCTAAATGTAATAAAAGAAAAAACATTAAACACTCAACAGGCACAGAGAAGGTATTCTGAACTGGAAAACGTCAAGACCCCCAAAATAAGTAACTGGGAACTTACCATATGTCCTTACCTTACCTTTCTTTTGCCATGTTCCTCACCTGATAGGAATACTTCTAAATGCCAATGAAAAAAGATTACACATGCAACAAGCACACAGAGGATATTCTGAACTGGAAATAGTCAAAACCTAAATAATAACGACCTGGTAATTTACCATTACTTTACCTTTATTTTCTGTCTATATTTTGCTGTCTGTTTTGTTAACCCAATAGGAATGCTTCTAGATGACAAAGTAAAAACATTAAGGACCAGGAACACAACCCCCCAAAAAAACTACCTTGGAACTTACCAAAAATAATTCCTTACTTTACCTTCATTTTGCTATGTTCTTCATCTGATAAAAACGTTTCTAAAGGATGAATGGAAAAAAAATTAAACATGCAACAAGCATAGAGAAGGTATGTCCTTCTTCTGGACGTGATAAGAATGTATCAATTATCAAAGAAAAAGAAAGACCACAACAAACAAAGTATTCGGTATTGGAAACGTCAAAACCCCAATAATAAGCAACTGGGAACTTACCATGAGATATTTCCTTACCTCATCTTTATTTTCTGTCCCTGTGTTTTACCACATTCTCCACTCGCTAGGAAGGTTTATAAATGATAAAAGAAAAAAGATTAAACACATAACAGGGACAGTGAAGGTATTCTGAACTAGCAAACATCTAGACCACAAAAATAAGTAACTGGGAACTTACCACATATCCGTATCTTACCTTTACTGTGCCATACTTCTCACCAATGCTTCTAGATGCCAATGAAAAAAGATTTCACAGACAACAAGCACGCAAAAGGTATTCTGAACAGGAAACCATCAAGACCCACCCAAAAATAACTACCTGGAAACTCACTACAAAATCTTTCCTTACCTTACCTTTATTTTCTGTCTGTGTATTTTGCCATCTTCTGTACCTGATAAGAATGTTTCTAGATGACAAAGGAAAAAATTAAACATGGAACAGGAACACAGGTTTTCCAAAAAGAAAACCCCAAAAATAACTACTTAAGAACTCACCCAAAAATAATTCCTTACTTTACCTTCATTTTGTCACATTCCTCACCTGATCAGAAGGTTTCTAAATGATAATAGAAAGATTAAAGTCACAAGAGGTAAAGAGAAGATATTCTGAACAGGAAAACATCATAACCCCAATAATAACTACCTGACAACCTACCATGAGATCTTACCTTTATTTCCTGTCTCTGTATTTTGCTGTATTCTTCACCTGATAGATGCCAAACTAAAAAGACATTTACAACATTAGATTAAACTGGATTGCTTCCCACCAATGTTTTCCTGCTTAACAAACTTTTATTCTCTGGAAAATTGCTGAGGAGAAAGGGAAGAAGACAAGGTTGAGAACTTTTGCAAAAATGGCCATGCAATTTTCATTAGACTTTCTCTAGTTCCACTGTAGATTCTATCAATGGGATTTACATAAGGTTACTGGAGTAAATCTGAATTCAGTTTCTAGGTTTACTATCTGCTGTTCTGATTTCTGGCCATTGATTAAAATAGGAGAGAACCAACTTAAATGTTCAACCAACTTGTGGGCCCCCATAATAGAAAATCCAGAACAGAGAATGTACAACTCCTGGTGTTGGTCGCCCCTCTCAAGTCTGAGCTGGGGGCTGAGATGTGGGGGGCTACTCCCCAGCAGGAGATGTTAGATGCTAAGAACACACTGCCTCCTCTGCAGATCATCAAAAAGCTAAGAAAAAACTATGTCACTCCCAGCAGCTGTTAAATAGGAGTTGCTGACTCGTTAAGCACCTGGTGTCTTGAGACAGCTGCCTATAAATTTCCCAGCAGCTCACCAGGATCATGCTTGCTTGCACCTGTTCAGTCTTGGTGACTAGCAGTACTGTTCAGCAGTCTCAAACTGGCTACAAGTGATGAAGGTTTGCTTTTTGTTGCCTCTGTTTATTTCGACTGCTGACTTACTGTAATGATTTTTGGACCAGTTGATCATCATTCTCATGTGTCTTCCTTCCTCTTGTTGATAACCTAGACAAGATTAATGACCCAATGACTCTTGCACTCCCAACATCCTGGTTCCTGGGTCACTTGTTGATTGGAGCACAGGACAGTCTAGCTTTAGTACCACTGAGCATCGACTTCTTTAACCTACTCTACTTTATACACCCATTTGCAGTCTACAGCCTTCTTGACTTTGGGTAGCTCAACAAATGTCCAAGCATTGTTTTTACGTAGCGATTCAACCTCTTCCTTGGCAGCTTCCTTCCACTTGTAACCTTCACTGTCTGGTAGTTTGCCCATTTCTTGTTATGTGGATGGTGTCTTGATTTCTACTGTGCTGGTTTTGTAGGGGAATCTGTCTGATGGAACTCCTTTATCTGATCTCTCAGAGCACCAGGTCTTTCATTCACTTGCTGA
>JAIPUX010001880.1:17173907-17193401 GCA_020142125.1 Phrynosoma platyrhinos
AAACATCATAACCCCAATAATAACTACCTGAGAACCTACCATGAGTTCTTTCCTTGCTTTACCTTTATCTCCTGTCTCTGTATTTTGCTGTGTTCTTCACCTGATAGAAATTTTTCTAAATGCCAAACAAGCAAGCAAACAAATATTAAATATACTTACAGGCACACAGAAGTTGTTTTGTGTTTTCTGAACTGGAAAACAGTAAGTCCTCAAGATAACTACCTGGGAATTTACCAAAAGATGAACTTTACCTTTATTTTCTGTCCCTATATTTTGTTGTGTTCTGTGCCTGATAGTAATGTTTTTAGATACCAAAGAAAAAGATTAAACACACAACACACAAACATAAGGTATTCAGTACTGGAAACAGTCAAAAACCTCTAGAATACCTACCTTGGAACTTACCACAAGATGTTTCCTTATCTTTATGTTCTGTCCCTGTATTCTGTAGTGTTCTTCATCTGATAGGAATTTTTCTAAATGCCAAACTAAAAAGACATTTACAACATTAGATTACACTGGATTCTTTCTCACCAATGCTTTCCTGCATTACAAAATTTTATCATCTGGAAAATTGCTGAGGAGAAGGAAGAGAGAACAAGGGTGAGAGCTTTTGCAAAAATGGCCATGCAATTGTTCATTACACTTTCTCTAGTTCCACTGTAAATTCTATCAGTGGGATTTAAATAAGGCTACTGGAGTAAATCTGAATTCAGTTTCCAGGTTTACTATCTACTGTTCTGATTTCTGGCCATTGACTAAGATAGGAGAGAACCAACTTAAATCTGATTTGCCCCTTCAACCAACTTGTAGGTCTCCATAACAGAGAATCCAGAACAGAGAATGTATAACTCCTGATGTTAGCAGCCCCTCTCAAGTCTGAGCTGGGGGCTGAGATGTGGGGGGCTACTCCCCAGCAGAAGATGTTAGATGCTAAGAACATGCTGCCTCCTCTGCAGATCATCAAAAAGCTAAGAAAAACCTATGCCACTCCCAGCAGCTGTTAAATAGGAGTTGCTGACTCGTTAAGCACCTGGTGTCTTGAGTCAGCTGCCTATAAATTTCCCAGCAGCTCCCTGGGATCCTGCTTACTTGCACCTGTTCAGTCTTGGTGACTAGCAGTACTCTTCAGCAATCTCTTGAACTTGGACTGGCTGAAAGTAATGAAAGTTTAATGTTTGTTATCTCCATTCATCTGAACTACTACTTACTGTAATGATTTCTGGACCCGTTGATCATCACTCTCATGTTTCTTCCTTCTTCTTACTGGCTTTTCACTTTGATTCAAATATGCCACACTGTGTATGTCTAGACCTAGGCTTCTGTAGCCCTTGGTGCCTTGTGCATAGCCAACAAGCAATTCTTTACATCTGCTGTTCAACTTGATCCTTTGGGCTTTAGTAACATAGGCATAGGCTTATTAAATCCAAGAAATCTAACATGAGAGAGCTTGGATCTCATGCTATTTTGTAATTTGAAAGGAGTATGATTAGCAGTGTTGCTTGTGCATCTGCTCTTAAATAATTTACAGTTTATACTGCTGCTGCCCAGTACTTCTCTTGCAAAGTAGCATCCATCATTATGCATCTGACCATATCCATATCCATTTTTCCTTTCTGCTATTCTATTCTGTTGAGGAATCTAAGGAATTATAATTTCATACGTTATGCTTTCCTTTCTTAGATAATTAGCTGTCTCTCTGGCTATGTATTCACCCCCATTAGCTGTGTGTAGGAAATGAGTTTTTCTTCCAATTTTATTGTTGTCAAATAGTGGAACCGAAGCAGTAGTTTCACTATAATGGTGGGATTCTACTGCACATTCTCATGGCTGAGTAGTAGCTATCCTGTAGCCAATACATGCTTCTGCCACTACTTTTAATGAATGAGGAAATCCCTTGAATAGCTGTCAATTATGCTATTAACCCATAATTGTGCTATGTATGATAGGTCATGCCAAGGTAATTCAGAGACTAATGATCCCATGTGGTGTGAGTGGGTGTTACTCCTTTCTTTTCTCTTTCCTTTCCCTGAACAACCATAGCCCTTTCGTTTCCAATACTGATAAGAGAGGTATTCAGCTTTTTTCAATTTTTTTAATATATAGGTCACACCACAAGCACAAAGGGAACGCTGGGGTGGGGGGAATGGTTGATTTCCCAAAAATTGAGGAGAGATGGTAAACACCATCTCAGATACATTGTTCCCACTTGTTGAACACACCTCGGAATCGATTCTTTTCAAAGGAACCACCAAAAAACTAATGTCAGGAAACAGCAGGTGTTTTGTGTTTGCCTCACTTCATTGAGACTGCAACTGAGCTCAATAGGATCAGAACCAGTTTCAAGTGGGAACAACAGTCATATAACCCAACCAGCAATTCACTTTAAATCATAGTAGGAATGAGGCCTTTGGCTTCTACAAACATTCCTATCAAGTTCAGAATATGGGAAAATACAGGAACAGAAAAATAATTGTAAGGTAAGGAAACATCCTATGGTAAGTTACCAGGAAGTTATTTGAGTTTTGACTGTTTCCAATACAGAGTACCTGATGTTTTTTGAGTCTTATCAGGTGAGGAACACAGCAAAATACAGAAACAGATAATAATGGTAAGGAAATGAGGTCCTGACATTTTCCAGTACAAAATACGGTCTTTTTGCCTGTTGCATGTTTAATATTTTTTTCTTTTATCATTTAGAAACATTCCTATCATGTCCAGAAGATACCAAAATACGGGGACAGAAAACAATGGTATGGTAAGGAAATATTTTGTGGTGATTTTCCAGGTAGTTATTTTTGGGGTCTTGACATTTTTCTGTTCAGAATACCTTCTGTGTGCTTGTTGCATGTTCAGCATCTAGAAACCTTCCTATCATATGAAGAATCTGGCAAAATTCAGAGACAGAAAATAAAGGTAAGGTAAGGAAACATCTTTTGGTAAGTTCCAAGGTACTTATTCTGGGGGGGGGTTGTGCTCCTCTTCCTTAACTGTTTTTACTTTGTCATCTAAAAACATTCCTATTGGGTTAAGAAGACAGCAAAATACAGAGACAGAAAATGAAGGTAAAATAATGGTAAGTTAACATTTCATTATTAAGGCTTTGACTGTTTCCAGTTCAGAATATATTCTGTGTGCCTGTTGCTTGTTTAATGTTCTTAGTTTGCATCCAGAAAAGTTCCTGTCATGTAAAGAAGAGAGGGGGGAAAATTAAAGGTAAGATAGGGAAACGTCTTTACGTAAGTTTCCAGTTACTTATTTTTGAGGTCTTGACACATTTTCAGGTCTTGACACATGAAGAACATGGCCAAATACAGAGACTGAAAATAAAGGTAAATTAAGGAAAGATCTTATGGTAGGGTTCTCAGGTAGTTATTATTGAGATTGTGGTGCTTTCCTTTTCAGAATACCTTCTGTGTACTTGTTGTGACTTGAAGCTTTTATCATTTTGAAGCACTGATCTGGTTCAGAAGATGGCAGAACACTGGAACAAAAAATAAAGATGGGATAAGGAAATGTCTCATGGTAAGTTCCTGGGTGCTTATTATTGGGATTTTGATATTCCCAATACAGAATACCTTCTATTTGTCTGTCATCGTCTTCTCTTTTTGATTTATCATTTAGATACATTCCTATCATGTCCAGAAGACAGCAAAATACAGAGACAGATAATAATGGTAAAGTAAGGAAACATCCTTTGGTAAGTTATTTTTGGAATCTTGATGTTTTCCTATTCACTATATCTTCTGTGTGCTTGTTGCATGTGCCATCTAGAAGCATTCCTATCAGGTGGGGAACATGGCAAAATAAAGGTAAGGAAACATGGTAAGTTCCAAGTTAGTTATTTTTGGGGTCTAGATATTTGCCATTTTAGAATACCTTCTCTGTGCCTACTTCATGTTTAATCTTTTTTCTTTTATCATTTAGAAACTTTCCTATGAGGTGGAGTATGTCAAAATATGGGACAGAAAATAAAGATAAGGTAATGAAACATCTCTTGGTAAGTTCCCAAGTAATCATTTTTGAGGTCTTGACATTTTCCAATTCTGAATTTCTGTGTGCCTGTTGCATGTTTAAGCTTTTTTCTTAGGCATCTAGAAACATTCCTGTCAAATGAAGAACACAGCAAAATACATAGACAGAAAGTAAAGTAAGGTAAGGAAAGCTCTCATGGTAGGTTCCCTGCTAGTTATTATTGAGGTTGTGCTGTTTTCCTGTTCAGAAAACTTCTGTGTACCTGTCGTGACTTTAATCTTTCTTTCATCATTTAGAAACAATGTTCTGGTTCAGAAGATGGCAGAACATAGGGAAAGATAACAATGATTAGGGAAGGAAACATCTTCAGGTAAATTCCCAGGTTGTTGTTTTTGGGGACTAGATGTTTTCCAGTTCGGAATACCTACTGTGTGCATGTTGTGTGTTTTATCTGTTTTCGTTGGCATCTAGATACCTTCCTATCAGGTGGAGAATGTGGCAAAATTCAGGGACAGAAAATAAAGGAAAATACATTTTTGGTAAGTTCCAAGGTACTTATTTTTGGGAGGAGGTGGGTTGTGTTCCTGTTCCTTAATGTTTTTACTTTGTCATCTAGAAACATTCCTGTCGTGTGGGGAACATGACAAAATACAGGGACAGAATATAAAGGTAAGGTAAGGAAACATCTTATGGTAATTTATTTTGGGGATCTTGATGTTTTTCTGTTCAGAATACCTTCTGTGTTCCTCTTGTGACTTTAATCTTTTGATCTTTTATCATTTAGAAACATTCCTATCATGTCCAGAAGACACCAAAATACAGGGACAGAAAATAATGGTAAGGTAAGGAAAGATTTTGTGGTGAGTTTCCAGGTAGTTGTTTTTTGGTCTTGACATTTTCCTGTACAGAATACCTTCTGTGTGCTTGTTGTATGTGTAATCTTTTTTCATTGCCATCTAGATAGAAGCATTCCTACTAGGTGTGGAGCATGGCAAAATAAAGGTAAGATAAGGAAACATGGTAAGTTTCCAGTTATTTTTGGGGTCTAGATGTTTGCCAATTCAGAATACATTCTCTCTGCCTATTTCATATTTAATCTTTTTTCTTTTATCATTTAGAAACCTCCCTATCAGGTGGAGAATATGGCAAAATATAGAGACAGAAAATAAAGGTAAGGAAACATCTTTAGGTAAGTTCCCAGGTTGTTATTTTTGAGGTTTAGATGTTTTGCTGTTCAGAATACCTTCTGTGTACCTCTTGTGACTTTAACCTTTCTTTTTTTTTATCATTTATGAACACTGTCTGATTCAGAAGATGGCAGAACACAGGGACAGAAAATAAAGATGAGATAAGGAAACGTCTCATAGTAAGCTCCTGGGTGCTTATCACTGGGGTTTTGACGTTTCCAATACAGGTTAACCTGTTTGTCTGTTGTGGTCTTTTCTTTTTCTTTTATAATTTAGATACATTCCTATCATGTCCAGAAGACAGCCAAATACAGAGACAGATAATAATGGTAAAGTAAAGAAACATCCTTTGGTAAGTTATTTTTGGGATCCTGATGTTTTCCTGTTCACAATATCTTCTGTGCACTTGTTGCATGTGTAATCTTTCTTCATTACCATCTAGAAGCATTCCTATCAGGTGGGGAACATGGCAAAATAAAGGTAAGATAAGAAAACATGGTAAATTCCCAGTTATTTTTGGGGTCTTGGCATTTTCCACTTCAGAAATCTTCTGTTGCCTGTTACATGTTTCATATTTTTTGTTATCATTTAGAAACATTCCAATCAGGTCCAGAAGTCAGCAAAAGACAAAGAGAGAAAATAATGGTGAGATAACGAAACATCTTCCGGTAAGTTCCCAAGTAGTTATTTTTGAAGTCTTGACATTTTCCATTTCCAAATGACTTCTGTGCATTTGTGTGTTTAATGATTTTTCTTCAGCATCTAGAAACATTTCTACCATATCAAGAACCTGGAAAAATACACAGACAAAAAATAAAGGTAAGGTAAGGCAAAATCTCACGGTCGATTCCCAGCTAGTTATTGTTGACATTGTGGTGTTCTCTTTTTCAGAATACCTTCTGCTTCTCCGGTGTTACTTTAACCTTTCTTTCTTTTATCATTTAGAAACTCTGATTCAGAAGATGGCAGAACACAGGGACAGAAAATTATGGTAAGGTAAGGAAACATCTTCATGTAAATGCCCAGGTTGTTGTTTTTGGGGACTAGATGTTTTCCAGTTCAGAATACCTTCTGTGTGTGTGTTATGTGATCTATCTGTTTTCTTTGGCATCTAGAAACCTTCCTATCATGTGGAGAATGTGGCAAAATACAGGGACAGAAAATAAAGGTAAGATAAAGAAACATCTCATGGTAAGTGTCCAGTTATTTTTGGGTCTTGACATATTCCACCTCAAAATACCTTCTCTTGCCTGTTTAAGATTTTTTTTATCATTTAGAAACATTCCAATCAAGTCCAGAAAACAGCAAAAGACAAAGAGAAAATAATGGTAAGATAACGAAAAATCTTTAGGTAAGTTCCCAAGTAGCTATTTTGGAGGGCTTAACATTTTCCAATTCTGAATACCATCTGTGCGCCTGTGTATGTTTAATGTTTTTTCTTCAGCATTTAGAAACATTCCTATCATATGAAGAGCCTGGCAAAATACACAAACAGAAAATGAAGATAAGGTAAGGAAATATCTTTTGGTAAGTTATTTTGGAGATCTTGATGTTTTCCTGTTCAGAATACCTTCTGTGTGTCTGTTGTGACTTTAACCTTTCCTTCTTTCATCATTTAGAAGCATTGATTAGGTTCAGAAGATGGCAAAACACAGAGAGAGAAAATAATGATAAGGTAAGGAAACACCTTTAGGGAGGTTTTCAGGTACTTAGTTCATGGAGTCTCTATGTTTTTCAGTTATTTTGGCTTTGAGCTTTTCCTCTTCAGAGTCCCTTCTGTGTGCATGTTGCGTTTTAATCCTTTTTAATTCCCAATTCTAGTTTTTTCTGACTCTCCTACAAATCGTTCTACAAAGCACCATTTCTACCTTGCTTCTCTGTTCTTTCCATCTTTAACCTTTTCAGAATACCTTCTCTGTACATGTTGTGAGTAACCTTTCTTTCTTTTACCATTTAGAAACACTGTTCTGGTTCAGAAGATGGCAGAACATACAGACAGAATATAATGGTAAGGTAAAGAAACATCTTTTGGGAAGTTCCAAGGTAGTTATTTTGAGGTCTTGACATTTTCCAATTCTGAATTTCTGTGTGCCTGTTGCATGTTTAATCTTTTTCTCTTAGGCCTCTAGAAACATTCCTGTCAAATGAACAACACAACAAAAAACATAGACAGGAAGTAAAGGTAAGGAAAGGAAAGATCTCATGGTAGGTTCCTGGCTAGTTATTATTGATGTTGTGCTGTTTTCTGGTTGTGACTTTAATCTTTCTTTTATCATTTAGAAACACTGTTCTGGTTCAGAAAATGATAGAACACAGGGAAAGATAGCAATAGTAAGGGAAGGAAACGTATTCAGGTAAATTCCCAGGTTGTTATTTTTGGGGACTAGATGTTTTCCAGTTCAGAATACCTTCTGTGTGCATGTTGTGTGTTTTATCTCTTTTCTTTGGCATCTATCTTCCTATCAGGTGGAGAATGTGGCAAAATACAGGGACATAAAATGTTATTTTGGGGATCTTAATGTTTTCCTGTTCAGAATACCTTCTGTGTTCCTGTTATGACTTCAATCTTTCTTTCTTTTATCATTTAGAAACATTCCTATCATGTCCAGAAGACACCAAAATACAGGGACAGAAAATAACGGTAAGGTAAGGAAAGATTTTGTGGTGAGTTTCCAGGTAGTTATTTTTGGGGTCTTGACATTTTCCTGTACAGAATACCTTCTGTGTGCTTGTTGCATGTTCAGCATCTAGAAACATTCCTATCATATGAAGAACCTGGCAAAATGCAGAGACAGAAAATAAAAGTAAGGTAAAAAAAGGAAACATCCTTTGGTAAGTTATTTTTGGGGGTCTTGACATTTTCCTTTTCACAATACCTTCTGTTTGCTTGTTGCATGTGTAATCTTTTTTCATTGGCATCTAGATTGAAGCATTCCTAATAGGTGGGGAGCATGGCAAAATAAAGGTAACATAAGGAAACATGTTAAGTTCCCATTTAGTTATTTTGGGGGTCTAGATGTTTGCCAATTCAGAATATCTTCTCTTTGCCTATTTCGTGTTTAATGTTTTTTCTTTTATCATTTAGAAACCTTCCTATCAGGTGGAGAATGTGGCAAAACACAGGGACAGAAAATAAAGGTAAAGTAAGGAAACATCTTTAGGTAAGTTCTTAGGTGGTTATTTTTGAGGTCTAGATGTTTTGCTGTTCAGAATACCATACCTCCTGTGTAGGTCTTATGACTTTAACTTTTCTTTTTTATCATTTATGAACACTGTCTGGTTCAGAAGATGGCAGAACACAGGGACAGAAAATAAAGATGAGATTGGAAACGTCTCATAGTAAGTTCCTGGGTGCTTATCATTGGGGTTTTGACATATTTAATACAGGTTATCTTCTGTTTGTCGTGGCCTTTTCTTTTTCTTTTATAATTTAAATACATTCCTATCATGTCCAGAAGACAGCAAAATACAAGGGCAGAAAACAATGGCAAGGTAAGGAAACATCTTTTGGTGAGTTATTTTTGGGATCCTGATGTTTTCCTGTTCAGAATACCTTCTGTGTGTTTTTTGCATGTGTAATCTTTTTCCATTGGCATCTAGAAGCATTCCTATCAGGTGGAGAGCATAGCAAAATAAAGGTAAGATAAGGAAACATGGTAAGTTCCCAGTTAGTTATTTTTGAGGTGTTAACATTTTCCTGTTCAGAATACCTTCTGTGCACCTCTTGTGATTTTAATCTTTCTTTTATCATTTGGAAACATTCTTATCAGGTGAAGAATGTCACAAAATGAGGACAAAATAAGGAATTATTTTTTGGTAACTACCCAGGTAGTTATTTTTGGCGTTTTCTTTTCAGAAAACTTGTATTTCTCTTCCATATTTAATGTTTTGTCTTTCTCATCTAGAAACATTCCTATCAGGTGCAGAAGATGGTGAAATACACAGACAGAAAATAAAGGTAAGGAAAGATTTAGTGGTGAGTTTCCAGGTAATTTTTGGGTAGGTCTTGACGTTTTCCTGTTCAGAATACCTTCTGTGTGCTTGCTGCATGTGTAATCTTTTTTCATTAGCATTTAGAAGCATTCCTATCAGGTGGGGAATATGGCAAAATAAAGGTGAAATAAGGAAATATGGTAAGTTCCCAGTTATTTTGGGGCCTTGATGTTTTCCACTTCTGAAACCTTCAGTTGCCTGTTTCATGTTTCATTTTTTTTTTTCTGTTATCATTTAGAAACATTCCAATCCAGTCCAAAAGTCAGCAAAAGACAGAGAGAAAATAATGGTGATATAGCAAAACATCTTTAGGTAAGTTCCCAAGTATATTTATTTTTGAGATCTTGACATTTCCAATTCTGAATACCTTCTGTGCTCCTGTGTCTGTTTAATTTTTTTTCTCAATTATCTAGAAACATTCCTATCATATAAAGAATACTGCAAAATACAGAGACAAAAAATAAAGGTAGGGTAAGCAAACATTATTTGGTAAGTTATTTTTGGGATCTTGGCAAAATAAAGGTAAGATAAGGAAACATGGTAAGTTCCCAGTTAATTATTTAGGGGGTCTTGACATTTTCCAGTTCAGAATACCTTCTGTGTGCTTGTTGCATGTGTAATCTTTTTTCAGTGGCATCTAGAAGCATCCTATCAAGTGGGGAACATGGCAAAATAAAGGTAAGATAAGGAAACATGGTAAGTTCCCAGTTAGTTATTTTTGTGGTCTAGATGTTTGCCAGTTCAGAATATCTTTTCTGTGCCTATTTCATGTTTAATCTTTGTTCTTTTATCATTTAGAAATTTTCCTAGAAGGTGGAGAAGGGGGCAAAATACAGGAACAGAAAATAAAGGGAAATACATTTTTGTAAGTGCCAAGGTACTTATTTTTGGGGGGAGGGAGGTTGTGTTCCTGTTCCTTAATGTTTTTACTTTGTCATCTAGAAATGTTCCTATCATGTGGGGAACATAACAAAATACAGGGACAGAATATAAAGGTAAGGTAAAGAAACATCTTATGGTAAGTTATTTTGGGGATCTTGATGTTTTCTTGTTCAGAATACCTTGTGTGTGCCTGTTGTGACTTTAACCTTTCTTTTATCATTTAGAAACATTCTGATCAGGTGCAGAACACAGGAAAACACAGGGACAGAAAACTAAGGTAAGGTAAGGAAAAATCTCATGGTAGGTTCCCAGTTACTTATTATTGGAGTTTTGACATTCCCAATACAGAATACCTTCTGTTTGTCTGTCAAGGTCTTTTCTTTTTCTTTTATGATTTAGATACTTTCCTATTATTTCCGGAAGACAGCAAAATACAGGAACAGAAAATAATGGTAAAGTAAGGAAATATTTTTAGGTAAGTTCCCAAGTAGCTATTTTTGAGGTGTTAACGTTTTCCTGTTCAGAATGCCTTCTCTGCGCCTCTTGTGATTTTAATCTTTTATCATTTGGAAATATTCTTAGCAGGTGAAGAATGTCGCAAAATGAGGGCAAAACAAGGAATTATTTTTGGTGAGTTCCCAAGTAGTTACTTTTGGGGTTTTCTTTTCGGAAAACTTGTGTTCCTGTTCCATATTTAATGTTCTGTCTTTCTCATCTAGAAACATTCCTATCAGGTGCAGAAGACGGTGAAATACACAGACGGAAAATAAAGGTAATGTAAGGAAAGATTTAGTGGTGAGTTTCCAGGTGGTTTTTGGGTGGGTCTTGACATTTTCCTGTTCAGAATACCTTCTGTGTGCTTGCTGCATATGTAATCTTTTTTCATTAGCATTTAGAAGCATTCCTATCAGGTGGGGACTATGGCAAAATAAAGGTGAAATAAGGAAACATGGAAAGTTCCCATTTATTTTTGGGGTCTTGATGTTTTCCACTTCAGAAAGCTTCTGTTGCCTATTACATGTTTCATTTTTTTCCTGTTATTTAAAAACATTCCAATCAGGTCCAGAAGTCAGCAAAAGACAAAGAGAGAAAATAATGGTGAGATAATGAAACATCTTTCGGTAACATGTTTATGTAGTTATTTTTGAAGTCTTGACATTTTCTACTTCTGAATACCTTGTGTGCATTTGTGTGTTTAATGATTTTTCTTCAGCGTTTAGAAACATTTCTTTCATATGAAGAACTTGGAAAAATACAGAGACAAAAAATAAAGGTAAGGTAAGGAAAGATCTCACGGTAGGTTCCTAGCTACTTATTATTGAGGTTGTGGTGTTCTCGTTTTCAGAATACCTTCTACTTCTCTGGTGTTACTTTAATCTTTCTTTCTTTTATCATTTAGAAACACTGTCTGATTCAGAAGATGGTAGAACACAGGGACAGAAATTTATTGTAAGGTAAGGAAAGATCTTCATGTAACGCCCAGGTTGTTATTTTTGGGGAGTTGATGTTTTCCAGTTCAGGATATTTTTTATTTTATTTTATTTTATTAATTTTATTTTTCTATTGTATTTTAATCTTGTTATAGTTTAATATATTCTTAAGAGGTGGGTGAGTTAGGGAAGGGGTTGTTTGACTGTTTTAACCTGTAATGTTGTTTTAATCTGCTGTATGCCGCCTCAATTGCACTGCAGAGAGAAGGCATAAAAATTATTATTATTATTATTATTATTATTATTATTATTATTATTATTATTATTATTATTATTATTTGAATGCCTTCTGTGTGCATGTTATGTGCTCTATCTGTTTTCTTTGGCATCTATAAACCTTTCTATTATGTGGAGAATGTGGCAAAATACAGGGACAGAAAATAAAGGTAAGATAAAGAAACATCTTACGGTAAGTGTCCAGTTATTTTTGGGTTGTGACATATTCCACTTCAGAATACCTTCTGTTGCCTGATTAAGACTTTTTTTTCTTTTGTCACTTAGAAACATTCCAATCAGGTCCAGAAAACAACAAAAGACAAAGAGAGAAAATAATGGTGAGTTAACGAAACATCTTTAGTTAAGTTCCCAAGTACTTATTTTGGAGGGCTTAACATTTCCCAATTCCGAATACCTTCTGTGCTCCTGTGTATGTTTAATGTTTTTTTCTTCATCTAGAAATACTCCTGTCATATAAAGAACACAACAAAATTCAGAGAGAAAAAATAAAGGTACGGTAAGGAAAGATCATATGGTAGGGTTCTCAGGTAGCTATTATTGAGGTTGTGGTGCTTTCCTTTTCAGAATACCTTCTGTGTACCTGTTGTAATTTTAACCTTTCTTTCTTTTATCATTTAGAAACACTGATCTGGTTCAGAAGATGGCAGAACACTGGAACAAAAAATAAAGATGAGATAAGTAAATGTCTCATGGTAAGTTCCTGGGTGCTTATTGGGGTTTTGACATTTCCAATACAGAATACCATCTGTTTGTCTGTCGTGACTTTAACCTTTCATTATTTTAACATTCAGAAACATATTTAGAAACATTTCTATTCGATGGAGAACTTTGAAAAATACAGGGACAGATCATAAAGGAATGTAAGGAAAGATCTTGTGGTAAATTCCCAGTCTGTTATTTTTGAGGTCTTGATTGTTTCCGGTACAAAATACCTTATTCCTCTCTCTGTGTTTTTTATCATTTAGAAACATTCTTATCAGGTGAAGAAAGTGGCAAAATGAAGGTAAAGTAAGGAATTGTTTTTTTTGTGAGTTCCCAGATTGCTATTGAGATTTTCTTTTAGCAAAACCTGTGTTCCTGTTGTGTGTTTAATGTTTTTTTCTTTGTCATCTAAAAACATTCCTTTCAGATGCAGTAGACAACAAAATACAGACAGAAAATAAAGGTAATGTAAGAAAAGATTTTGTGGTGAGTTTCCAGGTATTTCTTTGGTGGGTCTTGATGTTTTCCTGTTCAGAATATGTTCTGTGTGCTTGTTGCATGTGTAATCTTTTTTATTGGCATTTACAAGCATTTCTATCAGATGGAGAACATGGCAAAATACATGGACAGAAAATAAAGGTAGGATAAGGAAGCATCTTATGGTAAGTATCCAGTTATTTTGGGGTCTTGACATTTTCCACTTCAGAATGCCTTCTCTTGGCTGTTGCATGTTGATTTTTTTTTCTTTTATCATTTAGAAACATTCCAATCAGGTCCAGAAGACAGTACAATACAGTGACAGAAAATAATGGTAAGATAACAAAACATCTTTAGGTAAGTTCCCAAGTAGTTATTTTGGAAATCTTGACATTTTCCAATTCCGAATACCTTCAGTGTGCCTGTGTGTGTTTAATGTTTTTTCTTCTGCATCTAGAAACATTCCTATCATATGAAGAACCTGGCAAAATACAGAGTCAGAAAATAAAGGTAAAGTAAGGCAACATCTTTAGTGAAGTTTCCAGGTAGTTAGTTTTGGAGTATTGATGTTTTCCCATTATTATGGGGGCTTTGAGCTTTTCCTCTTCAGAATCCCATCTGTGTGCATGTTGCGTGTTTAATCCTTTTTGTTTTACAAGTCTAGTTTTTTCAGGGACTCTTCTATAGATCCTTATTGTTCTAAAAAGCAACATTTCTAGCTTGTTACTGTTCTTTGCAGCTGTAACCTTTTCAGAATACCTTCTTTGTACCTGTTGTGACTTTAGCCTTTCTTTCTTTTATCATTTAGAAACATTGATCGGGTTCAGAAGATGGCAGAACACAGGGACAGAAAATAAGGTTAAAGTAAGGAAACATATTCAGGTAAATTCCCAGGTTGTTATTTTTGGGGTCTAGATGCTTTCCAGTTCAGAATACCTTCTGTGTGCATGTTATGTGTTTTATCTGTTTTCTTTGGCATCTCGAAACCCTCCTATCATGTGAAGAATGTGGCAAAATACAGGGACAGAAAATAAAGGTAAGGTAAGTAAACATCCTTTGGTAAGTTAATTTTGGGATCTTGATGTTTTCCTAGTCAGAATACTTTCTGTGTGCCTGTTGTGACTTTAACCTTCCTTTCTTTTATCATTTAGAAACACTGATTGGGTTCAGAAGATGGCAAAACACAGGGACAGAAAATAAAGTTGAGATAAGGAAACATCTCATGGTAAGTTCCCAGTTGTTTATTATTGGGGTTTTGACATTTCCAATACAGAATATCTTCTGTCTGTTGTGGTCTTTTCTTTTTCTTTTATCATTTAGAAACATGCCAATCATGTCCAGAAGACAGCAAAATATAGGGACAGAAAATAATGGTAAGGAAACATGTTCAAGTAAATTCCTAGGTTGTTATTTTTGGGGAATAGATGTTTTCCTGTTCAGAATACCTTCTGTGTGCTTCTTGAAAGATCTCTTGCAATTTCTACAGTTGACAGAGGCCATTGAGATGGTGACAGATCCCTTTGCCTAGGTTGATCCTACATTTCCAACCCTTGGGATCCTGCCTGTCACTTTGCCCTTGTTCTCCACTTAGTCCCTTCCTGGACTGGGTTCTTGGGTCTCAGGGTGACCCTTTAAATGTAGACCCATGGCTGTGTTGCTTTGTGCGCTCATCATAGGCATGACCTGACTCTTTGGCAGGCTTCATAGAGACAGCCAGAGACAGTTATAAAAACAATACCAAAGCTTATTAAAGTTCAGTGGAACAGCAAATGAACTTTTGAATACTCTATTCTCCAAAACGAGAGTCAGTTCTCCCTTCTAACTAGTGATTCTGTCTCCAAACCATCTGCTCTTTCACTTTCTCAGAATCCATACCCTCTCTCCTAAAGCCAAACAGCATCTAACTTGTCTGAAACCTCTGTTTTACCATTCTTTTCACCAGCAGCCCCTTTTAACAGCTGCCCTAGGCAGTGACTGGCTATCCTCAAGTCAAGTCTGCACAGTGCCTTCTCTACAGAGGTGTGTATATCAATGCAGACTGATTCTCTGAAAGATGATGGAAACAATGAACCTCTACCAAATGATAACCTGAACAGGATAGCAATTGCAAGGTTTTGCCAGTGAAAGCAAGGGATTATTGCACAGAAGTGAAGAATATGTGTCAGCCACAGAGGTGTGCAGAAAGCTTGCCTGGCTGCATGAACTGCTGGAAAACATACAAACAGATAAGCCAAAGCCTGTCCTACTCTACAAGGACAACGTGAAATGCATTCAGTTTTGCAAAAGTGAAGGGACAAAGCCAAGAACAAAGCATATTGACACCAAACATCACTTTGCGCAAGATTTTCCAGATCAGTTCCTTGTCAAGCTGCATTACTGCCCTACGTAAGAGATGCTGGTGGATTTGCTGACTAAGCCACTACCAGATTGGTTCCAGACAATGTGAGATGCAGTGGGACTGATGAAGATGCACAGAACACCGCATGAGCCATTGGGAAGCAGTGTTGCAAGAAACTGTAGCCTCTGCACTACTTCTTGCTGCTCTATTGTCTGTTAAGCATGGCCTAGCAGGCCACACCAGATGACACCTGAAGAGGAGGGTGACACCACTGCTCCCCAAACTCTTCCTTTGCTAGAAACATAGCATTTATTATCCTGGATCCCTTTAAACACTGGAGCCACACTCAGCAGAAGAGAAGGTGTGGGGTGGGTGAAGGAGCAAGCAAGCCCTCCCCTTTCTCTCTACTGAGCCACCAAAGTCTGGGGTGAGAAGAGCTCAGAGACCCTCTGAGCATCAGAGTTCCCCTTTTCTGTCCCACCATTTGCAGCCAAGCCTGAAGCAGAGGTTGCTGTGCCCCTTTCTCCTCCTTCCCTCCTCAAAGGTTGGAAGGAAGGCAAAAGGAAAGCTGGACAAAAGTGGGTTGCCTTCATTTGCAGACCCTCATTCTAGCTCACTTGCCTCCACCTCCACAGGTATGGAGTTGGAGGGCAAAAGCTCTGTGTGCTTGAATCTGGGCTGCACAAGGCAAGTTTCAAAACCCATGCATTCCCAGGCCAAATGAGTGGCTGGTGAGCATTCTGCTCTGTTTGTGTGAGTGTGAGAGAGAGAGAAACCCTGTGGCCCCAGGCTGCACAAGAAGCGCCATCAGGGTGGGAGGGCTTCAAACCAGCCCCCAGCAAAATGAGTGAATGCGTGAGAGAGAGATTCCTTGCTTATGACAGTTAAATTGGTATCAAAGTGCTATAATGTGGTATGCATACATCCTATGTTGAATATAATTGGAGCAATTCAAAGACCTAGCTGTGTCAGTCTGGAAAATAAGTCTGCAAAGGAATCTTGTAGCACCTTTGAGAGTAACTGAAAAGCTTGTAGCATTGGTGTAAATTATTCCCCTTTTACAAGCAAGCATTCAGTGATTAGTCCAACTAGAGTAGGTCCACTGAATCTATGGGACATACACAAGCTTTGACTTGCTCATGTATAAGTCTGCAGTCGCCCCTCCATTTTCGCAGACGTCAAGTCCTCGGTCTTATTTACAGAGGGGCGAGCCCCACTGGCTAAAATGGTGCACATACCCATTCAAGCCAATGGGGCTTGAATATACGCATGTTTCCAATTTTGTGGGGGTGTCCAGAATGTGTCCCCTGAGAAAACAGGTGGGTGACTGTATGCTCATGTATAAGTCTATAAATTTAGGTCAAAAATTAAGCTCAAAAAACTGAGTCGACTTATCCATGGGTCAATTTCAGTACTGTACTTTTGTTGTAAATAACACAGGAACAGAGACCCTTGATCAGGAAAATTTGAGTTTATTCTTTTAATGTCAATGGACCTCCCAGAGAGATTGCCCCCCTTGCTAATCAACATCCTTATGTACCATCTTACACAGTTAACTTATAATTATATTAACACATGCATAATTGACAATTTGATCATTTGTTAGATGCCCCTACATTTTACCCTTGACTTATCCATGGGTCATATCAAATCCATAATTTTGGTCCCAAAACCTGCCCTCGACTTATACATGAGGTTAACTTATAGTTGAGTATATACGGTAGTCTTACTGCTACAGTGAGTCTGCTTTAGCTGTAAATAAAAGGGATTGTCTTCCCAATGTTTTGCTTTTCATTATGGTTCGGAATTAACAACCCTTTGGTACTTCTAGAGTACAGATGGCTCAGGTGGAACCTGTTTATTTGCTTTGCTATAATCATAAGGTCCATTAATTGGAACCATGTATAAAAGCACTATACACAGAATTATAGTACAGGGTGCTTTTGAATGTATTTTGAGCCTAAGAATATTTTTCTTGATGCTGATTTTAAGTGGGATGCGAGCCAGTGTAGAGCACTGGTTTCAGTGTTGGACTGGGATGCTGGGAGACCAGAGTTCAAACCCGTGATCTGCCATGGAAACCTACTAGGTAACCTTGGACAAATCACACTCTTCTCAGCCTCAGGAAGGCAAGGGGAAACCCCTTCTGAACAAACCCCTACTGTCAAGAAAATCACTTCTCCCCTTTTCAGAATCCATTTGGATAGTAAAAATACAATTTATTACTGTTTCTGTTATTCATTTGGGTCCCAGAACTTTTGCCAACATTGCGTACGTTAGCCAGATAACTAGCAGTAGATACTGATCTACCTTATGCATACCAGTTCCTGCCTAGAGCTGTACTTTCTAAAACCTTAAATAAGACCATCCTGCTGATGGGAAAGAGTCCCTTTTCAGAACAAAGTCTTAAAATCATGAGTTCTCTCAGCCTGAGGAGAGCACATCTAATGGCTTCTAAATAATTTGTGTTCTGTACTAATATATCTATTGGGTTCAGTACAAAATTGTATTCTGTATGGTCTGGTACAGGATGTGGTCTATGGGAGGGGTGTGTGACACCAAATCTAGTGATGCCACTGTGAGCGAATAGGGCCTTTTGTCTTCCTTTGCTGCTACCTTTACTTTTCTCTGTCAGTCAGCCACCTATCCCAGAAGTGTTATGGGCAGATAACATTGTCTGGTTTGCTCAGGGCTGGCTGCCCTTCATTGTAGTGGAAAAAGAACTGGCCATAGTGAACCTCTCCAGTCTCTTCCTGTCTGTGCATTGATGTGGGAACACATCTCCCTCTCATCTTGTCATAGAATCATAGAGTTTGAAGAGACCACAAGGGTCATCCAGTCCAACCCCCTGCCATGCAGGAACTCACAAAGCACCCCCAATGGATGGTCACCCAGCCTCTGTTTAAAGACCTCCAAAGAAGGAGACTCCACCACTGTCAAACAGCCCTTACTGTCAGGAAGTGCTTCCTAATGTTTAGATGGAGTCTCTTTTCCTATAGCTTGAACCCACTGCTCCAGTTCCTATTCTCTGGAGCAGCAGAAAACCAGCTTGCTCCCTCCTCAATATGACATACTTTCAAATATTTAAACAGGGCTATCATATCCCCTCTTAGCCATCTCTTCTCCAGGCTAAACATACCCACTTCCCTAAGTCATTCCTCACAGTGCATGGTTTCCAGACTCTTCACCATTTTAGTCGCCCTCATTTGGGTGCTTTCCAGCTTGTCAACATCGTTTTTGAATTGTGGTGCCCAGAATTGGCCACAGTATTCCAGTGAAGCCTGACCAAAGCAGAATAGAGTGGCAGTATTACTTCCCTTGATCTAGACATTATATTTCTATTGATGCAGCCTAGAATCACACTGGCCTTTTTAGCTGCTGTAGCACACTGTCAACTCATATTCAACTTGTGGTCTACTAGGACTCCTAGATCCCTTTCACATGTAGTCTTCTTAAGCCAGGTATCCCCCACATTTCACTTTTTTGCCCTAAGTGCAGTATCTGTCAGGTTTGGCGGACCCAGACCTCAAGAACCAGGACAGTATGGTAGTGATAAAGATACTACAGCTTTATTTTGGATTCCTCTGATAGATGTGCCACAGACGTAGTAGTGTCAAATCTGAATTGTCCCCAAAGCCATCCAGTCTTCAAGGATTCCCTTTCCAGCCTGTGGTCCTAGTCCTTGAACCAGATCAAAAGATCCTTTGAAGATTCATCCTTTTCCTTTCCCCATTATCATAACATTTGTGCCAGGAAGGATGATGTGATCAGAGTTCTACCTCAGGAAATGTCATAAAACTACAATTCCCCCCTATTATCTGTTTGGTTCCCAAGCCCCATTTCCCTCCACTCATTGCCCCCTCCCTTTGCGCTTCCCTTTAGTTAACCATATATTACAATGACAAATGTAGAGAAATAGAAGACAACAACAAAAAGGGACAAATGAGAGACCTATTCCACAAGATTCAAGAAACCAAGGGAAAGTTCAAGCCAAGGACCGGGACAATTTATGACAATCAAAATAACATAATTCAGGACCAGGAAGGAATAAAAAGACATTGGATGCAATACACAGAAGAACTATATAAAAGAGATGACAAAATGAAGGACACATTGAGCAAAGATGAACCCCAAATTCTAAAAACTGAGATGGAAGCTGCAATAATATTCAATATCTTTATTAATGACTTGGATGACGGTATTGAGGGCATAG
>JAIPUX010001880.1:17218086-17230546 GCA_020142125.1 Phrynosoma platyrhinos
TGAGGCGCCACCGCCTCACAAATCTTAGGCCTCCATAGGATGGCGCTACAGTACTTTTTAAAGTGGTGTGAAAGTGTATTATTTCTTACAAGTGTACTGTGACAGGAGTTTCTGGGAATCTGCCATGTACCTTAAGGACTTCTAATGAGTAAAACAAAACATAGGACGACTCTGCTGGTGCCCATATTGAGATGGATAAACGGGAAGAAGAATGCTTCAAACTTCATACTTCATACTGAGATGTGACAAAATTAATTAATTAAGGTGCCACTGTTTGGTGGGTGTTTGTCTGAATTTGCTAAATGGCCAGCACAGCTACCCCTGCAAATTAATTAGACATTGATAAGTAATTTTTCTTTAAAAAAATTCTTTATTAAATGGCTATATATTTTTAAAAATTACATTAAAGAAATTCTTATAATTATCAACTTATACATTCTTTTTTTTCTTCTTTATTGTCCTTCCATGTTTCTCTGTCTTCTATGTTTCATCTTTCATCTTCTTGATTCCCCAGTCATTGACTTCATTATACTACTCTATATCTCATCTTATTTTGGTGCTTGTGTTCTGTCATTTCTATCCATCATCTATATTTATCTATCTATCTATCTATCTATCTATCTATCTATCTATCTATCTATGTTTATTTCAAAGATATAGCCGCATTAGTCTGTAGAATCAGTATGTAGAGAGACCTTGTAGTACCTTTGTAGGGCCTTTGCAGACTGCCAGAAATAGTGCACATTAAATTGAGGCACTGCCCTGGCTCAGTGCTAGGGAATCATGGGAACTGTAATTTATTGTGGCACCAATGCTCTCTGACAGAGAAGGCTCAATGTCTCAGAAAAAAATACAATTCCCATGACTCCCTAGCACTGAGCCAGGGCAGTGCCTCAATTTAATGTGCACTATTTCTGGCAGTCTGCAAATGCCCTATCTGAAAGAAAGAAATTGGCAGCGTGAGCTTTCGTAGACTAAAGTCTACTTCCTCAGATGCATTTGGTAGAATGGATTTGTTTATCTGTCTGTTTTGTTGTTATTCTTATTTTTCATTCTCATTTTAGTATGTTGTTTTCCGTGTTTCCACTACTCTTCTTACACCATTTTGATTTCACATTGCTAATACTGATAATTTCTTCTCAAACTTATTGAGTAATTTTAATTTTCAACTAATTCCTTCTCTTTATTTATTTTGATTTTTTCCCCCGCTTCCTTGTTGCTTAGATTTATTCACTGAGTTAAATTTTTACCCACTCCCCATATCTTTCCCCAGTATTTAACTATTGGTAACCATTCTTCTTCAACTCTTTTTCTTCCATATTGAGATGAATAAACAGAAAGAATGCTTCAAAATTTCATAGTTGAATGTGACAAATTAATTAGACATCTTTGATAATTAACTTTTCAAGGGAATTATTTTTCTAAACACAAGACAAAATGCCTCAAACTGCTTACAGAGAATAAAAAAAATGTTCTATGGATGTAGATAAAACTGCCAGTATTTTCTCTTCACTGGGTTTAACATTAACTCAGATATTTATGCAACAGTTGGAAAGGAGTGTCAGCACTTTGCAAGAGCACCTTTTTGAAAACCAACAAGAGACCAACAAGGGAAAAAATGCAGATTTCTATTTTCACCGTTGATGCATTTACAGATAAGCCATTTCATGGCAATCCTGCAGCTGTTTGTCTTCTTGAAGATGTGAGTTTTTGACATTTGCCTTTACCCTAAATGTAACTATTACTTAATAATATCCTAGTCTTTGGTTGGTGACTTCATGCTGTTTCTATTCATTTCAATATGACTTTGACTAGTGACAGTCCGGATCCCACCATACTGAAGCTAATCACCAGTACTATTTATTTGCAAATTTGCAAACTATAACTGAAATATTTTTTTAAAAAAAAATTAAAAGCCTTATTGCACAGAGTTGCACCCCAAAGAATTGCTTGGGTTTCCTGAATTGCAATGGCTGCTTTGATAGCCCAGTTCCATGACATGCTATGTCAGCGTATAGATGTTTATGACAGGTTTGGGTAGCAATAGTCTGTACCCGTACCAAGTCAAAAGATGTAATTTGGTTTGAATTAACTGCCCATCCTTCTGCATTGCTTTGCCTTTTAAAAAATAAATACATACAGTTGGTCCTTTATCCATGGTTTCAATCTTACATGGCTTGAAAATATTCCAAAAATATATACATTCCAAATGGAAAACATTGATTTTGCCATTTTATATAAGGGACACTATTTTATTATGCCATTATATTTACTAGGACTTGATCATTCACAAATATTTGTATGGGGGGGGCTGGAATTAAGGGGCCTCTGTATTAAGTTGTATGTGTTTGTGTGCACTGCACATGTTTCCTTAATATGGGTTTTATTTTGAGAATTAGCTGTGAATGCTTTGTGCCTAAAGGAACAAGGAAATAAATGTAACCCTAGTGTTTCAGAGAGTTTGTAAAGTTTCATCCAGATAACACTGGCATAAACATATAGAGCTGAAGTGGCAAGTGGCAAAAATCTAACCAAGGCAAAGTTCCTTTGGCCACCAAGAAACACTTGCCAGCAAAGATAACATTTTGTACCTTTACCAAGAGCAGAGGCAGCAACCTATGGACTTTCAGATGTTGCCATAATTCCTATCTAGCATAGCCGTGTGTATTCTCATGCACTTCTAGAGCTTCTACAGCAAGGATGGACAACACTCAGATCACAGGCTTGCATGACACCTCAGCCCCTTCCCCAAGCCATAATGCCAAAACTTAAAGGAGAGGGGCCAAAATGCCCCCCACCCATCTAAATTGATCAGTCTGAATGACCTCAGTTTCATCCCCCCCCCCCCCCCCAGGACAGTTAGGACTGTCCTAAGGCATCTCCACAGCAGAGATGTTACACTTGAGAATGTTATACAGTAGCACTTTTAAGATCATTTCCAATCACAGGTTGTTACTGGATAACTACATTAGTTTATAATCTGTGGTGCTCCAAGTCCTATTTCCTTACTCATACATGTTTTGGCAGTCCTTGGTGTAGGCATCACCCACCACTTTTGTGGCACGTGAGGAAGACAATTCCAGAAAACAATCTGGAAGTAAAAATAAAGTGATAAAGTAAACAACAATTTTGTGCCCTTTCATGACCCCTCAGATTTTGCTCTCCCAGGCAGCTGTCCCACTCTTTGTAACAGCAGGGCTAGTCCTATTAAAGAACAAGGTGACCCAGTGTTTATTTCAATGTGCTAGAATTAAGTTCCTTATTTATATATATAGGAGATAAGCATTATATTTTGTATTTAATATAATTTAATTGTTCACTGGGTGCTATTAATGTACTTCAAGTCAGAGTGCTTGGTGCTACCATTGGGGACACCCTCCCAGGCAGCAGAGGGACCTACAGGTCATTTTTCTTTGTTTCTTCCTCGCACAGTCTCAGTACTTCTATGGCTGCATTCACACTGCAGAAATAATCCAGGCTGACACTGCTTTTACTGCCATGGCTCAATGCTATGGAATTCTGGGAACTAGTTTTGTAATACATTTAGGCTTCCCTGTGAGCGAGTTCTGGTGCTACAACAAACTACAGTTCCTAGGATCCCATAGCATTGAGCCATGGCAGTCAAAGTGGTGTCAAATTGGGTTATTTCTGCAGTGTGAATGCAGCCTAGGTTAAATAAGGTATTGAGAATCAGAACCATCTTGATCTTCAAGTCTAATAATGTTTTTTTTTTAAATCAGATAAATTTGTTGGGAAATATTGGAAGACATGTGAACCATTTTATCTTTGCCATAAAATGCTTTCCTCCTTAATTAGGAACTGGAAGAAAGTTGGCACCAAAAAATTGCAAAAGAAATGAACCTTTCAGAAACTGCATTCATCAGAAAACTACACCCCACAGATGATTTTTCCAAAAGTAAGACCTTTTCAGTGTATGTTAAATTAAATTAAATACTAATTAAATATTCTTGGCCAGTAAGGTTTGTGTTTCAATCAAATAACATAATCCTTACATTTTGTTATGTATAGTTGAAGTATGCAACTTTGTATACTGCAGAAACATTAAAAAATTAAAAAATGCTTAGGAGGTTTCAAAAATATTGATGGTTAAATAATGTGTAGGACAGTTAGTTTAATATAAGGTATGAAAACATTACATAGTGGTTTGAGTATGGGACATGGGAGTATGAGAAGTTTGTAAGCTTTTTTCTTTTCTTTTTTTTTAATTATGGTAGCCAGTGTGGTGGTTTGAGCATTGAAGTTGGACTCTAGGAGACCGGGGTTTGAATCCCTGCTTGGCCATGAAATGCCACTGGGTGAGCCTGGGCAAGTCACACTCTCTCCGCCTCAGAGGATGGCAATAGCAAACTCCCTCTGAAGAAACTTGCCAAGAAAACCCCATGAAAATCCTCTTAAGGTCACCATAAGTCAGGAACAACTTGAAGGCACACAACAACAACAAATTAAAATTCATTTTCATTATTCTTTTTGAAGGGGCACATTATGGTCTAAATTTGATGGTTATTTCTGACTCTCATAATTTCTTTTCTTAGGTTCCCGTTTTGGACTGAGGTGGTTTACACCAACTAATGAGGTTCCTCTCTGTGGTCATGCCACCCTTGCATCAGCTGCTGTGTTATTCCTTAACAAGAGTAATTAACATTCACCAAATTTATCATTTAATATTAGGAATACTTTTCAAGCCTATGTTACAGTTATATTTTTCTGATTTTATAAACAGAAAATGTGAATTCCACCCTCACATTTGTAACTCTGAGTGGAGAATTAAATGCCAGACAAGCAGACAATCATATTATCCTGGACTTACCTCTTTATTTCACCAGTCCACAGGTGAGATTTAAACAGGCCCTTTTCCAATAGCCAGCATTTCCATAAATGGAAAGAGAAAAGGCACGCATTAGTTACATCTTACTTTCTTGCTTCCCCCCCCCCCTTCCAGGATTTTAAGGACGTGGAGGAATTAGTGAAGGTAATATGCATGGTCTTCAGATTACATTGTAATGATCACATTGTACTACATAGGAATGTGCTGTATTAAACTACCCTGTCTTTCAAATGTTTTTGGCATGATTCCCCTAATTTTCCTGGGACAGTATGGCTTAGATATATCTGGCATGTCTTCATCATTGTCTCATTTGAGCAATTGTTATCGACAAACAAGTGATCTGGCAAAATTAATGTATCACATACTGGAAATAAAAACTGCAGCTATGGGACCCCAGACCAAATTGGAACCATGCTGGTGGGAGGTTTTAAAGTCTCCATCCTCACCCAAGCTAGGATTCAAATCCAAATTGAGTCTTCTGTGCTTGTTTTGGGATAAGGTTTGGCATTTAGCCAACATCTGGTCGCAACACACACCTCTCACCACACCTGAAAGGATCATACACCTCACAGTGTCCCCCACCCAAATTTTGGGATGTATTTTCTTAATTCAAAATACCTGAGTCTTCTAGGACAGGGGTAGGCAACCTTTCCCCTTTAAGGGCCGAGGGACTTTATCTCCCAGAATCCCAGGAGCTATTGGCCAACATAGGACTATTAGCCAACATGGCTGAGGCTTCTGGGAGTTGAAGTCCCTCGGCCCTTAAAGGGGAAAGGTTGCCTACCCCTGCTCTAGGGGCATAAGGGCATCTTTACCACATACACTGTCTACATTAAACCCAGGAAACCCCTTTTTCAAAGATGAAAATAACCAAACATCTTTTATGGTATTGAAAATATAGATCCTCAGTCTTAAAGCAGGTCTGGGGTGATTTTTTTTCCCCCAAATTGTTTGCCATGCCCTTAGAGCAAGGGTTCCCAATCTTTTTGACTCATGGAGCCTTTATTTCTATGGCGGAGCCCCTAAAAGACCTACCCTGTGTCTTACAAGTTAATAGTGTTTAGGAGTATATATAAGAATATATTCTTATTCTTTAATTTCATTCAATTTTTATTTCTTCCATTTTCCTGGAGCAGCCACGGAGCACCTGAGAAGTGCACGTGGAGCCCTAAGGGCTCCTTGGAGCATAGGTTGGGAACCCCTGCCTTAGAGGATATACAGGGGTATTTGGGGTAAAAACAATATTGAGAGCCTGTGGGCCTTTTTGGGCCCACAAAATGGCTTTGGGGCCACATTCTCACCTTCACTAGAGTAATGAGGGAATCACGGCTGCTTCATATATTTCCTTGCCAAGGCTGTCTTTATTAGAATTTTGCCTTTCATAAAATGGTGCATGAAATAGTGCAGTGTGGCAAGGATGTGTGAATATGACTTATAGTTCTTCCTGGCTTATTCTGGTATATTTTTTCACCAGGCAGCTGTAGGTGATATGAACGTTCAAGATGTTCGCTATTCACCTGACACAAAAAAGTTCCTTGTCCGTCTCAGTGATACTTACAAGAGGTATGTGCATTTTTGTTACACATTTCTTTAGCTGGTTATGTGTAAACTCATTGTGTCCCAACCCTCCTTCTTCTGTGGCTTCTTTAGATTATATGGCATTGAATCATAGAATCCTATAGTTGGAAGTGGTCTCATGGGCCATTTGAGTCCAGCCTCCTGCTCAATGCAGGATCTCTAGCTAAAGCATCCCCAGCAGGTAGCTGTCCAGCCTCTTTTTGAAGACATCCAGAGAAGGAGATCTCATCACCTCTGAGCAATTAGACCCATTGCTGAACCGCTCTCACTGTCAAGAAATTCCTTCTAATGTTCAATCAAAATCTACTCTCTTATACCTTAAAACCATTCAACCTAGTTCTACACTCAGAGGCAGCACAGAACACACCTGAACTCCCTCCTCTTTGTGGCAGCCCTTGAGATATTTAAAGACTACAATCATGTCACTCCCAGTCTTCTCTGGTTTTAATGTTTGTATTTTATATTGTTTTTAGCTAATGTTTTAATTGTTTTATTGTGACATTGTTTTTTAGAATTTTATTTGTGAGCCGCCTTGGGTCCCTTCACAGAGGAAGGCAGGACAGAAATTAAATAAATAAATAAATAAATAAATAAATTATCTTCACCAAGCTGAACATGCCCAGCTCTTTCAACCTTTTCTCATATGTCTTGTTCTCTATACCTCTTATCATCCTTATTGCCCTTTTCTGAACCTGCTCCAACTATCTATTTGTGTGGTTCTCAGTACAAGTTTTTTTACAGACTGAAGTCTCCTTTGTTATATCTGAGCAAAGTTTTATGTGATCTTCCATGTAGCCTTTCTCCTTCACGCTTTACTTTATTTTATTGTATAGATTACAGCCAATAATCTTTATGCAGTAGGTTAGAGAATGTTATTGAAATACAACTCCTATCAACCCTCACAACTGGCTGTGCTGGATGACGAGAGTTGCAGTCCAACATCTGGGAGGCCACGCATTCCCTAATCATGCTATAGAGATAATGCCATTATTACAGGCTTGGATTCCATTTTTGTTCCAGTTATCTGCAGGTTAAATATATGTCAGACTGTTCAGACTGTTATTGTTCTTAATGCTTCACATTTAATGCTTAACCATCAAGGTCTGATCTGGAGAAACTGAAAGTGAATGCTGAACAACTTCTATTGGCTGAAAAGACTGGAAAAATAAAAGGAGTAATAGTCACACTTAAGGGAGATGGCTATGGGAAGCATGAAAGCTACGACTTTTATTCCCGCTACTTTGCACCCTGGTATGGTGTTTCAGAAGATCCTGTCACAGGTGTGTTTGTATGTGAGCTGAGAATGTTTGCTTGTAAAAGGCTACTGAAGAGTTCCTAGTTGATGCTTTGTTATGTAAAGATTCTATGTGAATAGCCACATTGATCATTTTCAGCAAAAAGTACAGAGCCTTGTACCACCTCAAACAGGCATAAAGGATCTACCCATGGTGTTGTAGGGGATGCACATGCCCTGTCTTTCTAACACTAGCAATATCACACTATACTGTTATAGCATTATTATTCCATTTTTACTGCTATGGCTGCCTCTTGTGGAATCCTGGATTGGCAGTTTAAGGAAAGGCACAGTCAGAGAGCTCTTAGGCTTCACTAAACTACAAACCCCAGTAAAAATAAAAGTGGAATAATAGTGCTATAACAACGTAGTGCAGTACTATCGTGGGTAGCAAAGCCCTCACTGATGGGGCTTATGTGAAGGTGGGCAACTGCAGCTGGAATGGCACCAGTAGCCTATGGACATGTGGTGAACCTCCCAGATGTAGGCATAGTGAGCTTGATCCTCCCTTTTAAACTCTGGGTAAAAAAGCCAATAGAAAAAAAATACAGTTGCCCCTCCCAATTCACAAGGGATCTGTTCCAAACCGCTGCCCCCCCCCCCTGCAAAAAAGGCAGCTCACTAATATTTGAGCTGCAGTGAAATTAATGGCATGTTTGTGGGGCTGCACACAGGTGCTCACAGCCATTTAACATATAGGCACTTGTCCCTGCCCAAGAAGAGCGAGACCGCAGACTCAAAGTCTGCAAACAGGGAGGGACAACTGTAAACTCATTTGCGATGTGGTGCTGGAGAAGAGTGCTAAGGGTACCATGGACAGCCCAAAAAGACAAACAAATGGGTTCTAGAACAGATTGAGCCTAAACTCTCCCTGGAAACCAGGATGACAAAATTGAGGCTGTCGTGCTTCTGACACATCATGAGAAGGCAAGACACAGCAAAAGGCAATAATGCTAGGAAAGGTGGACAGCAGTAGAAAGGGGTAGGCCGCACACCAGATGGATAGAGTCAAAACAGACCAGCCCATAGGGGCAGCGTGATGCTGTCCCTGAAAGAGCTGAGTGGGCACCATGACAACTACATGCCGTGCCCCCAGTTCGGCGTTTTGCCTCCGCAAAAAGAAGTGGCAAAAAGCTGCTCCTTTTTGCAGCATCAAAAAGGTGGTTTTTCTGCCATGGTGGTGGCTTTTTGGTGCTCCTGCGGTGTGCGGTGTATAAATGCCGTGACACCGGAGCACCGCAATGCTACCTGCCATGTGGTTGGGCATGCGGCATGATGCCGGCTTGGGGGCAGCATCAGGGTATGCAGCATCCAAACGCCATGCCTCCAAGCCCCCCCCCAAGCCAGTTGAAGCTGCCAGTCTGTTTTGACCCTCAGTCAGGAGATCATGGTCCTAAGCCTGCAGAACCTGAGCAGAGCAGTTGAGGACAGAGGGGCTTGGAGGCGTCTCATTCGCAAGGTCACCATGAGTCAAAGTTGTCTCAAAGGTAGCTTGACAACAACAGTTAAGCCCTCATTGGTAGGCTTTATGTGGGAGTAGACAGTCAGTTGGAACTACACCAAAAGCCCATGGACACAGTGAACCTGCAAGAGGTGTTGGCAGTACACTAGTTGTTGCTCTGTTCATTAGTTTATAGCCACTTTCCTAATGGGAGATAATAAGTCTTGCTTGCTTTTCCATGCTGTCACAATGATTTCTGAAATAATGCACGTGATGTGGTTTAAACACTTAAATGCTATATAAATGCTTATTGTTACTATTACTGCTACTCCAATGTTATCTTCTCTCCATTTTCTTTGAAGGATCTGCTCATGCAGTTTTAAGTAGTTACTGGTCACAACAACTGGGGAAAAAGGAAATGTGTGGTAAGAATATTTATAGCAATTTTATTTTTCTCCATATTTAGATTTTAAATGGCTTCCAGAGCTGCTTGTGTGCAGTCAAATAAAAAACAATAATAAAATAATAAAAGTAGAATAAAAGTGGAAAATGGGATGGGGGAAGAAAGTGAGGAAAACAAGTTGTCTTCCAGAAGGGCTGGTAGAGTATTTCTGCTTCCCCCTCATCACTTTTTGCTACATGGTCCCTAACTAGATGTTCAGTAGAATGCATATTCCCTGTGATTAAGATGTTTTCTCTCTTACAGTGGGATATTCTTAGAGATGGCACAGTAATCAGACTTTCAAAGCAAGCTTGTATTTACCTTCCAGTAATCAATCAAAAAACAAAGCATAGCTCAATGTAAGCTATGTAGCTGACGAAATTGTGATGTGACAAAGAGATGTCTTTCGCTACTTGAAAGAGTCCCTTATCTAAAAACATAGAAAATGTATTAACCTAGCTTGATTCATGCAACAATATATTTTTACATCTTACAACTTATAAATACAATCTGTAAAAATAATTCAGTTGAAACCTTACTTACAGATCACAATTCATATTTAATAGGGGGGCTGGAAGCAAGCCAGGACACAGAACTGTTCAAGGCTGTAGTGCTGTGCAATTAAAAGAAGCACATGGGTACATTATTGATGTGCCCTTTCTCTGTAAGGAAGTGACAATCTCATCCTCAGTTTCAAGTAATCTCTCCAAATGGTGTATTTTATTCTTATTTCATATCAAGTTGTAATACTTTGTGTTCCTTTCATACACTGAAATTGGGTTGAGTTTGTTACACATACAGTAATTTAAACAATTTGACTAAAGTGTGCTTTTGTGCATTTTTTTCAGTTACATGCAGATTTTATCCATTTTGAACAAACATTATTTCTAAGAAATGTCCCATAAGTTTCATGAATATGTGAATACTTGGGCGTAAGATGGGCATTTTGTCACAACTAGTCTTGGGAGGAGGGAGTATCTACTGATAAATGAAGATGATGATGATCTCTTAAAATTAGCAGCAGTTTTGTTTTAAGCCTGGAACTAAAGAAGTACTTTACATGAAACAATGGATTAGATCCAAAGAAGTGCAGTCATACATAGTAAAATAAATATGATTAGATCTGGATCAAATCCAATGAAATCAGTTGGTCTACTGAATATGATTCAATCTGGATCAGAACCAATGAGCAGATGCCATTGTTTGATTGGCTCTGATCAACACAGTATACCCATAATGGCTTCTCATCCCCTCACCTATCTGCTTATAAGTGATGACAACCAAGTACAATGGTATATACTGTTAATTTTCGGATATAGAGAGGAAAACTAAATGTACAAATACTACCCTCCCTGTTCTCTTTGTTTAGCATTTCAGTGTTCTGCTCGTGGAGGAAGGTTGAAGATTTTGCTCCGGCAAGATGGAAGAGTAGATATTGCTGGCCAAACAGCCATTGTGTTAAAAGGCTCTTTGACCATTTGAAGAAAACAACAAGAGCTTTCAAGTTTTTTTAATCTGTTTGTTCAGATTGCTGTGCGTGCATATTTTACTTACTAGAATACAGCTAATTTCAAAGGCATAATATTAATAATTTAGCAGCTTCTTTCCAAATCAACAAACATTGATGATGATGATGATGATGATGATAAATTATTTATTTATAGCCCGGCCAATCACAAGGAATCCAGGCGGGTTACAACAATAAAAGTGCATGGTATACAATAAAATTCAAAATTAGTCCCTTCCCAACCCCCCCCCATACAAAAAGATAAAAAGGAAAAAAAGAGGGAGGGAAGATAATTGGTGGATAGAGCAATGTAGATCACCTTGTGCGGGGAGGAGTTAAGTTGGGAAGGCCTGCCAGAAGAGATCCATCTTAAGAGCCTTTTTAAAGGCTGTAAGAATAGAGATGTGACAGATCTCCTCCGGTAGGTCATTCCTCAACTTTGGAGCAGCAGCGGAGAAGGCCCTCTGGCTAACCGAAGTTAGCCTAGATTTTTTCGGCTTTGGTAGGTTCATCTCCAAGGACCTTAGTGTGCAGAACGGACAATACGGAAGAAGGCAATCCCTTAAGTATTCTGGTCCCAAGCCATGTAGGGTTTTAAAGGTAATAACCAAGACCAGAGGTAGGCAACCTTTCCCCTTTAAGGGCTGAGGGACTTCAGCTCCCAGAAGCCTCAGCCATGTTGGCCAATAGTCCCATGCTGGCCAATAGCTCCTGGGATTCTGGGAGCTGAAGTCCCTCGGCCCTTAAAGGGGAAAGGTTGCCTACCCCTGACCAAGACCTTGTACCTTGCCTGGAAACTTAATTGGCAGCCAGTGAAGGGACTTCAGGACCGGTGTTATATGGTCATTGCGAGAAGTACCTGTAATCAACCTGGCTACCATATTTTGTACAAGCTGAAGTTTCCAAACTTGGCACAAGGGTAGCCCCATATAGAGTGCATTACAGAAGTCTAAATTGAGAGGTTACCAGTGCATGTACTACTGTTTTAAGGTCTCCCTGCTCCAGGAAGGGGTGCAGCTGGTGAAGCTGATAATAGGAGCTGATTGCCACATCCACTGGAGCTGTTAAGTGAAACAAGTCAAGGATCACCCCCAAGCTGCAGACAGAGTCCTTCAAGGGAAGTGTGACCCCATCCATAACTAGCTGACATAATTCCGTTCCCAGGTTCAGGTTTCCTATGACAAGTACCTCCATCTTACTTGGATTCAGCTTGAGTCGGTTTTCCCTCATCCAGTCCATTACCGCCCCAAGACAGGCATTCAGAAGAGAGATTCCATCCTTAGTCACTGCATTAGTCTGAGACGTAGAGAAATATATTTGGGTGTCATCAGTGTACTGATAACACCCCACCC
>JAIPUX010001880.1:17230646-17254467 GCA_020142125.1 Phrynosoma platyrhinos
GAATTGCTTCTCTGATGAAAACATCTAACCTCTTCCCAGAACCGTCGATTGATGGACATACGTCCTGATGTAACTCAAGACCTTCCATCCCACCAATACAAAAAGAAAAAGAAAACTGCACAGGCAGCCTCTTCAGTTAGGCTCGGAGCTGTCTTATGGAATGGAGGGCACAGGTAAAATCAAGTCTCAGAGCCTTAAACCATTATAGTCAATGCAAGTTACCCATCAATATATAGTCAATATCACAGTATATTAACATGACTTTAAGTATTGTTAAGGTTCATTCTTATATAAATATACATATAAATAGAATTATTCAAGTATCTATGATTTTGTTAATAGTGAAAATGTCAGCAGAGATCTTGCTGGGGTCTTATGTCTTCGTAAATGGACTGCGGGAATTAGAATTATGCAGTTGCATAATATCCATGTCCAGCAGAGGACTGCTGTTACATTACTACATAGTAGACCTGGCAAAAGTGCCTGCTGTTCACTGATGTCTGATGCAGATTGGTGAGCGATACACATCAGTGCTCAGTGTGCACCATGCAGTGTTGTGCATTACGTATCTTTGCAGTTCAGTAAAAGTGTTTCTTATCACCTGTGCTACATAGCTAGGTATATGTAAAGTTATGCAACATAACATGTCCTATAGGAGTCTGGAAGATTTTTACAAATACTATTTAATTGAACATGAAGATTTTATTTTTTACTAATGATTAGGAATGATTTTATTTAATAATAATTCAATTTAAATATTAAAAACAAATTACAACCAATTGAATAGTCATCTGCTTTAATTTATCTTTCCCCTCCCCCTCCATTAAAAACATTCAGTAAGCCTTGCCTGTTCAGGCCATGTCCGTTGGCCATGCTATCACTGCAGAAGTTGTGTACCTATGATTTAAGGGTTTAGCGTCTAGTGGTTCTGTTTGGTGTTAGAGCGAGGTAAGAAGTCATATTGAGTTTTAAATAAGCTGTGCTTGGGAACAAACTCATACTGCAACAACAGCAGCCATCCCAGGCTGAGGCTCTGAAATAGCTATCGTATGAAGAGTGTGGCTTTTGCCTGTTTGGGGCAGACTCATTCACTATGGAGCCAGTCCCATAGTTCAGACTCCTTGATTCTTAACAGAACACTCAAAAACAATCATTTTACATTTAGCAGAGATGCCTAGGAGTGACACTGTTGTAGCTGTATGCCTTCAAGTCACTTCTGACGTATGGCAACCCTAAGGCGTTCACGGAGTTTTCTTCGCAAGATGCCCATAGAATAATTTCCTTACATGAAATGATTGTAGGACTGCAATAGCTGCTAAAGAAGCAGACATACACAGAACTGAGCTGTGCTTTGTGCATTTCCCAGTAAAATAGCCACACTGTAAAGAATTATTTGTGTGTGCACATAAGTATGCTTATGTACATGAACACATACACATACATGTATGTCCTCCCATTTATTGTGTGGTGGTAGTGTCCCTGTGGGATTTTCCAACCCTGATCCAACTGACTGTGGGGTTTTCCAACTGGACAATCCCACAGAGCCACCAGCTGTGAAGGTTCCTCTCAGGCAATCCCACCACTGTGGCCAAATGTGGGGTTTCTTTAACCCACCAAATGTAAAAACGTCCACAGTGCTCACTGCAGTTATCAAGAATGAGGGCTTTTCCTGATCTCCACCTCTACTACAATGTAAGGACTTCCTCCTGTTGCACCTGTAGGCTTGTTTACACTGGCCAAAAAAAAACAAACAAAAAACAAAAAACTGAGACTTACCCTGTATCCAATGCAATGAATTCTCACAATGCATGCAGCAAATCCAGTTAACAAAAAGCAAATGCTTCTGACAGAAAGCATTTTGAAAAGGCCATGAACCCAGGTGCGCTGGATGTGAGGACAGCTGGATCCAGTAGATCTGGGGTGACCCAGCTGTCCACATGCCCACACTCTTGCCACATCGTCCCACTGGCCTGTCCTCCTCAATACCATCTCTACTATAGCCTCACTAGCCAAGCAGCTTCTTTCAAAAGCTTGCCAATCGCCATTGCTTCTGTTGAGGTCAGAATGGGGTGCTACACCATGTGATCAACAAGGAGGGGAATCACTCTGTCTGGCAAAACCACATTTTAACATTCCTTGCCTAAGAAAACCCTAGGGGGTCACCATAGGTTGACAGGCAACTTGAAGGTACATGTATACATACACACAGAGACTAACTCCCTCAATAGTCCCCTGCTCTCTCCTGCCTCATCAGGAATTTTTCTCAGGTATGGTTGCTGGAGACTTATGCCTTAGTTCAGGGGTGGAATATATAGCCCTCCTAATGTCCAACTTCAATCACCTGTAGTGAACACATCCAGTGGTGTGGGAGGAAAGTCTAATAATAATAATAATAATAATAATAATAATAATAATAATAATAATAATAATAATAATAATAATAATAATAATAATAATAATAATAATATATTTATACCCCGCTCCTCTGCTGAGCAATCGGGGTGGCTTACAATATTAAAACATTCCATACAAAGTCCAGCAACACCTGCAGGGCTACGTGTTCCCCATCATTACCTGGGTGATAAGAAAGAAGCACTTTCTATTTCCTTTCAATCAGATCTCTCTCAGAAAAAAAAATACTTACTCCAGAGCTCTGCATCAAGGCTCCTTACAAGAAAAGGCTGTTAAATAACAAAGAGGACAGTGAGGAATATATACCAAACAATTAGGGCCATATACTGGAAGGACATTGCATGACAATGATGTCCCTTCAGATCCGCCTTTAAAAGTAGCAATAAAGAGCAAGGAAGGAGAGAATGACAAGGAGGGAAGTTTTATGAAAAGGGATGTATTTTTTCTTAATTAACTCAGATGTTAGGTCCTGAAGGATATGGGTACTTTTTATGTAAAGGACAACAGTATGAAAATAGTGTTCTTATACTTAAGGGCTTTGCCTCTAGGTATTTTAGGGAGTCTCTTGGTATGTCAAAGTTGCAACATGGGGCAGCAAGTCATCATCGCGAGGTGTTATTTGATAATACCGTTAAATTAGGACTGCTGTAACAAAAATGAGAAATGGTCAGGTAATTCTCAAAGCAAGGGTAGAACTAATCTTATTGCCAAGTCTGTTGCTAGGTGAGCACAGTACAGATTTATTTCAAGCAGTTATCAATGCACATCAGCAATAAAAGGTACAATGCAATTTAATTAAGTAGGTTTTAATTCTACGTAGTGTAAATGTACACAAGACTATAGCTAAAAGTTGGTATAGACAACCTTGGAAATAATGACTAAAGGTAGTTGAAAAGTTTTGTTACTTCCCATTCTATCACCGCTAAAAAACTGTGGACTTGGCATATCAACCAGTAAGCAATCACAACTGCCCATCCTACATGGGGCCTACTTTGACATTATTACTTGTGCATGGACTCTGGTCAGAGGACACTAACATACCTTAGCAAATGTTGGCAGCATGAGCTTCCATAGACTAATGTCTACTTCCTTAGATGCATTTGAGGAAGCAGGGCCAAATGCATCTGAGGAAGTAGACTTTAGTCTACGAAAACTTTATGCTGCCAACTTCTTTCTTTCAGTTAGTCTCAAAGGTGCTACAAGATCTCTCTACATACTTATTCTATAGACTAACACAGCTATATCTTTTAATTAAACCTGAGCAAAGTTCACCTTGTAAATAATAAGAAAATGAATGTAATTTCTGAAGGAATGTAAATTAATAGTCATTAATTCACCTAATGTGAATCATAATGTCAGTTGCCATAAATTGGTTGTTATTTCTTATATCCTAATTACACTCATAGTGACATAACACTAATACACAACATTAATACTGGATTTAATCTTTAGTATAAACCAAGGCAAGTTGAAATTTGTTGAATATTTTATTTCCCCCCCAACCATAAGATTACAATACTTTTGTATTTAAAGTTACAAATACAAAAAAACCCAACCCTTATGTTAAAGCATTATTACAAAAGCTGCATTAATACATTTATGTTTTGGCACAGATGTACCACAGATGTTGCAAACCTGCTTAGAAACAATACATTTTTAGATGCAGGAATGGATTATGAATGATTGATGGAAAAGAGATGAATCTATCTCAGTTTCTAATAGTTAAGAGTAGACCAAATATAATGCCTGTGGTAGTGATGCTGCTAATGCAGCCTTTAGAAAACTTCCTGATCAAATCCTGTCTCGTAGCAGGTAGTTTTTCCACCACATGTGGCACACCAATCACAGTTGTAAGCTGCAGAAGGGAAAGTAAATTTTATAGTATGTTCTGGGGTTGGGAATGTTATTAAATTACAGTGAAACTGGATTTACAAATGTATGCCAGAATTGCTATGTAACGGTCTTAATTATTAATTACTAAATAGTTCACTGCCATGAACTATTGCAACATACAGGAAGTGTTTTCAGTTGTGCGATTTTATTGGCATTTCTTTGAAACATGTCATTTTGACAACAGAATTAAAGTTTTCCAGTGTATAACCAAGGCCTGGAGATTCAGATCTCCATCTTAAATGTACTTTTGGCAATCTATTTTGTAAGAACATTGAAATGAACCATAGTTATAGTGATGCACTGCTGCAGGCATAATTTTGGAAAGAAAAGTATCTGAAGAATTTGCAGGCAGGCACTTCTCAAGTAATAAGAACCAAGGAGGGTCCTGTAAATAGGCCATAACAGAAATTGTAAGATAAGAAAATGCAAGACGCATTTCTTCCTACAGTCTCAGGGCCCAAACAGATAGACCAAATGAAGTGGCTTCTGGTCACTTTGGAGGTGTACTGTTTAAATGACGCATACCTCCAAAGTGGCCAGAAGCCACGCCAAAGCCGTGCTCCAGTCCTTAGGACCAGAGAAAACACGAGCCGGTAAAGTCCGACTCCTGGCAGCGCCGGTCAGCTCCTGCGTCCATAGCCCGCCTTGGGAGTAGGTCATAAGGACAGTGCAGTTCTGACCCACTTCTGGTTAGAGCAGACTTGGGCCACTCTTTTGTGCCCATCTGTTCCACCCCCAGAGGGAGGAATATGTGAAAACAAGTGTTCCCACTTTTAACTAACTCTATATAAGTACTCTTGAAAACAATTGTAGTGGTTTCCTATGGGTTTAACAGTAGTGTACTGTTTATTTCTCAGCATTTTATCAAATGGCCACAGGTTTCCATTTCTGCAATATGTTAGAAGACTGATGAAGTATATTTTTCAAATTGTAGGTATTTAAAAATTAATGTTTAATTATCTCCTCTTCCAAGTTATTTGAGGGGTAAGGAAGTGATTAGTTACATGGGCTAGCTGCACTGTTGTGTTTTTAGATGACACACTTTATTCCTATTGGCAATAAAGTATTTGAATGTCTACCACTACTGCTGGAGCTACGAGGCACACACAGGGTTCCTGTGCTTTTAACAGCTAGATGGCTGGCAGAAATTCAGGTGAAACGTTTGGCATTTTACAGGAACAGTTTCGTTTGTTGAATTTCTCTGTGTCATGACAGTAAAGTGTGAGAAGGAAATTAATATTTAGCAGGGAAGGAAGTTAGTAACCCCTCACCCTAAAATATTTTTTCTATAATTATACTTCTTATCACAGTTCACCTTTTCAGGTAATAGCTATCAAAACTAAGGTTAGGCACTAGTGGTTCTAGCCAGACTTTTTATTTTTAAAATGAAACAAGGTATCAAATAGAAGTTAAATTATGAGAAAAATATTTCCTCTAATCCTTATAGATCAGATGAGCAAAAGGGGTTTGCAGACTGCCAGAAATAGTGCAAATTGAGTCCACTTTTAGGGTTAGGGTTAGTGCTAGGGAATCATGGGAATTGTTTTTTTTTTCTGAGGCATTGAGCCTTCTCTGTCAGAGAGCTCTGGTGCCACAATAAAATACAGTTCCCATGATTCCCTAGCACTAACCCTAACCCTAAAAGTGGACTCAATTTGCACTATTTCTGGCAGTCTGCAACCCCCCCAAGTGAAATAAAATGTCACAAATAATTTCATCTTTGTATATTTCATTACATTTACTGTATTAAAGGTTTTTTTAAAAAACTGTGCTTTGCAATCTAACAAGGCAATTCCTATTTCTGAAATGCTCATGAAAATATGTGGTTTCCTTATGCACTCAATAAGTGTGGAAATAGGGGTGGAAAACTGTGTCTCTAGATGCTGGACTGCAATTTCATCAGCTTTAGCCAGAATTGCCCATGGTGAAAGATCACAGGAATTCAACATGATCTAACTACAGATACTCACCGCTAATATACCCCTAAAGATAATCTAAAGTAGGGGGTGGGAATCACATATTGCACTACAGCATCCATCCTTCCCTACAACTGGCTCTGCTGGCAAAAGCTGCTGTGATTTGGGGTGCAACATCTGAAGGAATGTTTGATTCTCCCCCGATGTAAAGGTAAGAACTCTGAAATATGCAAAGTTTTCGTGAGTCAGAGCTCGTAAAAGTTCTTTTTTGAACCACAGTCACAGAATCTCTCACCCAACATGGCCAGTGCTGGAGTCTCTTCGGCTGCAGTAATAATTCTGGGAGCTGGAGACAAAATGGCAATATTTCTAAGCCCTGATTAGACAGCATATGCATAAAAACTCTATAACAGCAATAAAAATGTTTGACCAGACTTGTTTCTAAAATAATTACTTAAATCAAAGTTTATTCTGTAAGTATTCTTAAGAATTAGGCTTTAGAAATGTATATACTCTAGTGTTTCTATCTTCCAAACTTCAGTAATTCAGCTCCCAGTTACCCATTATTCTGTATACATCATTTCCACACAAACCACCCCAAGGCACTCTAACAAACATGTTCTTACCATACTCCACTTTCAGTTGGCCTTCCTGCTTAGTCCCTCTCCTGTATCCAACATGCAAATCCAATTATTCCTCTCAAGCAATGCACTGATAGATCTCCAACACAAAGTTCAGTGGTTCTTAGCTGTTCAATATACCCCTCCAATTGCTTGAACCTACCCATCAAGTCAAAACACCTCCTTTTCTTTATCAGCCACACACAGATGACAAAGAAGCTGGGATCTTTAGCAAGGACTCTATTTGGGCACTATGTTCTTGTAATATCCCTTTATGCTAATGGTTGAAATTTCTATGGGGTCACATAAAGCAAAACAATAGCAGCAGCTGAGATGCAATAGGAAAAGGCTGCAGACTCCAACAAGCCACCTGTTTCTCAATGGACGAGAGGGCCATAAAGTTATGGAAGTATGGGAAGGGTAGCTTGGAAAATCTTTTACCAATGAAGAAGTGATAGTCCAAGCCACCCCTTACATACTCCCTCATCTCAGTGGGCCTACCAGAAGATAGGAATCCAAGAAACAGGCAGCTTGGAGCAGCTTCCTTTCATTGTGTTGCAAAGAATCTTTTCAGTCTTCCCACCACCTCTGTCATTTCCTCCCCACCACTACTGGTGTTAATTACATAATGGAGAATATAGGGTCCTAGTATATGGGTGTATCTTCGCTGCAGAAATAATGCAATTTGACACCACTTTAACTGCCACAGCTCCATCTACAGAATCCTGGGATTTGTAGTTTTGTGGGGCACCAGAACTCTTTGACAGAGGCTACAGACCTTGTAAAACTACAAATGGTGCTACAGCACTCAAAGCAGTATCAAACTGCATTATTTCTACAGTGAAGGTGCACCCTAAGTTAGTTTTTAGGTATTTATAGCAGGGAGGTTATATATTTCCCCATCAAAAACAATTAAATTCTGTTTCTGGTAGATCCATTTGCTTACATTTTCATCTGCCCAATTAATTTTGACTTCACTTGAAGCAATTCAAAGATTGGGATACTGCACATGACAGTGTACTTTATTGTACAACCCTTAAAACCCTGTTCAGCTCTTCTTTGACTTCAAGGGTTCCTTGGCACAGCCAACTTGTTCCCAAATTAAGAACCTGTAAAAAATAACATCATAATGCAAAATTCTACATTTTCTATTGGAATGGTTCTGCTAAATGATAAACATTCCTGCTTACATCATTAAAGATGGATAATAAAATGCGTTGCACACGCAGATGCATATCAATCACTGCATTAGCACAACCTCACAAAATTTGTCATCATGCTGGTACTGCAGGAATATATCACAATGGCACAAAAATTCAGGAGTCAGTATGTTATCCAGATGTTTTTAACAATACAAACATTGTACTGTTGCAGAAGTATGTACAGCGACACTAGGATAACTCATCCTAGTTGTAAAGTGACAGTTTATAAAATCTTCTTCAGATGACTCTTATGGCACATTGGAAGAACACCTCTGTATGAGCAGCGCATGACAAGAATCACAGACTCGTACAGGCTTGGGTGAAGACGGCAAAGGCAGTTCGTTGTCTGAACAGGCATTACAGAAAATTTCACCACAGTTCCTACAGTGATGCTAAAAAAAGATTTTAAAAACCCAAAAGAAATGATTAGATCAACACAATCTGTGAACTAAACAATGGATAAGCATCTGAAGGTATGTCTAAAGACCCTAAAGGGACTAGATGCAATCTGATCTTGGAAGCCAAGCAGGGTCATCCCTGGTCCGTACTTGGATGGGAGACTGCCAACAAATACCAACTGCTGTAGGCTTTATTTCAGATGAAGGACATGGCAAAACCACCACTGAAGATTCCTTGCCTAAGAAAACCCTATTATATTAATAGAGTTGCCAAAATTTGATAAGCAACTTGAAGGCATATGCATACTCACACATACAACCATCTGAAATTAAGTATTTGTGTGTAAAACATGTATGAGAGCCAGTGTGGTGTAGTGCCTTGAGCATTGGACTACCACTCTGGAGATCAGGATTCGATCCCCCACTCCACCATGGGTGACCTTAGGTGAGTCACACACTCTCAATCCCAGAAAAAAATCTGACAGGGTTGCTTTAGGCTTATCATAAATGGAAACAACTTGAAGACACACAACAACAAAGACACATATGCATATTTCTAAGTTTTACATTCTTTGTGAGAAGTATACCATCAAAGCCACTCCAAACATCCAGTCTGGGTTGTGGATGGAAAGTATAAGCAACATAATGGTTGTCTGAACACTGCTCCAGCGGGAAATAAAACATTTGCAATAATTTGTTACAATATCCATCTAATCAAAAGTTTGAATAGCATAAACCAAATATTTTGAGAGCATTTCTATAGCATAGTTCATGGGTCTTAAGTAGGAAAATAGTGTTGCTATTTAAATGATAATAAATAAGGCTTAGTACACATGAATAAATCAAAATATAGGTAATAATCGCTGTAAAATGGTACCCAATTACACAACAAGCTTTTTTATCACTCTTAGTAAACAGACACAATGCAGTTTTTAATACAATCTTACCTTCCTTCTGGAAAGAGAAAACTCTATTTCACATAATTTGCAGTGGGTAGCATCTTTGTCCTTTAGCCATACTTGCCCCTAGTAGGGAGGAAAAGTATTCAGAGCTATTATTTATCTCAAATACTAAAGGTCCATTCAAGCTATGCAAAAAGGCAATATTCTTTGGGATAGGACTCTGTCACCCCCTAAAAGATGGTCTAGCAACCTTATAAATAGACTCTCTCTCTCTCTCTCTCTCTCACACACACACACACACACACACACACACACACACATACCCAGAGTGCCTCGCTGAAGCATTCACACACACCCTTTGACTTTTTTTCCACATTTTGTTGTATTATCAGCTGCAACTCAAATGCATTTAACTGACAACTGATTCCTTTCTTAACTGCTCTAGTCTCACTCTCTATGGCAGGGGTAGGCAACCTTTCCCCTTTAAGGGCCGAGGGACTTCAGCTCCCAGAAGCCTCAGCCATATTGGCCAATAGTCCCATGTTGGCCAATAGCTCCTGGGATTCTGGGAGCTGAAGTCCCTCGGCCCTTAAAGGGGAAAGGTTGCTTACCCCTGGAATAAGCCAATGCTGTGTTCACACACAACACAAATCATTGTTAAAACAACCCAAGATTTATAAGCCAAATTCAAAGCATGGTTCCAAATGGAAATCTGGTTTGTTGTCTTCTTTAGATTCCATGAAAATCCCCAAACACTAAACAAATCATGGACTGATGCTTGGACAGTAACAGAATAGACTGGCTTGGTTGAAATGCAACAACAAGCAATATTTTATAGTTAAAAATTATGCTACACCTTGTTACCCCAGGGCTTAAGAATAAGGGTTTAATGTTAAAATACAAGTAATTTTTAAAATAAGCCATATGAGGAAAAGCTTAAGAAGCTGGTTATGTTTATCTTGGAGAAGAGGTGACATGATAAGCCTCTTTAAATAGCTGAGGACATTTCATGTAGAAGACAACTGAAGCTTGTTTTCTGCTGCTCCAGAGACCAGAATATGAACCAACTGATTCAAACTACTGTACAAGAAAAGAGATTCCACCTAAACATTAGAAATAACTTCTTTACTATAAGAACAGCTCACAGTAGAAGAGACTGCCTTGAAAGATGGTAGACTCTGGGCCTAAGCAGACTGCCAGAAATAGTGCACATTAAATTGAGGCACTGCCCTGGCTCAGTGCTAGGGAATCATGGGAACTGTAATTTATTGTGGCACCAGAGCTCTCTGACAGAGAAGGTTCAGTGTCTCAGAAAAAAAATACAATTCCCATGGTTCCCTAGCACTGAGCCAGGGCAGTGTCTCAATTTAATGTGCACTATTTCTGGCAGTCTGCTTAGGCCCTCTCTTTCTTTGGAGAACATTAAACAGAAGTTGGATGGGCAACTTTCAGAAGTACCATACTTTTAGTTATGTATTCCTGTATTGAAGAGAATTACTAGACAGTTCTTGTAATCCCTTCCAACTCTGTGATTCTATGATGAATTAATAACATATTTTATCTTGAAGTCTATCCCCTTTGTCCCACATTACTAACCTGTAAAGCTTTGTTTGCTTCTTTTATATCTTCTATTTTAAGCTTTGATCTGAACAGAAGACATAATTTAGAAATCAAGTGTGAATAATGATAAACAAAAGAGAAAATATATTACCGTATTTTCAGGCGTATAAGATGACCCGGCGTATAAGACGACCCCCATTTTTCCAGTCAAAATATAGAGTTTTAGCACCTCTATCCTCCTTATCCTTATACCCGGCGTATAAGACGACCCCCCCACTTCAACCGCAGATTTTGCAGGTTAAAAAGTAGTCTTATACACAGGAAAATTCTTTTAGAGAGTCAGCATTGGATTTAAGGGATGGAGAAACATACTCCTCCTTCAGCTTATCAGTAGACATGAGTACAGTAGATGTGCACTCATTCAACAAACACTTCTTGCTGTTTTTGGCATCTTATCTAAATGTTCCACCTACATTCTCTCCTACCCTCTGTGCACCTCATTTGTTCAGTCTGGGAGACGATTCCAAAAGGCATGGACCAAAGTAGAATACATTCCATGATTCTACAAACAATTCTCAAACCAGAATCCCACAAAATTACTTCATTCCAACAGTGAGAACAATATATTATGAAGCAAATCACATCCAGTTGAGATTTTTGTAGCCAGAGACAGGGCACACTCATAAGCACTATCCTTGAATTGAGACAGGAAGTGTATCCAGTCAGTTAAGGATATCTACAATGGGAAGCAGTGCTCTGACAAAAATTGGTCCTCTGGCAAAATGTGACCCTGAAGATACTGTTGGACTGCAACAACCATCATTTATTTTGGGAAGATTATTACACATAGCTTTTAAACTCTGATCAGAGCTGGGGGTAAAGCAGCTTTGGTGATACTCATTATATGATGACACCTCCAACTGCTGCTGTGTCCTCCAAGCACAATTAGGACATCCCTTTTCATTGATGGGGGAATCTATCAATGACTCTCAATCACACTAGTTCCCAGGTGCAAAATGTTGCTGCCAAAGCAAGTGTGATATTGGCAATTACGTGATGTCAGTCTCTTCCTCTCCCCGTTTCCCCTTCCCCTCGCTATTCCTAACTAGGTCTGATTCCCTTTTTTTCTTGTTTCTTTTTTTCTAAAAAAAAACTTCAATCACAGTAGCAAAGCTCTGGAATTCCATGAAAAAGTTAGGGCAGGGATGTGGGGTTAAGGGGGAGTCTGGAAGAAAGTGCAACGACAGTTGCACAATTGCAAAGAAGCGCAGTAATGGCTATTATACAAACAGGCAACATTCCACTTTCATTGACACACACGATCACCGTGAGAAAGGGCTCATGCAGTAATGTCCTTGGTTACGCTGACTAGGGCTGATGAGAGTGGCAGATAAAAATATCTGGAGGGCTGCCCGGAGATGCTTTAGAATGTGAATTTACTAGACATGCCAGGCTGAAAGAAATTATGGATTCTGGAGAAATATGAGCAAACCTAAGGAACACAAACAGACTACAACACTGGAGTCCAGCTCTGTGCAACCTCAGTGTGCATGGAGAGGTATCTTGTGGGTCTGATTTTTTGAGGGGACAATCCCCTTTCCATAAACATCACAAGATTCTCAACAAAAATTAAAATAATTTTTTGACCAGAACAGATTGATAATTTAAACAAAATATTTCCCCAGCATGTCTTCCTGTGTCCATGAAATAATAAGCCTTTCACCATACAATTAAAGGCACCTCCAGAGGCTGTCACTTACATGATGTTTACCATGTCCTCTGGATGGTAATTTTTTATAAATTAGCAATGTGAGAAGAGCCAGGGAGTCAGAAGCAAGATTGTGCCAGAAAGAATGTACAAAGAGGATTCATAATGATCAGCTAAAACATTACTCCTACTCAAAGCTTACTGCCTTGTTTAGTAAATTCATTATAATGGTATGCATGCCCTTCCCTTAAAAGAAAAGAGAAATGGGAATTACTCGCTAAGTTTGCCAGCCAGTTCTTGGAGACCTTCTTCTTGGTCATGACAGAGATTTTTCAACTGCTTGTTTTTTTCCTGTAACTTTAAGAACTCCTTTAAAATAAGGAAATATATACATTAGCTATAATATTCACCAAGAGACTTACATTGTTTTAACTACCTTTCCCACAATCCCTCCATTATCTTGGTGCTATGCAAACCTCCCTTGAGAAAGTAGCACATACATGAAGTGTTACAACCATAAGGTTCCTCCCCTACATTCAACACCCTCTCTGCCTCAAAAGGTTGTGGCACCTGGAAAACACCTTTAAAGATGATATTACTATATAGGCAGACTCTTGTATTTTCTGCAATGATAATTTAGCTTAACTAGGAAATGTAAGGAAATTTTCAGTGCCACATTTTACTTTTCCCTGATTCTCTACATAATTTTACTGGATCAAAATTTACTATTTTGTTAAATCCATTAAAGTTTTGGGAAAGTTAGCTGCTGAGTTTACTTTTTTGAGAGTAATGATTTGTTGAGTCTCTGTCTTTAGGGAAGATGACATTTCTTTTTCCTTTTTAAGGTCTTCCTCCATGGTTTGTCGCCATTCTCTTTCTATTTTCAAATCTGTTTCCAGCTGACACCTAAAAATATGGAAATTAAAAAACGTAATGGAAGCCAGAATCATACTTTTAAAGCAGTAACTTTTTAGTCTACTGTTGCAATTGCTTAAATATCTTTTTTCAAATTCTTCAGCAAGGTTTATTCAATAAACATACACATTATTTCTTAGAAAGTCATTTTTAAATTATTATGAATAAACTTTTGCAAAACTACATCACAGAAAATTAACAACCTTGCTTATACTTTGAAAAGAAGATCAACAGAAGAAGGCAAGCTTTCAATTTGACTCAAACAACATCAAAACTGATGTACTAACTCCTTCCAAGAAAGGCTCAGGCAAAGGTGTTAAAAGTCATAAAGGAGAAAATATTTCTTCTCCCCCCCCCCGCCCCAAAATTTAGTGTTCTCTTCCCAACAAAGGAGCTTATAGTCTCACAAAGGATTTGAGACAAACTGGATCTCAAAGGCAGTAGCTTTTCATCTTGCTAATGGAATTTAAAGTTTATTTTAAAGTTTATTCCCTAGTCTTTAAGAATCTCCCAGTACCCCCAAGGCCAGAAAGAGGAAGGGCCTGCCTGCATGAATATACTTCCATGCCATCTGAACCTAAGAAAACAACCACATCTTGACAAAATGCAGGCCTATGACTAACATCGTCCCTTTTTTACTTTTGCCTGTATGATTTTTTTAACACGTTTGCCTTATAAAAAAGCCAGTGGAGCTTCATGAAAAAGCTTGCAACATGTATTTTGTGCATTTTGGTTGGCCCAATAAATGTATTACTGTTTTGTGGATTTTGGACAATATTTTCAAAAAATATTGTTTATCTTCTTGATGATGATTAAGTACCATTGATATTCAGTCTGGGTTTTTTTTTCATATTGGTTCTAGATATTATTTTCATTTCTTTATGCATCTGTTATGGTTGTTTTGTTCTGTGCATCTTAAGTTGAGATCCTCCTCTTTTGTTTTTGATGCTGTAATATATAACCACCCACTGCCAATAATTAAGACATTTATTACACTATTTTACATCCTGGGTTCCACTTAAAGAAAGAGTACAACCATTTGGATCTGCCTCACTAGAACAGGGTTTGGGGGTTTTTTTGGGGGGGGGGGAGGGAATCCCAAAAGGTCATTTTTTAAAACCCTATTAATATTAACTTTGCAGCAGGTAACAATTTCATGTGATCAGAGTCCACACCTAAGTAACACTGACAAATTAGGCTCAATATGAGATGGGCAGATATGACTGTTTATTGGGTTGATATGCCAAGTCCACAGCTTTTTAGTAGTGTAAAAATGGGAAGTAACAAAGTTTTTCACCCACCTATGTGGTCATAATTTCCAATGTTGCCTTTACCTCTTTTTGGTTACACTTGTGATGACATTTACCTAGAATTAAACCCCAGTGAACTCAAGTAGGTTTTTAGTTTTCAACTTCACATCAAGCAGGTTCACTTTTGAGCTACCTGTATTGGGCTGCACTGTAGATTTCATTGCTAATCTGCATTGATATTGCTTAAAATGCAATCTTTGCTCCCTAGCAATGGACTGGAAGATCTACCCTGCCTGCCACCCTGGATCCACAGATTTTAATTCTCTAGCGATTCAAGATTATTTTGAATGGCTCTGCACAGAAAAACCCATTTATGTGATTCACAGAGACCGCAAAGAAGAACATGTGCTTGCTTTGAGAATCACCTCGTCATTTCTTTACTGCATCAATCACATTCCTGTATTACTAGATAACATCTTGTATTGAGGTTAGACGGTCTGTGGTCATTCTTTGCAATTTTGACAAATATGTCTATACCCCACATGTTCCTGCCAAAACACATGCGAAGAAACTCCCTTTACACTTTACGCTGGGGCCCAGTGACATCACTTGGAGAATGCAGGAGGTGTGAACCAGACCAGATGACATGCCACAGGAGGGTTGATACCCTGGCGAGGTCCTCCTCATGCTGCGGCACAGTGGCAAGCATGCCCCTCGTGGCTTCTCCACAACCCTAGCTCCTCCCTGGTAAAGGAAGTCGAGGAGGTGTCAAGAGATACAGAGGGGCAAGTGCGTCTCTCATATCTTTGTCGTTGGCCTGGCTCTCTATCGGGGGAGGGAGCTGGGCCAGTGACAAAGCCACAAAGGACAAGCAGCAGTGGATGAGACAAGCCACTGCTACCATCCCCCCTTGGCAGTCCCCCGCACTAGGTGTCACCAGGCCTGGTGACACCACTGCTGGGTCCTAGCATCGCATTCACAATATTGTTGTTTAGGTTTTAAAAAGAGAAAGTACACCTGCTTTCATAAGACCTCTCTTCTTGACATTATCTCCTTCCTCTTCTTTACTATTCTTTATGACATCTTTATTTTTTTCCCCTCCACTTTATGATTCCTGATATTTTTAATTCCAAGCCTGCTTCTTCACTTTTCCACTCTATATTGAGTTTCCTTTTTTCCTTTTGTTCTTTTTGTACATCCCTGATCTTTCTTCTTAATTCTTAATGGAGTTTAGGGTTTTGGAATATTTTTCAGTAGTTGGCCTTCAATTGAGAGACGTCTAGTCATACGTATATGTAGAGCGCTCCTCTTCTGTTATAAGGGATCACATTCCATAGCTATTTGTGTGAAAAAGATACTGAGTTAGAGGCTATGATTCCCAAGCAAAGTTTTAAAAAGATAGACCAATCCCACCTATAAAAAGAGGTGAGTAGAAGGAGAGACATACATCATACATAGGAACACAATCCTGCCTCAGCTCTATTATTTCCTGCTCTTTTCCTAATTTGGTTTGTGGAAAAACCATGCAAGATCTTAAGGTCTGCAAATAGGGCAAGAGTATTGAATGGTTCAAAGTACAGCTTTATAGTGGATGGCTCTTCATGTCACAGTAGGTTCACACTTGCTTCTACAAACTATTCTGATGTTTTTAAAACAAGAGTTTTGTTCATAAATGTTGATGTATATGGAATTCTGTCAACTAATATGAATATCTGCTAGCCCTTTCTTTCCATCTGTGTTTTTTGCTTTTGGCCAATTGCTTTGTCCCTTCTATGTCTGTGTAAATTCTCTGATTAAAAGTGTACCTGTGGTAGCATCTCATCCCATGATGACTCTAGAAATTAATAACCTATCTTGACTATGACAGTCAACAGTAAAAACATGTATGTATATATAAACATAATTGTGCTTTTCCCAAAATGTAAATTACTTACACTTGCTTCTCCTTTTGGGAAATTTCTTTCTGGAGACTTTCAGATTTACTCATATACTCTTGTTTAAATTTCTTGTCCTCACTCTCTGCCTCCATTTGAGCCTTCTCTGCTTGCTGCAATCTGGTGTAATTCAAATCAACTTTGGGTAAAACTGAAGCTAGAATTTGGGTGTAAAGGGTGAAGAAGACAAATAAAAGGAAAAAAATGGGGAAATAGAAATATTTCTAAATGAAAACAAAGTTTGGGGTAAACTCACAAACTCAAATGAGAGACCCAGACAATGCCTAGAGATCCAGATTATTTTTCTCACTATGACAACAAAAACATCCATACATTTCTCTAATTTTTTTTATTTGATACTTGTAACAGATGCCATCAATGCAGAGCAATACAGATTTCATGATTCATACATACAGAGCTTTGACTGCATTCTTGTGTTACTGTGAGCTTGATTTGCTTTTGTTTTTTTTAAAGTGGGGGGTGATCCCTGTAACTAGTTGTGCCTTAACTACAGAAATCAATCCACACCACAAAATAAGAGAAAGCAGTGGTCTACAATTCAGAACATATAATGGAGTAGTGTAATCTAGGCAGCCAAAATAGTGTTGTATTAAAGCAACACACCACATGGCAAGTAACATCACTGTCTGTCTAACACAGTGTATTTGGTAAAAAGAAAAACACATATATCGTTTGTATTCTCATTCATAGATTTGGGGGTGAGGACTAGATGGAAATGTGCCCTAATGTGCTCCTGAAGCTCTCAGATTGGTAGGAGCTGCCCACCTTTATTAATCCAGTTAAGAAGAGGCAGCTCCACACACTTGTATTTCTTTGTGCACAGGAAAAATGCCCCTCCAAAGGCTTATCAAAACAAACAGGAGGCCCTAACAGAATGGTTCAATTACACTCATTCAACAGGCAGATATGACAATGTGATCAGCCAAAGGTTCTCTTCAGTCTCTCTTTTCTTTCTGTTCCAGGAATGCTTTCCTGCTTCATAAAGATCTTTTTGTGCCACATAATGGCCAGCTACTAGCCTAGGTTGAAAAATCTCTTCAGCTGAATGAAAAGTGACTTTACTAAAGTCAGGAGAAACCAGATAAATATGGAGTTCAGCAAACTGTACATTTTCCACTTCTTACAGCAGACTATGTGAAAACTAAATATGGCACATGAAGATATTCAAACTAACCATGTTTAGAGCCTTTAAAAGTGGAGAGGATATCTTGTGTAACTCAAAAGATCTTTTTTCTATCTTTCTAAGCTCACCCAATAAATAGCAATCTGAAATATCTTACCTACAGATTTCACTGAGCATAATAATCATGCTAGCTGAATTTAAAATAAATAGCTACTTAACATTTTTAAAAGTTGTAGCATCATATTTTTTTTAAAAAATGTTTCCAATTAGTAAGTGGTATTTTAATGTTTGTGAAATGTGATATTGTATCTGTAAAACAAAGTTGTAGGTCTTTGTCAGTAACACTGACTGATCAGAATGCCAAAATTATTTTGCTACATTTATATTCTGGTCCACAAAGCAATTAAGCCAGAGTATGTGGACAAAAGGCTAAAATCCAAGCATCATGGCTTAAAATCTAGTCTTTAAAAAGATTTTCTGGACTCAATTGTTTTTTACTCCATTACAGTTTTCAAAATGATATATCTTTAACAAGCTTGTACTGTTGCTGCCCTTCATTGCTGGCACATTTCACCAAGGACATTGCAATAGTCCTTGTTTGCGTTAACAATTCTTTGTCACTTCAGATGGACAATGGACAAAAAATCAAAGACAAATAAAGGTAATAAAAACATCCAAGAATGTAAAAGTTGGGATTAAGGAGAAAAGAAAAAGAAAAAGAGGAAAAAGGATGTCAATAAAAGAAGATTCATGCCACTAATGCTGTAATATAGAATTATGTTTGTTGTTGTTGTTAAGTAGTTTGGAACTGAAAATTAAAACAATGGCAAGACATGTCAACAGTCATGTGATGAGGCTATGGATGTTAGCTTTTTAAACAAACAAATTAGAAAATGAACATTGTATGTTAAACATATTGCTTCTGTGGATGTTACAAAGTTAGTACACTACACATAACGTTACATTTATAACAATGAACTGATGCCACATGTCATTTTTAAGTCGATACAGCCTTAACTCAAAGAATTACTTTAAAAATAGCCAAGTGCTCATGTGCAGGATGTACAATATTTGATGTCTTTTCTTGAAAAACTATCACAAACTGCTACTAAAACACTTCAGTTTCAAATGCAGCATGCTTCATGGGGAAAGAGAAGGGGATTTTCAGGACCCTAAATAATATTTTTTAAAAAAAATGCTGATGACATAGTGCTAGTTGCACAGTTCTCTGGAATTCTATGTATCTCAATTTTTAATGAAAGATGTTTTTCAAATAATTTTTCTCCAGCTGAAGAACTGGTTACCAAAGACTCCAAAGTAGCTATACATGGCAAGAGCCAAACTACATAAAGTAATGGAAAATCTGTGATCAGCTCCCCTCTATGTTTGGTTTGGTTAAAGTAGTGATAGATGAGAGAGGAAACTTCCAATCGAACATTCCAGTATACACCATTTCTCTACCTACAGAAGTCACCTCCAACCAATTTGTGGGGAGGGTCCCCTTTCCCTTCAGTTCCCAATACCACAGGCTGTCATATTCAGCCAAACCCCCTCCAAGAGAAAGTGTCTACTTCTACCTGCCCCATTGCATAGGGTTAAATCAGGATCCTTCCCAATGCAATCACTATATATGGAAATAGGAAAATGTTGAGTTAGGACTGTATTTACTCTCCTCTTGTATGAAACATGTATTTATAAATGTAAAGGTCAACAATAAAATACATCTGATCTTTTTTCAAAATGGAACAATCTTTCTTCAAAATGGAATCATATTTCAATGGCAACTACATGACACTGACCCAGTTGTATATGGCATTGAACCAAGGTTAAGTTTTACAAGCATAAACTGGAACAAACCTGAGAGAGACTCTGGTTCACAATATCCCCATTCCCCTTCTCCTTCCATGCAACCAGAATGATTTCACCAGTGTTTAGTATTGCTTCCACCCAGTTTCATCTTCTCTTACATAAGAAACATAAATTGTTGTTTATAACTGTGATCGGTTTCAAATTATGGTTTATGACACTGGTTTATAAGTTAACCAGTGTTTGGTATAAACCTGGATACTGGCTTGAATGCCAAAAAACCCTCAAAAACCCTGAGATCCTGTGGAAAAAAAACCTAAATGCTGCTAAAGTCTAATTCCCGGAAGCTTGGGAGAGGAGTAGAGAGCATGCAACCTCAACTCCCACTTGGGCTCCTTCCATCTTTGACACACAATGCTAAACCATGGTTTAGTGTTACATACAAATGCAGCCAGTCTGGCAAACAAAAGAAAGAAGAAATGAATGAGAAGAAAAACAAAATAAAACAAGATGCTGTACCTTTGCTCCAACTGCTTCATAGTTGCATTAATTTGACTGGTTTTATCCTCCAGTCGATCAATTATTTCATTCTTTTCTTTCATTGCCTCATCTGAAACCTATTATTTAAAACATCAATGTATTATAGTAGACTATTTTAGCTGAGTACCAGCAACTAAGTAGCAATAAGCTCTACAACTATGATGTATATAGTCTTAATTTTTTCCTTGTCTTAATACTCGACATTGCTCCCTCTTGTTCAATATTGGACTTTAAACTATTTAAAGCAGGGGTGGTCAAGCTCTAGGGGTGCAGATACAGCCAGGAATTCCAAAAATGGCTTTGGGGAACACATGATTCTCATCCCTATCCTAAAGTAACTCTTAATATACTGCAAGCAGTATACCAGAATGCAGCAACAGTAGTAACAAAACCAATAGGTGCTTCCTTTCATTTTAGCCCTGGTAAATAACAGTCGCCCCTCCATATCCATGGATTCTTCATCCATGGATTCAAACATCCATGGTTTGAAAATATTCCAAAAATATAAACATTCTAAATGGAAAACATTGATTTTGCCATTTTATATAAGGGACATCATTTTACTGTACCACTGTATATAATGAGACTTCAGCATCCATGGATTTTGGTATCCACAGGGGGTCCTGGAACCAAGCCCCAGCAGAGATACCAAGGGTCCACTGTGTATTAATTTACTAACCCACAGCAGGAAGATGCTATTCAAAAATATGTATCTTTATATTTTCCCTGTTCTTATAGCATCAAAGGATTGCTAAGAGAAGAACAAGGAGAAGCTTAAAAGAGATGTGGCAGGATATCAATGACTTGAGGCTAAAACCTGTCCACTTCTTGTTTCCTAGGCAGAAAAACCTGGGGTTGATGGACTATTTCCCCTTGGACCTATTTCCCTGCCCCAGGGAATGGACCCTCCACCTTCCAATTTTATTCCTGCTACTATACAGAGGAAAAAGTTGTAATAATAGCTGTCCTCAACTGACATTCAAAGCCACAGTTCTCAAAAGGGGAAAAGGCACCTCCTGGGATAAGATGAAACCAGGCACTATTCCAAAACTAGGATCGCATGGATATTGTATTCAGTTACAAATACTGAAACATTATTTTTACCTGAAGCTTTTGGTACATTTCTACATTTATTGCTTTGACTTCTTCCAACTGTTGCCGAAGACTTATAAGAGTGTCCTGTTTTTCATGAATATCTTTCTCCAACAACTTCATTGCAAGTTCTATCTCATGCTTGATACCAACTTGGACCATCAGCTCATTTTCTATATCCTAAAAAAATAAATCAAGCTCCCAAGTATGAAACATGCAGAGTGGTGCTGGGATAATAAGTGATATAAGCGATATAAGACTGAAATCACCTGTATATTGCAATGACTGTACTGGAAGAATAATATATCTAGTGTACACTCACCTGTCTTAACTGTGATTCTTCTCGAAGCTGTCTGTGTGCCTCACTGTACATTTCATCCAGGCTTTGTCTGGAGTGTTTGTATGTCTGAAGTTCTGCATCAGCATCCACTTTATTCACCTATGAAGAAAATATGGAACTTTATACTGAAATCACTTGTCTTGAAAGAACAGGGCCTCTATCTAGAGTGGAAAGCCAGCATGGTGTAGTGATTTAAGTGTTGGACTAGGACTCAGGAGATCAGGGTTCGACTCCCCAGTCAGCCATGAAAACCCTCTGGGTGACCTTAGGCAAGTCACAATCTCTCAGCCTCAGAGGATGGCAATGGAAAACCCTCTCTGAAAAAAACTTGCCAAGAGAATCTTGTGATAGGGTCACCTCAGGATTGCCATACATCAGAAATGACTTGAAAGCACACAGAACACACACACACGTGCACACACACCTCTAGAGGGGCAAGAACAAATGCTTCAGAGATCCGTGCATTACACTACTGACAGATCTGGGTAAAACTCATCCATGCTTTCAAAGACAGGTGTGTGCTCTTCTATCTGAGGATCCTAGGTGTAACCTGATCCACAGAATCCCCCAGCCAGATGACCATGTTGGCTAGACTATTCTGGGAATTGTATTTGTAAATAGTAGCTTTCCTAAGCTCTGCAAATACTCTGTGCCTGTCACTGATGAATTCGTTCATTCATTCTAATCTAATACAATTTGAGATCACATTATTATTCAGATTAGACAGATATCTGCTTTTCCTCTTCCCTCTCCCTTTCCTCCCGTCATTTAGCCTGAAGAAGAATTTTGCAGAATTCAAACATTTGCATATTATCGTGTGACATTTTGATTGGCTCTAATAAAGCTACTGCCTAATTGTTGATTTTGGATAAACCAGCCTTTGCTTTTTATACACATCTTAATAATTTGAAAGAGAATATAGATATGAGAGACTGAAGCGTATTCATTGGTATCCTAAAATGGAAGACATTATTATCAATAGTTTTAAGGATGTATGGATTTTAAATGGGTTTAGTGTTTTAACTACTAGCACTAGGATAGACAATGCTTTGTCATCATATATCGATATTGTGAGTATCCTTCAAAATGAGGCCTCCCATCCCCATAGTCACATAAAAGATAGAAGAACTTGGTTTGATAAGAGCTGTCTTATCTGGAAAAGGAAATTACCGTAAGACAAATGTTCCAGCAGGCTTTGGCCAATCCAATGGTTAAATTTGGACCTTATTATAAGGCCCGTAAAGAATATTTGAATCTGGTGGAAGGCAAAAGGAAGGTATTTTTCCAACAAAATTGGGCTTCTCTGGACAACGCTCTAAAATCCAACAATGCTAAAACCTTTTGGGTGGCAGTTAGGAAATATATGACCAATGATAATCCTATGGTCCTTCCCACTATATTTCCTCAGACATGGTTTTCATATTTTACTGATAAAATGGGAATCCAAACATTAGATAAAAATTCATTAATAAAAAACCCTCCTAATTTATGGAGTCCAGTTTCAGTGGAGGAGGTGCATCAGCTGATCCTAAAACTAAAATCTGGTAAATCTCCTGGCTATGATGGCCTCCCAGCAGAAATTTTGAAATTCCGCCCTGAGAATTGGACAACAGCATTGGCAAATTTATTTACTCTTATAAATAACTCTGGTGATATTCCAGCTGATTGGAAGGATTCCATTATAATTCCAATCTTTAAAAAAGGAGATAGACAGGACCCTGGTAACTATCGCCCAATAAGTTTGTTATCTATAGTGGGCAAACTATATGCCAGTTATTTGGACTTGAAATTACAGAGTTGGATGAATATTCAAGCTTTACTAGGTCCGGAGCAAGCGGGTTTTAGAAGACATATGTCCACTGTGGGTCACATAACTGTGCTTTCATTTCTTGTGAATAAATATTTGTTGAGACCCAAAGGTAAATTATATGTGGCTTTTATTGATTTCAAAGCCACTTTTGATTCAATTCACCAGTCTCTACTATGGGAAAAGTTGGGTAGACTTAATATAGATCCTCGGTTGTTGTTTCTTTTAAGCCAACTTCATACAAAGAATCAATGTAGAGTGAAATTTTCTGAAACAGGACATTTAACAGACCCTATCTACTCTGGTATAGGAGTGAGACAGGGTTGTGTGCTGCCTCCTCATCTGTTTAATCTATTTGTGGCTGATTTACCTGCCTTTATGA
>JAIPUX010001880.1:17276203-17293278 GCA_020142125.1 Phrynosoma platyrhinos
AAGCTATCATCTTAGAAGGCTGCCAAAAAATCATTCACAGAAAAAAAAATACATGCATCCTAATACTTATTCCAAATATTTCCTTCCTTTTATGTTTAAAATGCAGATGTTACTTCAAGTGCATTACTCATTACACCAGGTGTAAGAATCATAGCCTTCCAACCCTTTAGTGCAGGGGTAGGCAACCTTTCCCCTTTAAGGGCCGAGGGACTTCAGCTCCCAGAAGCCTCAGCCATGTTGGCCAATAGTCCCATGTTGGCCAATAGCTCCTGGGATTCTGGGAGCTGAAGTCCCTCGGCCCTTGAAGGGGAAAGGTTGCCTACCCCTGCTTAGTGGACTGCAACCCTCAACAATTCTAACCAGCACAACTTATGGTGAAGAATGCTAGGAGCTAAAGTGCAACATGTGTAAGGCCATATGATCCTCACACCTGCTTTATTTTTCTTATGCACTCTTTTATATAGGAATATGTATGAAGAGAGTCATTTGAAATATACCATATGCAACTTCATGTAACATCATGCAATAAACTATTTTATTTTTTAGCCTGAAAGCTCACATATTCTCATTTTTGTAGCTCACCAACAATTTGGAAGTGACATAAAACAAGTTTTTACTCCATTATAAAAGTGTTCTGACATGGTTGTCTAGCAGCAGTCTTTTACTCATCACCAGCAACTAGGCTAACTACCAGTACTAACAACGATAAAGTTACAGCTTGGTATTAAATGAATATGCAGTGAGTATATTTAGTTAGAATATTCACATTAGAAACACAAACAACATATCAACTTTATTTTATTACATCTTACAGAAACAGTTTAGAATTTAAGAACTGTATTAAAAGTATAAACATTTGTTAGAAATATACACACACATACTTTTCAATATTGAAATGCAATTATGAACACTAGTGGGTAATAGTCCAAAACAATAGTATGTACATATCCAAATAAATAAGTTAAAATATAAAGCATGAGGTAGCTGTCTTTTGGAGTATCTTTTTCAGGATATTTTAACAGAGCAAGCTGGATTTATGCATTTCTTTCAATTAAAATAGCACCAGAATATATAATTTGCAATTTAGTTTCTCTCTCTAAATAACTAACTAGTTATGGTATTATGAAATGAAAACAATTCCATGTGTTTTTACTTATTAAAATTTAGGCAGTCTTAATAAAGTGGCATATCGTGTTAGCACTTCAAATTAGAGGGAAGAATGAAGTGCTGCTTGTTGTTCTGGTGAAACATTAAGTCATGGGGAGGTAGGGCACAGGCTTTGGGGGGAGGGGACTCCAGAAAGCTTACTGAATGCCAAAATTCTGTATTCACATGTTAAGATTCACCAATAAAATAGGTTTGCTCAAGTTGTAAAACTACATACACATCTACTTTAATATCCCTACATTTGTTGCCACCCAAACAATATTGACATGAGAGACTAGATATATAATCCTCAACTAATATTAATTTATCCTTTTCATATCTAGGGAACACAATTCAGCCACTGTCAAGTCCTTTTGACATTCCCGGTCAGGCATTAAGTCAGTATTTTGGTCTGAAACCTTTCAGCCTTTAAAGAATTATGTAAGAGTCTTGAATGCGTCCAAAAATATGCTGAAATTAAATTTATCTGGAAATATAACACACATGTAATTGATAGTTTCAACAGTAGGATGAAGATTTTCTCTTGATGTCTCCTTATCATAGGAGGTTCCAATGGAAGACATTTTCACATGCTCCTGATGGAATATTGAAAATGTAAGAGATATTAAGGATAATATATTTTGCAACACTTGCAACAGGGAAAAATGCGTCAAGGTTTGATGGGGAGTTTCAATAAATTTTGAGTCTAGAATCTGAACTAACAGGGAGCTAGTGTGGCGTAGTGGTTTGAGTGCTGGAGTACAACTCTAGAGATCCAGGGTTCAATTCCTGCTCAGCCATGAAACCCACTAGGTGACCTTGGGCAAGTCACACTTTCTTAGCCTCAGAGCAAGGCAACTGTAAACCACCTCTGAAGGAATCTTGCCAAGAAAACCCCATGATAGGTTTGCCCTGGGGTTGGAAATGACGTGAAGGCACACAATAAGCAACAATCTGAACTAACACCAACACATACTCTACACCACCACAATATAAAATGGGAGTAGGATGGTAAGAGGAAGGTTAGTTTCTTCTTACAATTTAATTACTAAATAAGTAAGCATACCTTGATTGGATGAACCCAGAGTATTTGTGTTTTAAATTAGGGCTGGACAGTACACGGCCTATTGGTGGATCACCAGCTCGTTTTTGACTCTCCACTGCTATGCCTCAGAAATCTGAGCAAAACCAAGCAATTTTCCCTTTTAAAAGTTGGATAACATTCCTGACAGAGTGATTCAACTTTACAATAAGTAAAGGTTTCCCACATGCCTTGTTTGAAAGAACTATTTCATCTTGCTACCACATTGCCAGATTTTGGTGATAAAACAGCAAATCCAGCAGTGATAGTCTCCAGTGGGTAAGCACAGAAGTTGCCACTTGTATTACATATTAGATACTCTTAATGTAGCCTATTCATTTAATAACATTAGAAAAAAGATCCTCACAAAAAAAGGATATCAAAGCTTCACTTTTCAAGTGAGAAAGTAGCTTCTTTAGAGGAAGATACTGACAAAGGGATGGCACACAACCCAGCATAACTAATTTATGTTTGGCTCTTGTAATGGCAACATTGAGACGTCTCCAGTCCTTCAGAAGTTCTCCTAGCTTTAAGAAAAAACAATAGACATAAGAATTTTTTAAAAATCTAACAAAATTATCTGTTTTCTACTTCGTATAATATATTTAATCACTACTGGGAATAATCACAAAAAGTAATAGATATAATTTTTCACTGCACAATCTACCTACAAAACACTTTTTATGAACACCTCTAAAACCAGAAATCGGATTTGACTAGATCTCTTTTAAAAAGGAATTATTTTCTCTGAAAAAGCACTTTACCACACAGTTCTAGGGCATCTGTGCAGATTTGAAGTTCCTTGTGCTTATACAAAACTAATTCTGCAGTTATTTGAAACATTTCCTACATATTTTAGCAGATACTAATGCAGTCAGTGTTTCCTTACTATAAACTTACTATAATTATTATGCAAGCATGACCAAAGTAGCAGCAATGAACTGATAGCATCTGAAATTTCAAGGCCATAAACTGTCATTCCAAAATACGGTCTACTTACTTTTCCATCAGTGTTACTCCTTACAAATGAAACTATGATGATACTTTTGTCTCTTCCTTGATACTTGTCCACAGTGTTTACTTCTACCTTATTGATATGTGAGCTTGTCATCAGCTCAGTGATTACTTTTAGTTGATGTCTGTATGGAGATATAACCCCAATATCTAATGGCTTACAACCAGCCTAAAAAAGAAGTTCCAGATATTAAATTATGAAATCTAGCAGATAAGTCATTTTTTATCATACCATGTTAGGAGATCCTTTAAGAAACTGGTAAGCCACACTCACAAAATATACAGGTGTCAACTGTATCAAACCAATGCAAAGAAAAACTCAAAACTGAAAGTGCAGGTACAAATGTAAACTCTACTCATTCCCTCAAACATAGACATAAAAACAGAAGGTTCATTTTTAAGATGTTTGGACGGTTAAATTTTGTTTAGAAATGAACATACCTTGCCCATAGGCTAACTGTCTAAAATATATCGTCATAAGCAAAACTAACAGGAATGGGAAAGGAGAAGGGGAGGAGAGGAGAGCAAGGCAGAGTTTAACAAGACTTGGAAAGAAGCGCATTTAAAGCACAATTTAAAAAGCAAGTAAGCAGAAATACAGATGTTGGTAGGCAGGGAGTTTCAGACAGGATAAGATGCGGAACGAGAGTTGTGAAGCTGAGAAAGTAACTAAAAGTTTAAGTAACAGAAAATTAAAGATAAGGGTCTAAGACAATAAGAAAACAAGTAAATTGAATAGTAAGAGGGAGCCAAGCAGTTTTTAAAAAATTTAAAAGACAAATATATCCAGTGGTTTAGTTCCAGGACCCCACGTGGATACAAAAAATGCAGGTGTACAAGTCCTTATTTAAAAAATGCAGCAGCAGAGGCAGCGACAAACTCTGGCCACCAGCTGCATATTCTTTGGCCTTCCCCACCTACAGGAAAGCCTGCCAACGACCCCCACAAGGTCCCCATTTGGATCTCAATGAGGGCAAGCAAGTGGCAGACTACTATGTTGTGCCACATCCGCAACTTGGAAGCCATCGTTTCCAGGTGTCCAGCAGCCACTCAAAATCAGGCTCCCCTGCACTACATCTCTTGCAAAGTCCATTGCAGCTATCTGTCCCTTTCTCCACTCTGGAACTGCTCCAGCCCATCTCTCCCTGTTTGGCGCAGGACCACGATGACCAGATGCCACAGTCCTGAGGCTGGCTACCACTACAGTCCTGAATGGGCTGTTGGCAAGGAGTGCTTTTTTTGAGCTCCTTTCGCCAGCAGCCCCAGCATAGCTTCGGCCCGATTCAGGGACGTGCATCATCTGTACACCATACCCATGTTTTGGGCCAAAGAAAGACTTCTCCCCCCCCCCTCGAGAACAACCCTCTGGGAATCTCAAGGTCCTCCAGTGCAGCTCTATGCTCAACATCTGCTGGGTGCTGACCACAGAATTGTGCTGGAAGACCTACAAATGCATAGAGAAGTGTTCTCTCTAGGAGGCTCTAGGTCATCGAGATTTCTTATAGACGTTGACCATAGAGTCACACTAGAGAACCTAGAAATCCCTAGAGAGAACATATTAATCAAATCCATAAAAGTCAAACCTCAAACGTGGAGGGCTCTGTAATTTCCACTTAGGCCACTCACACACATACTGTGCCTGCCTTCTCTGTGGGGCCTGTAATCTTGAAATCATTATGTCCCACATCCATCTTTGTTCAGAGCACATTTATTTTTCAATCATCAGCTCAGAAGGGCAACTTCATGCAGGGAGAGACTTACTCTTGATAATGTTTTGTAGAATGTTCTTGTTGACCCCAAGATTAGGCAGGGTCACATGGGAGTTAGTTCTATTGTATTTAGTGAGATTTAGTACTATGCAAACATGTGTAAGACTGCTACTGTAGGAAGAAAAGGCAGGGACAGATGAGGATGGGAGTAGTGTGTTTGTGTGTAAAGGAGGTAGATGCTTATGAATAGGCAAGCCTGTATAGGTCTACAAAGACATAAGTCCCACTGATTTCAGTGGGATTTATTCCAATGTAAGCATGTGCAGAATTAGTGTCACACATTTTCTTAGAGAAGTTTCATCTCTGAACCTTAATAGTTTGTGCTTTGTAAAATGGGTAAACAATTAAATACAGACGAACAACTGCTATAGGCTGGGGGGGGGGGGGGGGGGAACTGTACTGGCCCTCTGCTGGACATTTCTTTACATCTTCCTACTTGTATCCCCTCTCAGGATTTTTAATCTGATAAACTTTTTTCCCAAAAAATGTTTTCTAATACTGAATACCCCAGCCCATAGGGAGTATGGGGTGCAATTTCACCATGCCTCCCACCCTGGCTTCCAGACTCATAAGATGATGCACAGCCTTTATTTAACAAGGAAATTAATCATAAGTCAGCAGCCTAAATATCCCAAAGGCACCAGATCCCGTCTGATCTTGGAACTATGTAGTCAGCTCTGGTTGGAACTTGAAAGGGAGTCTGCCAGTGAATACCAGGTGCTGTAAGCTATATTTGAGAGAAATAACTGGCAAAACCACCTCTGAGTATTCCTTGCCTAAAAAAAACCCTGTGAAATTCATGGGGTTGCCTTAAGTCAACAGTGGCTTGAAGGCACACACATACATAAACCATAAGTCAGCTTTTAAAGTTTCTTTCACCAAAGAAGTTCCATTTTTTTTAAAGGGTAAAATCTTCATGGAAGCAGAATTTAGTGATATAGAAGAGATAGTATTTTTCTGTATAATATTGTAAGTATGATTTTGTAAAGAGTAAGAAGTTCACACAATTTCACTTGCAACTGTCTGTCTGAAAATTTGGTAGGACGATGGGGAATACAAAGACAGAGGAGAGGAAGGCAATAGCAAAAAACTACCACACTCAACCTAATGTTAAATGAGCAATCTGCTTAGACACATTTCTCTCTTCACATGACAATTGTCAGAACATAAATACATACTCAGGCTTTGATAGATGAAAGGACATTAGGGCTACATACAACATTAGTCCTTTCTGGAGAGGGCCCACAAAAATTATATTTGTAATTTAAATCCCATTGATTTCATGGTTTACACTGTTACATTTTCCCCCCTTCCAAATAATACAAGCAAGATCAATACCTTTATAAACATAAATGTCAGAAACAGCACTAGTCTGGCTTCTGTCATGTTGCTCACACCCCCTTTTTCTGTCTGTTCTGGTGCTGGAACCTGTAAAGCAAAGGCAAATGCCATACAGTGAAATCTGAAATAATGTTTAGAAAAAAGGATGGCCTGGATTTTTTAATATTAAAAATGACACTTGCAGATAATTTGCTTATACTAAAGAGAAGAAACCCCACACTAAGAACTGAAGGTAGTCATGCTGCAATACAACATTTTCCACGAATTCTGTTTTCTAATGAATAAAGCAAACATGACCAGGGAACATTTTTCAAGGGAGAAAGGAAAAGGAGAGCAAATAAAGCCTACCTTCTCTGTGTTAAGAAAACAGACAGGGTTGTTTGGATCAAGCGTTTCCTTTAACCATGTTTCTGAGGAATACATCTGCTCCAATTTCAATTCTTTTAAATTTGGCAAGTTAATTACAGCTTTGGATATCCTCTCAGAGCCACTCTCCAGTTTGCCATCATATACTAGCTTGTTACTCAGCGACATAATTTTGCTAAAGGGTTTTGAAAAGCAAAGTAAAATCAGATTTGAAAACTTTCAACATATGGAGATCAAACAGCAAAGTTATAGCTTTACACACCTGTTCATTCGGTACTGCACAGTGAGCTGCACAACAGCATTTTCATTTTTTTCCAGCCTCTTGAATAAACTTTCACCCATGCCAAGGTCTCTGTTATAAAAGAAATCAGTTAGTGCCTTCCAGAAAGCTTGGCTGATACACTCGTCCCTCCCTGTTCGCGGACTTGGAGTCTGCGGTTTTGGTCCTTTGTAGACAGCAAGCAGGGAGGGACAAAATGGCATGCGTGCCCAGGGCATGCACTGCCATTGAAGTCAATGGGGCTTGGATATTTGCGATTTTCTCGATTTGCGGGGGTGGGTGGGTCTGAAACGGATCCCTTGCAAATCAGGAGGGACGACTGTATAAATTACTGTCGGTATCTTACCTTGCTTCTGCATTTTGTACCAGTGGAGGTAACTGCTGATGATCCCCCACTAGCACAAATCGAAGTGAATAGAAAAGTGGACCCAAGCAGATTGGCTGACTGATTTGAGAAGCCTCATCCACTATGCAGAAGTCAAATCGTTTACGAGCAAAAATTGGATGGTTTGTTCCCATGCATGTTGTTGCAACTACAGGCTGCAAAAACATTAAAAAGTATGATTAAATATTTAGAAATTCTGAGATTTGCAACTAACCTCTGACACATATGCATGCAAAGGGATCTTGTAGCACCTTTGAGACTAAATGAAAGAAAGAAGTTAGTAACAATGGCTTTTGTTAACTTGAGCCTACTTCCTCAGATGCATGTTTTGTGGGATACTGTGGATTGCTAAAAGACAAATAAATGGGACATTAGACAAATCAAACTTGAACTTTCCCTAGAAACTAAGATGACTAGACTGAGGCATCACATTTGGACATATCATGAAAAGACATGACTCACTAGAAAAGACAATAATGCTTGGTAAGGTAGAAGGCTGTAGGAAGAGTGCATTCTAGATGGATAGATTCAATCAAGGAAGCCACGGCCCTGAGTCTGTGGGACCTGTTGATGATAAGATGACTTGTAGGTCTCTCATTCATAAGGCCACAATAAGTCAAAGTCAACTTCATGGCAACAAAAGGCCTCACAAACAAAATATAGTAACTGTGAAAATAGGACACTCAGTGTGCTACTGACATAAATGACTTGCTACAGTTTCATTTCCATAACAGATTGAGACATTCTGAAAATTCTGAAAAGCATTTTTCTTACTTGACTGTGATATAGCTCCTCCAAATCAGCTACACTTTTAATACAATTGGATCTGCAGATTTCTTCTTCTGTAAACTTTCGTATGTCTGGATGAATCTTCTGAACTCTACCCAGTCGCAAAAAACCTACTTTAAACCTTGCTAGTTTAAGGAGGATGTTGTCAACTGCAGTGTGGGTAAAACTCGTCAAGAGAACACTAAAGCCACAAGCATAAAGAATTCGGACCTAAAGTGTGGGGAATGAGAAAGAGGGAGGGATTAAGTCACACTGTCTAACACCCCCCCAACCCCCTGTTGTCATGTAGGAAAAAATTCTGGGTGGAGATCTTATATAATAAGAGGGGGGCCAATTGAACCCTTCTCCTGCACTCAGAAACTGTGAAAAGGAGGTTCCAAATCTGTGGAAACCAGTCCCACACTCTGATAACCATAACCACAAATATGCATGCATTTGGCACATACGTAAAACAGCTTTATATGTGCACCAACATTAGCACATTTGGATCCTCCATGAGAGAATCCTAGCCCAAGTAGGATTCACTCTGCCCCACATGCCACATACTTTAGACATAGATGAGAACATGGACAGAGTCCCTTCCACTATGTACCAAAAACATAGGTGGTGAAGACCATGTCTGTAAAATGAGAAAGCAATTCAGGGACAAAATTAACCTGTGTGACTCCTCCTCAGTTGGTTTGTATGTGCCTGTAGTGTAGGCCATCGGAGCCCCACTCATTCACATAGCATTTAATCAGCAGTTCATGTATGGTAGGAGTCTGAGAGGGTAGCTCTGAGATTTCCAAATATTTTCATGAGATATACTCAGATACAAAGATTTAAAAGATTTTTTTTAACTTCACATTTTGGAAGCTAGAATAGTTAAATAACCAGGCATAAAGTCTGCAGTCTCAAGGCCTACGTGACCAGAGTTCACGAACATGTACATGGTTTTTCAAACATTTGTTCCCTTGTACCTGTTTAGAAGATCATTCAACATATTTAAAACAACTATTCTTCCCTATTAGCACCCTATTAAAAATATTTATTAGCATGAAATATGCACAATGTTCAGTTGCTATTTGAGAAGATTAGGGGGAAAACTTTCCACTGTGCAAGCAAACATGAGCTATCTGGGTTGCTGTTCTTTAACATACATTCAGCACTTTGCTCTTGCTATAATACATCTGAACCTTTTAAAAAATATTTCAGAATTTTGACCTCCAATCTACAGTTAGCCTAATAAAATAATACATACAGTAGTTCTAACAACTGCTAATGTTTTAGATAACTTATTTCTATAACTTTATTACAAGAAAAGGAAGAAGAGAGAATCTGATAAACAGGTTTTATCCAGTTCCCTTTCCCCTTTTTGTATCTATGCCTGTTCATACTCCTCTCCTAATCAAGGTTTTTTCCAAAACATAAGTGTAGAAAAATGATAAACTGGATTTACCATGAAGATTCATTCATGGGATGGCACAGAGAGAGGATTGCCAAAATATTTGAAACAAGTTTTCAAGAATTGATAAGACATCTAAGCTTACCTACCAAAGAGGCAATATTCCACATGCAAATCATCTGACAATTGTGAAAGTCCACTCAAACACATGCTCTTACTCATTACTATACAGGACCTTACCAGAGCACATATCGTAGTGGTCTTTCCCGTTCCAGGCATACCAACAATGAGTGTATAATCCTTTGAAAGAAGCACTTGTTTCATTGCTTGCTTCTGAGGTTTATTCAGGCCTTTGATTTATGAAACAAAAGGAATTATTATCCTTGCATATGATTGAAATCATGCTTATTTACTTCATTTTAAACAATCCTGGGTGGAAGACTATTAATATTCCTATTTATTGTTTTGCTTTACTTTACCATATCAAAATACTGAGATCAAAATCCCAATAAGTCCTAAAGAGTTCTTTAAAGATTACTCCATGTAACTGTGCATGGGACTTCTATCCAAAAAAAATGAAAGGAAAGGAAACCAGGGCAGTGAATCACATTCATGCCCTACTTGTGAAATCCCAAAGATTTATACTACATCGTCCTGTTCCAGGGAAAAGCCCTGCAAGAAATTTGCTGGCCTCAAAACTCACTGACTACACTTTTTAAAACTAGCTTGTAAAAACCAGTAAAAATCCTCTATAGAGTGGCCCTGTAAACTAGGAGGTACTTTTTTTTCTTTCAGGCAGTCTTATGTGCCACAAATTACTAACAAAACGTATGTCAGTGCAGTTCTAAGAGGAAAAAGATTTTGGCCTAAATTCTCTTTTGGTCTTGACTGGAGTAGATCCACTGAATCCATTAGATTTATCTACATGCTTATCACTGAATAACTAACTAAATGAGTCTACTCTAATAAAGAGTAACCCACAGGATGCAAGTCATTGTGTGCTCGTATCTTTTGGGGACTTGCTATTTTACTTTAATACAGTTGGCCCTCCATTTTCGTGGGGGATCCGTTCCGAACCCCCCTGCGAAAATGGAGACTCGCCGATATTCAAGCCCCATAGGCTTGACTGGGGCGCCTGCTGATCTTAACAGAGGTCGCCCTTCTGTGAAAACCGCAGATCTCAAGTCCGCAAGAATGGAGGGGTGACTGTACATAAAAATTCCAAGTGTTTGTTTAATCCAGAAAGCTCCTTTGCATCAATTAATTCAATAGGTCTGTGTCAGCATAAGAAAAATTGCATCCTCTGACTTAAATAGGGGCTCACTAAAAAGCATACTTGTACAACATGCACTAAGTGGAGAACTGCACTTTGATCTCACTTTAAATACCACTGACACACTGAATGGTCTTTAGACAACTCAGCCTCAGCTCTACAATTTATAAACTTCAATGGGTTATGAGTCCTAAACTCTGGAGGTATTCAAGGCTATGAATATAAGACCGTATGAACAGTACTGCAATCCTGCTCTGTCCAGGAACATAACTATCCTGCTTGAACAACTGATCAAGTCAATATGACTTTTTCCTCCCTTCTGAATGGGCCTACTGTTGAAAAAACATGGGATCCATATTTTCAGTTACAAGGTTTACAATTGAATTTTTATGCAGGAACACATTAATTTACTGACTTAAGTTGCTCTGGGAAGGAAAATTAGATGCTGAATAGGAACCAGATTTCTACTGTACCTTTTAGAATGCTTGCAACAGTCTCCTTTGCATCTGGAGGAAGGACTGAGCTCAAGTGCGGGACAAACTGTGGTTTGTGAAAGTCTATTATTAAATTCCGAAGCCGTTCGCTAAGAGGAAGGGTTGAAAGAGGATAAAGTCACTATGGCACAATCAGTTCTAAGAAAAATGTTAGTTATGGAAATAAAACCAATTTAAACAAACCTGGTAGGAGAATTTTCCATCAATTTAGAAAGGTTTCCTAAGGGGCCATGTATGCCATAAGCTCCTTCATCATGGTCTAACCGAAATACAGTATCTTTGGGTAGATGTGACAAGTTTCTGGAATACATTAGATAGAAGCAATTGCTAGTTAACATTTGATTTACTATCAACAATTCAACAAAAAAAGTTTGCATTATTTGTTAGGCAGTCTTACATGCCATCACTACTGAACTCATTTGAAACAATGATTTCTAACACCTCTGGGAACTCATTTTGAAGTCTAGGTATTACTTTGATTAAAAATGCACAAATTTAGCTTCAAAAATGCAAGCACACAAGAAATTGTATGCCACAGAGATCTATCAATGTCACCTGAGGTGGGCTATTTCTTTAGGTGTAGAGACATTTTTTCCTCTGGATCTTGAGGACTGTGGGACTTCTTTTAACGCTGTTGCTGAGTGCCTTCCAGTCATTTCTGACTTATGGCAACCCTACCACAGGGTCTTCATGCCAAGATTTGTTCAGAGGAGGGTTGCCTTTTGTAGGGTAATTTAAGTTTCCTAAGGCTTCAGCCCTTGCCAAGGGAACAAAATATTTAAATATCAAAAAATGTTAAAGCCAAGCCTATTAGCTTTACAGTAACAGAAGTGTGCCCTTGTCTAACTATGCTTCCCTAAGAACTGACTCCAAAAACAACACAAGTAGCATGCAGTTCAAACAAAAGATTACTGATTGCTTTAATCCAGGGGTCGGCAACCTACGGGCCGCAGCCCGCACACTCCTGCCAACCGGCCCCGCTGCCGCCCCGTACTCCCGCTGCCGCGCCCGCCATTTTGTTTGCCAAAATGGCGGCCGCAACTCGTTTGCGCATACGCAGCAGTACTGCGCATGCACAAATGAGTCACAGCTGCCATTTTGTATTCCACCCCACCCTGCCCAGCGGAAGACCTGGGGACCAGCGACCGGCCCCAGGTGCATTAACGTTCCCGACCCCTGCTTTAATCTATATTTACATAGAAGCTATATCCTAATCTAGATAGTGAATAGTTCAGGTGGAAGTTATCTTTATCTCACCATCTTTCCAAAGAAAGTTGAGAGAAGAAGAAGATGAAAAACACCAACGGTTCAGTTGATAATTTTTATAGAGAAAAAACTGTTAATCCCAAAGGGGGAGTTACCTCAATCACATGGTTAGTTTGAATGAGAAGGGGGGAGAGTTTGCATGCAGGAAATCCTTATCTAAGGAGGGGGAAAGAGAATGCAAAAATCTTCCAATGCCTTTGCCTTCCTCAGAGGCTGATAGAATGTGAATTGCCCCAGGTCACCCAGTGGGTTTCCATGGCCAAGCAGGGATTCAAACCTTGGTCTCCTATGCTAAAATCACTACACCATGCTGGGTCTTTAAAAATTAAAAGGGAGGAAAGGTTCATTTCTGCCACAACCACAAATTTCACCTTTGGTGGGAAGGGAGGAATTGGGGGCAGTGACAGCTGCCATAAACTGAACAGGTCAATATAATATGTTAGTGTGACATCTGTAACATCTGCAATAAAACCAGCATTGGTTCACGTTCAACCTTTACTAGGCTAACCTCTCCCCTTTCATATTTTGTCACCTGTCCCTCTTCAACTTGTGGTGTCTTCTCAATCATGATTACTTTCAAATTTGATGCAGAGACCCAACATCTACTTATGCCATTCCTAAAAAGTTATATACACTGATAAAAGCAGCAACATCTATATGTGAAGAGATGGACAGCTTAGGGTTTCTGTTTCTTAGCATACCCTGCATACCTCGCACTGTATATGGAGTCCCCATATCTCATATCTCATATCTGAAGACAGCATGTTCAGGAAAGGTCAATGACCTTTCATGAAAATTATATCAGGTTCCCAGGAAAAAGACACATTATGCAAGGCACGTGCACATCCAGGTAATAAGACAATTAAATATAAATGGGTGTAATAAATGCTCCTTCCTTCTTCCAAGTCTTCTGCATTTCCTCTTTCACCTTGAGACAAAGGAAGTCCTTGCACCCAAAGCAGTAAGCCAACCTCTCTGCTTACCCCCTGTTGTGTTCCTAGCCAAACTTTCCTGTCTATCCATCCTGGGGATATCTTGATTTTTTTTCACACTAAAATTAAAGCCATTAACCCATCCGGAATCACATTTTCAATTCCTGGGAAAAGACATCCAGCCTTTGTTACCTGATGAGATAACCCACCACCTGGGGCTCAGAAACCGACCCTCTGTGCAGTCACAATATGTATATAGTTATTCCAGGTTTTAGATTTATAAGTTTTATGTTTGTTATTTATAACTACTGGGGTGGTTTTATAATTACTGGTGAATACGCCAGCTATTTTAATTTATAACTGGTATTATATGTAATTTTAAAGGGGGGCAATTTGTTTTATTATGTCATAATGTATGTTGTTAGCCGCCTTGATTGCCTAACAGGCAAAAGGTGGGATACAAGAATAAAGTTTACTTACTAACTTATCCTCATATAACTGTGCTACCCTCAGAGCTCCCAGTCTGAGCCACACGTTTTCCATGGTCTACTCATTGGACAGGTAATTATCACCCCACTGCGAATCTCTCAATCTCCACTATCTCATTTCTATATGTCTATTTCAGTTAGCTCTGTATTCCATGTCTGAATTGCTGTCTTGTGTGTGTGATTGCATTCTGCATTTTTATAAATAAAACCCTCTTCATTCATCCCAAACCCGGAGTTTCCCTCTGTTATTACTGGTATAAACAGATACAAACAGTCCTTACCCAGCCTCTTGCAAAAGCTAATTTCCCCAACAATTAAAGTAATAGTCATATTTGGCAGGGACCCCCCCACCTTTCTTTGGGTAACACGTTGCATATGAACTCACAAAACACTTTCTCACAGGAGAAAAGATTAGGTTACTCTACCAACTAAAGCACTGAGCATTTTTGCACTTTATTACCTATCCAATAAGCAGGAAATTTTGGCTCTGTTGACCTCTTGAACATAGCCAGTAGATAAGCCAAGTAAAGTGGTGTCTTCACCACTCACGATGACTCTGTCTCCTACCATCAGTACTGTTACAGGTATGGAATCATTTTTACGATGAAACCCATGTAGATACTGTCCATAAGTCACCTCAAGTACACATTCCATTTTGATCAAATTTCCAATGCAGTCTCCATGCTTCTCTCTACAAAAATTAAGAACAGTAAAGTATTCAATAACATGCAGTAGTAAAATAGTTGACAGGCCATGCAGTTTAACCACTAAGGAAAAATGCAAGATTTTTTTTTTTAACTGCTTACTATAGCCTGGAAAAATTCATAAAAATGACAACAATTGTAGTATCTAAAATGAAGAGTATAAATTACCCTAAAAATCACAGACAGTAATTACCTTTCTGCAGCAGGCATCATCCATATGTTTCTATGCCCCTTCCTTTCATCTTTGCACTCTGACTCCAAGGTCAGCATCAGATACCAGAGGCGAAAATACTCCAAGTGAGAAGGTTTCAGATGCTGAGTTTCTTTTTCAACAATAGCAATCACATCCTGAGGAATTAAGCTATTGCTCTGTTGTTCTACAGACCTGAAACACAACTTAGTGTTAGTCCTCCTGAAAAACTTCTTATAATTACACCTATGATGGCAGTCTGCCTGTATTAAAGGTTTTTTACTACTAAAAATGTTGTGGCATTAGGATTTAAAGATGCTTGTTCTAACTTCATAGAAGGCCTTACAAAGATTCAAAGTGACATATCTGAGTCCTTATATCGTCTGAAAATCTGTTTCTTGTCCCTTGCTCTCCCTGGCCTTTGTTAAGAGGCTTTGCCTGCTTTGTGGAATTACCTTTCTGGTGTGCTCCATTGCAGAACCAGAACCATATTTAAGTCATGCTAATATTCCAGCTTGGTATGGTTCATAGCTGGGAAAATCAGAGCTGCAACAATATGACAACAAATGCAGACTGGTATTACTCTGAAGCCAGCATGCATTATGATGATGATGATGATGAAGAAGAAGATGATGATGATGATGATTAGTAGATTATGCATATTAAATAGGTCAGCCAAGTTTTGGGTTGCATCTACTATGGCACCAACCTGAAAAATGCTAAATTCCAAGCATGATTTAAAAACCTATATTAAAGAAATTAACCAACTGTACCACATTTCCACTTAATATTTATTTTATACATTTTCATACCACACATTAACAAAGTCCTCTGTGTAACAAAGAATTTTATGCATACACATTCTATAGAAATTGGACCTGAATTAAACCATGCTATGAGTCAGTTTTATTGCAGTCAATTTTCAAAGAGCTGTTTATAAACCAAACGCTTTAAAAAGGACTTACCTGCTATAAAGCACACAATTCTGCTTCTGAGAGCAACAGCGACATGTCTGACTGTCACTAACCAATGGTGGCAAAGATGCAAGCTGTGTTTGCTCCTTCCCTGTATCAGATTTGCATAAGCTGTGAAGCAAATAGAAGGCCAACTGATTTCTTAACTTAATGAGTTCTGTAGGAAGGAAGAACAGAAACATACCCAGATTTTTTCCCCAAAATTTAACAAAAACAACAACAACAAAAACTTGATTATTTAGCCTGTTCTAGGCTTGGACTAGCCATCACAAATTCATCTCTGAGACCTGCAATACATGACAAAATGGATCAAATTAAGTTTCAACACACTTTGGGGTGCAATAGACTGCCCCTGAAAAAGCCATGGGGCTGCGGCAACTGCATACCATGGCCCCAACCCACCTTTTTGCTGGCCCAAAAACAAGCAGCAAATTGCCACCTTTTTCCACCAGCAAAAAGCTGACTTTTCCCGCCCTGACCCAGCTTTAAGGCGCTCCTGCAGTATGTAAACGCCGCACCATTGGGAAGCCAGCCAACGTATGAGCAGCCGGGCGGCCTGAAGCCGGCTTCCAGGTGTTCGAAGCATGCATCGTGCGTACACCACACCCCTAAGCTGCCGAGAAGCCAGGTTTTTATGCTGGTCTGTTTTGCCTCTTTGTCTATCTTTTCCTTGATACTTTGATACATGAAGCCTTCTTATTAGTCACAAAATTTTATTTGTTTAACGACAATACACTGTTTAATAATATTGTTTAATGACAATAGCACTCTAAAGGAACAACAGCTACAAATGAATATATATCCAACAGAATGATCTCATAGAAATATCAGCAACCAGAGTAGGGTTGGATTTGAGCTTGGTTTTAACACAGATGCCACCTCAGTTGCCCTGGTAAACAAGGCCTATTAAAGCAGACAGGGAGTGGGTGATCCTACTGATTCTCTACTCAGCTGTATCCATCTACACCAGCTATATTGGACTGGAACTATACTTCATCCTACCTGGAATAATAATCCTGCCTCTCTGTAAAAACAATCGAGGCGGCTTACAAAATAAAACAAACAATCTCTTCCCCCAATAGCCTAACTCCCTTAAAATGCAATTAAACAAACAAAATATTAAAACATACTTAAAAATCAAAAATAACAAATAATTTAAAATGGCTATAGCGAAAATCAGGGACAGGCCTAACTATTTT
>JAIPUX010001880.1:17303981-17314104 GCA_020142125.1 Phrynosoma platyrhinos
CCCCAACTTTAACCCCAGGTTTTCCTGGGTTAAAAAGTCATCTTATACGCCGGAAAATACGGTACTTACAGAATATCTCAAAATTAGTAGCCCACAATAAGCAACACTAAACCCCAAGTGCCATTCTAAGGATAGGTTCTTGAAACTAAATTGGCTCTAAACTAGAAAGATGTACAGTACAAGCCATTACATATCTCCTCAGAATTAACAGCCTTGGCAAACGACTAATAAAGTCGTCTTGGAGGCAAGGAAGAGGAGGGGCAGCCGCACGCGCGGCGCCCCTTCCTCCTCCCGAGGTTGCCCTCGGAGCTGCCGGCCCTCCGCACGGCTGGCGCTCCCAGGGCAACCTCCCGCCTCAGCGTCCGCACGTGCTGCGGCGGAAAAGTCAGGGAAAGTGCGCCCTACGCGTTTAGGGCGCACTTTCCCTGACTTCTGAAAGGAGCGCTATTTTTGCGCTCCTTTCAGGGACGCCGCCGGTGCGCCATGATGCGGAGGCTGCGATCCCGCGGCGCACCGTCCCAGGGCGTCTCGGACGCCCTGGTCTGCTTCTCTCCTATGTATCACTGCACTAAATGGGGCTTTGTGTGTTTAAAATGACAGCCTTGTGTGTCTTTTACACAATACTACTTTTCCAAGTTATGGTCACATTTTTGGTTTACTCCGAATGTTTAAAAACCACACTAATTTTAAAAAGTCTATAAAGCAAAGTAGAATTGCAGTCATTTTATTATAATTTCATCAACAACCTTAAAACCAATTATGAAAGGAAAATGATTTCCAAACATGTATTTCTAGTGGCTGATAAGCTTAGTCACAATGTTATTTAACATATTTAAAAATAAAATAGGTACATCTCTCTGCCAGTAATTATCTCAAATTATAAAGACACGTAAATTTTATTTTAATAAAATAAAAAGTGAAACCACAGGGTTGAGATTCTATGCCCCAACAGCAGACCATAAGCAATTGCCATTTTACAGCAGCTACTTTGGGTACCATATCTGTTACCAGTTTTATCATCTATATACAGTATTTACAATTAATAAATTACATTGCTTTACTGCAAGATTATGAAAAGCATTTTTACAACTCATTTGGTAAAAATCAGAAATTTATCAGTGTAGACTCTGTGAATAAAATGAACAATTTGCTACTTGCAACAGGAAGGTATACTGGAAGGATGAAGGGGGTGTTGTTCTAAGGAAGAAATTGATCTAGGCCCATCAATGCTAACCAATCTGTCACTAACCAAAGTGTGCAAGGGCATCATTTCAAGCAACATGGGTAGGATATGTTGCGAAAAGGACAGATCCATTTGCAGGGGGTGGGGGGGAAGTATCTACACCCATGTTGTCATCAACACTGTGATGAGAGTATCATCAATGTAATACAGACAGTTCTGACTGAAGAGGTGAAGCTCACACAGCTAAGATAGCTTTATTTTTATTTTTTAAAAGAGATAGAAGGATCCTAAGAATTGAAAGGGGTCCTATGGGCCATAAGGTCCACCACTCTGCTCAATGCAGGATCTCCAGCGAGAGCATCCTTAGCAAGTAGCTGTCCAGACTCTTTTTGAAGACATCCAGAGAAGAGACCTCCTCATCTCTAGGCAATTGGTTCCTTTGCTGAACCACTCTCAAGAAGTTCCTTCTAATGTTCAATCAAAATCTAGTGTTCTGTAGATTAAAACCATTAGACCTAGTTCTGCCCTCAGAGGCAACAGAAAACAAGCACTTCCTCTTTGTAGCAGCCTTTGAGGTATTTGAAGAGTGCAATCGTATCACCCCTCAGTCAACCTGTATCCAACTACCAGAAAATTTGTAGCAGAAGGCATACAAAAATTGTGAAGTCGTGAACTTTGAGGGCTGCATAGGAAAACACAGCTATTGAAATAGTTAAGGCTGCAAATAAGAGGATAATAGTGATCCCTGCATTAAAGCTGCTTCAAGATACTGGTGTTTTGGCATTATCTTTTTCTTTTAAAAGAAAAAAAAAAGCTTTTCTTTCTCCTCACAAAAGAGTGTGCATCCTGGTCCACATGCAGTTTTGTATTAAATGTAATCTCTACCTAACCAAAATGAAACCCAGGCAAAGACACAATCTAGTTTACTAACATATATATGTGTTGATACTATACATTGTAGAATTACCTCAGCTTTCAGCAGTATGATGCATGCACACAGTAGAAGTAAGGTACAGTGTCTTCTAACATTGGACTAATACTGATTATTTGTTTGTTCATGCTTTCTATCACTTTAGAAATGCAACTGACCTTTACAAGAAAATCCAAACCATAACTTAAGGAGCATTGTTTTTTCAGAATAATTTCCTAATGCATTAATCACACAACAATACAATGTGTTAGTTACTTTAGGCTGCAATCTATGCTCAGTTGGGCTTAACTCTGAGTAGGCATATATAGGATGGCACAGTCAGTGTCTCTGAGTCCAAGGGAGCTTTCGACTTAACCTGAAAAGCAGTTCTCCATGCTTCATGGCAGTGTTTTTAAATGTAGGGACAAACAGGAAATTATGTGAGACAGTGGCATCCCTATGCCTGGTGTCAGCCAGTCTGGGGAGACAGGAGGTAGTGGCAACCAAAAGGGCAAGCTTGCCCCTCTTCCTTTGCCATGGCAGCTTCCTCCTAAGGAGCAAAGCCAAGAGGGACACACTCACCTCTTCTCACCCTGAGCAGGAGGAAGGCCCAACCAGGTGTCACTCCTCTTCTGAGGTGTCACCTGGTGAGGACTGCACCCACTAGTGATGCCATGGATGTGAGAGATCTATAGGGTATGTTTTTTATTATTATCTCCATATGGCTGCCTTTAGGTTCATAGCTATACTGTACATTTTCACCTTCATCCTATGGCACTAACAGCAGCTAGAGTAGGTTGCACAAAAAGTCCAAAATTCTCTCTCATTATCAAAAAACCTATCATAGTTTCTGCATCATATCTATTCCAAGACATAAGGGAATTTCAAAAGCAATTAGGTATGAAGAATCAGTTATTCAAAGGCAGGGGGGGGGGGAAGTCAAGTATTTCATTGAGCATGCACCATTTTGTATCCCAGCCAAGGAAGTCTGTATCAAAAATAAAGCATTGCACACCCTACATTCTGCTTATTAGAAAAATTAAACATTAACCTATACATGGTATTTCAGAAATGGACTCTGAAGTAGGTAGTTTGTGCAGTAGAGAATGATACTTAACCCTAAACTAATTTTGTATATAAAAAAAGGCTAAATGAAGTCCAGTGGAAAGATTTGCCATGTGTGTCTGCAAATAAACTCTATTACATTTTAGTTATGGCATATAAGCAACTTTTTTGAAAAGCAGATACTTAAATCAAATTTTTAAAAAACCAAGGAAATACTAAAAATAGGATGGAAAAATGCAAGTTTGCAACAACTATAAAATATTTTCCTTCTTGCAACAAGTTGTAACAAGTGTACTCAATTTATATTTTCATCAAAGATCTATGCACAACTAAGTTATGCAATGTATGCATAACTAATTTACCCAACCTTACTGAGCAACATCCAATTTACATATCATACTTTTTACTAAAGAAAATACTATAAATACTAATGATTCTTTAGTAATAATTTGACGTGGGGAACTACAATTAAATACAATATAAAAACAAATGAAATGCTTTTCAATTACATTTTTAGAGTCTTTAATTGAGGTGCAAAAACTGCTTCATAAGTTCATAAGTGGTGAAGGCAACAGCCTGTGAAGGAACACACCGAATGTAATTCAGAGATAATCCTCTATACAGTCCTCTTCGTATTCCATGGTTTCCATAAACATATTTCAGTGTCTGTATCATTGTACTAGAAAGAGAACAAAGTCTTAATACAATTACATTGAAAGCTTTTCTAAACATTTGTTTTTAAGAACTTTATAAAAAGTGGGAAGCTATACAGAATAGTATTTTAGTTTCTTATCAATGTGTTACCATAAAAGATGCTGTCAAACAGCTCTAAACTGAAGACATTAAGCAATTCCATTTTTAATATCTACTGGATTTTTATAACCAGAGAGAAAAAAGGGGGAAAAAGTAGCAGTGGGAAAGCATGGGACATTAGAAGTGGAAGATGCCTCTCTTCCCTCATAACATTTTCATGAATGAGGTAAAGTAATTTATGATAACAGCATCATCTAGAAGAACTTGTACATGATTTTTTCTATATGTGGCAGTCAGGAAACTGGACCATACCACATAGACAGGAGATGCTAGACCCAAGGCAGCTCACAAGATAAAAACATTTTTAAAAGTTTACGATAAGAATTTAATTCCAATTAGACTGGACCCACTGTATCAATGGAACCTATAAAAGTTTTGACCTGTAGTTCTCATTGATTCAATGGATCTACTCTTGTTAAGACTTCAACTGAATTAGGCCTATGTATTCCTTTTTTATAAAGATCACACAGAAGAGAGTAAAACTGAGTATAATGGGAAAGCCCAGATATTTTGACCAAAATGTTTCCCATTAACATGGAGCACAATCCACCAGGCAGTCTTCTGTGTAACACCCAATGAAGTGAACAGCAGTCACCAAAAGGAATGCTACTTATTTTGGTAGATTGTGACCAGTGGCTCATATCTGCTGCCTCATAATCTGTAGTCCTTACATACATACTAAAGTTAGTCATTTAAGGTGGCCCCATCTATTTAATACATGGTAGGCTGCTTTTTAAATCCATAAGAAATTACAGGAGGGGGCTTATGTACTTGGCCAATTTTTTATAATAGTACATGAGGTGGGTATGGATTTGCTTATCGCTTTTAGGGATCCTTAGCATGGTACTGCCTATACCAGTCCACTGCATTACCCTACATTTTCACCACCTGTCAATGTGTTTATCTAGTGGGTGACAACAGTATCAGATGGGAAGGAGGGAGCCAGGCTGCTATTCTGTTTCATTTCACATCTTGATTCCTTCCCATCTCAAAGAACCCCTGTGTGCTGATTAAACACTGTGTGGGCAGTGTCAGCAAGCAGTAGTACCAGGGAATCCAGTAGCACTAGCAAAACAGACAGGGACTCAAATGGTTTAGGGAGGAGTACTGGCAGTGGAGATGGCAGGGCCATCAGGATCCAACCATGTTGATCTCCCTCACAATCTTCCAGTTGCATGGAAACACAAGCTGAGAGAGAAAGCAGGGCTATAGTGCTCTCCTCCATGTCATGCTACATTTTCATGTGCAGGTTGCAACCTGTATTGAGATTCTGGAAAGAAGCTCAAAAGTTAGGAGAATAATTAAGAGACAGAAACATTATCTGTAGATCTTCAACTGAGATATACTCTCTCCCCACTTACATTCAACCTACAGCTATAGAAAGTTCCTTACATGGTATTCATTAGTATAAACAACATAGTTTTGTAATCAATGTATGATTCTTTGACTAAACAACAAAGAAAAAGCTAAAAGTACAGAATCAGAGAAGTAATGTAGGTTAAATTCTAGTTTGGGATTTAGTATGAAAAATTAAACTTACAGGCACTTTTCCGAATCTGGAAGTATTGCTCCTAACTGCATTCGTCTTCGTGTTACATCAAGAGGATATCTAAGGAGAGAGAGGAAAGAGAGTTATTGGGTTTTTTCCTCTAAACACAGCATTGCAAGCATTCATATTATGAAACAGAGATTAGCTAAGAAATATGTGGAACATATAAAGCTGCTTTACACTGGGTGGTAACAGCACTCAAAGAAATCAGGTAAAGGTCTTTCCCTGCCCACTAGGCAATGTTTTAATTTCCAAAACAGGAGATTCTGAGCATTGAGCCTGCACATTTTTGAATGAAGAGCATGTGTTTTATTACAAAACCATGAACTTTATTAGTGTATGGTTCTTTTATAAGGAAAGCAAGAACACCCTCAAGTATCAATAATACAGTACTTAAATCTTTTTCAGAATATGTCTCCTCCAGTACAGATATTAACCAGAAACTGTATACGGTAAGACCTAAAGGTCTGAATTCCACTGGTGAGTCCTAACTACAGTAGAACCATTGAATCTTAAATATCTGAAGGAATGTCAGGTATAAGATGGTGTGAGCTTGTTTTCTGCTGCCCCAGAGACTAGAACACAAAGCAATGGATTCAAATTACAAGTAAAAAGATTCCATCTAAACCAGGGGTAGGCAACCTTTCCCCTTTAAGGGCTGAGGGACTTCAGCTCCCAGAAGCCTCAGCCATGTTGGCCAATAGTCCCATGTTGGCCAATAGCTCCTGGGATTCTGGGAGCTGAAGTCCCTCGGCCCTTAAAGGGGAAAGGTTGCCTACCTCTGATCAAAACATTAGGAAGAATGATTTTACTGCAATATATTGTACTGAAGAGTGGTGGACTCTCCATCTCTGGAGGTCTTTAAACAAAGGTTGAATAAGCATTTTTCAGATGTGCTTTAGTTGTATATTACTGCAAGGCAGAGGGATGACCTTTCTAGTTCTTTTCAAACTGTATGATTCTATGAACCTTAGTATCAACTACTGTAAAACCACAGAACCAACTGTTGTCTGTTAGGTCTGCTCCAGTTAGCACAAACAATAATATCCAGGCCATTGTGTTTTGCATATATTAAAAATCTGTAGTTGAAAAATGTGTGTGTGTGTGTGTGTGTGTGTGAGAGAGAGAGAGAGAGAGAGAGAGAAGATACAATACCTGGTTGTATTGGTAAATAAAAAGGCAACAAAATCAAGCCAGTCAGCATTTAAATTCTTTGATTTCACTGACAGCTTTAAAAGTTATCTTTTCAGTAATGACTATAGATCTTTAGAGTGCTTAATATTGTTTTCTACAACTCAGGGATGGAACAGAGCAGCCTAAAAAGCTGGTTTTTGCACAGCTTGGGGCATGGCGTTTAGACACTGCACACCCCCAAGTCAACCAGAAGTTGCCCTGACCGACCAGACGTGGGTGGCTTCCAGCCACTCTGGGGGTGTGGTGTTTACACGCAGCATGCCCTAGGAGCACCTGGAAGCTACCTTGGGGTTGCGTCAAGGCTGTCAATGGCAGCCCCTTTACCGGCCCAAAGGGGATTGGCGCCATGGCATGTATTTGCCATGGCTCTGGAGTGACCAGCTCCGGGGCAGCCCAAACCCACCCTTTTCGGGCAGTCTGTTCTGGCCCTCAGATATTTTAAACTCCATTTCCTATGAGCCCCAGCCAGCAGGGTCAATGATAATGGGAATAGTAGTTTATCACCATTTAGAAGGCTGGTGGTGAGTCCATGGCCCAGTTTTAAAGGATCCAAAAACAAACAAAAAGTAAAACACCTCCCAATCACACAATTAAATAGTTTATATATGAAAACAAAGCATCACCAATAAAGGATAGAACTGAGGGCACAAGTTGTGTGAGACAAAATGACAATGTATAGAACAATTCTACACATGTCTACTCAGAAGTGTCACTGATTTCAATGTACTTACTCTTAAGCATGAGGGTATATGACTGTAATCTCAATAACTACTTTTATTTTATCACCTCTAAAGTAATTCTGAATATCCTCTTTTTAAGAAATAATATAATTGATGTCCAGCATTTCAATTTTTTTTAATTTAATCCTTCAAATTTAATAGGATTCCCAGTGGTCTCTCATCTAAACCAGCTGCTTGAATTCAGCAGTGTGGTAGCCTATGGTGTTCTCTGATTATGACTGATCTTCTCTGAGAATGAGCTTAACAAATACAGCTTAGCCCTAATTCTTTGCACTGGTTCCACCTTACATTTTGGAACAAGACCATAGTTTTACTACATTTCAAGCTTAATTTAAACTTGGAAACTTAATTTTAATGTAATTTCCACTGATTTCAGAGGAAGTATTCACAATGAATAGACAATTTATAAATGTCCAGCCCTGAGCTATAACCCTTCTAATTCCTCTGTAGAATACATATACGGTAAACAGAATCATAAACATAATACACAGTGTTTTCATTATAGATATTAAATTATTTTCTCCCCTGTCTCTTGGGTATATATACCTAATTCTTATGGTCTTCCTTCACAGCCCACAAGGATGTGATTCAAGACAAAGATTATGACTAAAGGCCTAAGCAGACTGCCAGAAATAGTGCACATTAAATTGAGGCACTGTCCTGGCTCAGTGCTAGGGAGTCATGGGAATTGTATTTTTTTCTGAGACATTGAGCCTTCTCTGTCAGAGAGCTCTGGTGCCACAAAAAATTACAGTTCCCATGATTCCCTAGCACTGAGCCAGGGCAGTGCCTCAAGTTAATGTGCACTATTTTTGGCAGTCTGCTTAGGCCCTAAGTTAGATTTCATGATTTCCAAGATGAAGTTAAAGTTCCTAGTACAAACTATCCTAACAATACTTTAGTTTATTACAGTAAAATACTAAAGTAACTTACGATATTGTCTGTGCTATTGCTCCAGCTATGCCACCACACAGCAAATTTACATGAGTTTTCAAAACTAAGACATCGGGATTATCTAAGCAAGGCCTCCCAAGCAGGGCAGGCGCTTGGGCAAGTCCCACACTCTTTAAGGTACCAAAGGTAAAAAATGAGAAACCTGAAAGGAAAAAATTTAACTTTAACAGAAACATTAGCTTAACCATCTATATAAACACTATAACTACACAGACATTACAGTCACAATCCATTCAAAAGATAATCGTATCTTTTCATACATGTATAACAGAGAGCTGCCAAGTTCTCTCTCACTGGGGGGGGGGGGGGTAAAGCCAGTGACACTTAAGGGTTAAATCCAACATTAGTTCTACATCAAGGAGGTCCAATTAAATCAGTAGGATTTTAAGTTGGTTATAATGTTTCCCCTTGATTTCAAAGTATTTATTTCAAGCGCTATTGTATTTTGCTCTCAAGCAGGGCTGGGCAACTGGAAAGTTACCAGGTTGCACTAGTCCACCAGAAGTGCTTGAATGCCTGCATGGCCCCACTACCCTGACCACCACAAAAATAAATAAATAAATATTTAATCATCATCATCATCATCATCATCATCATCATCATCCAAACTTCTTTTTTTTTACGTCCAAGTGGCCTCTTGGGGTATGTCAGGCATTTCTCACCATTTAGTTTTTTAACTGCAGGTACTGAGTGGAAGTCACTTCCCGTTTAAAAAAAAAAAAAAACTTCTTTGGGGTCTAAATTGCCCCCCCCCAAATGTGGTAGAAATGCCCACCATGTCCCCTAGAGGGCATTTTGGGGCAATTTTAAAAAACCTCTGGAGGCCTCCAAACATGGCAAAAATGCCATCCACAACCCCTATAGCAAAAAAATTGTGGACTCTGAAACACTGCAACCAGCCTGCCAACCCCATGCTGCCCACCTTTGCTCTAAAGCCTTTTTAGAGCAAAGGCTTAGTGCACTCACAATATTGCATTTCACTATTTGTCTCTTTTTATTTATTTACAATAAAACAATCTTAGTCTACAACAGGCACATATACAATCCCTCTGTGTACAAAGAGAATATTTAAATTTTTCAAACTGCACAAAGAACATAGTAGCCTCCCAGTATATTGCTGTATGCCCTGGGCTGGCAGGGAACAAGTCCTTAAAAAGGAGTACTATGTCCTTTTAAAAATGGCTGCTGTGTGTCATTGTATTTCTGTTTTCTATTCGAATAATTATCTTTCACTGTGAAATTCAAATGGAAAGGTTAGAGTAGATGTTAAGCTCTCAAAGCATAGTAGCCTCTGTGACTTGTGTTGTACTCAAATACTGTTAAAATCAGGAACCTAACAAATAATTCCAGAAACAATTCCTATTATTATTGTTGTTGTTGTTGTTGTTGTTGTTGTTATTCAGACTCAAGGTGACTTACAACTTTAAAAAATTACAGCTAAAACATACAAAAAGTGAACATTAAAATGGGATTTAAATTAGGTAAAATAATTTTAAACTACACTTAAAAAGATAAAATTACCATTAAAAGATAAAAAGCAATGAAAATAGCTCAGTCTAAAACAACATAGCACTCTCAGCCCATTTGTTAAAAACTTTCTGTTTTAAAAGGCTGTCTGAATAAAAAGGTTTTAGTCTTCCGATGGAAAGACAAGGAGGGAGTTCCGGGAGTCTAGGGGCAGCCACTGACAAGGCCCTTTCTCACATCTCCACCAA
>JAIPUX010001880.1:17314204-17332277 GCA_020142125.1 Phrynosoma platyrhinos
CAATTTAATGTGCACTATTTCTGGCAGTCTGCAAAGGCCCTTTATCTAACACAGGATAATTATGATAACTTGAACACTTTTTGTCTTATTTTAACCTTCTATTAGGTAAGCTTCAATTTGTTTGCCCTCATCCATTCAATTACTGATGACAGTCACTAGTTTAGGACCAGGACAGCCTCCTTAGATTGGGGTGAAAAGGAACAGTAGAGTTGGATGTCATCCTCATATTGATAGTCATCCAAAAACTCTGGCAGACCTTTCCCAGCGGTTTCATGTATATGTTAAATAGCACAAAGGACAAAACAGAACCCTGAGGGACCCCACAGGTTAATGGCCAATGGGTCGAACAGGAGTCTCCCAGCACTACCTTCTGGGTTCACCCCCCCCCCAGGAAGGAACAGAGCCACTGTAAAACAGTGCCTGCATGTCACATCCCATCAAGGTGGCTCAGAAGGATACAATGGTTGATGATATCCAAAGCCACTGAGAGCTCCAGCAGAATTAACAGGGATACATGCGTCCATCAAATTTCTGGTACAAGTCATCCACCAAGGCAGCCAAACCCGTCTCTGTTCCATAACCAGGCCTGAAACCAGAATGAAATGGATCTAGATAATCCATTTCATCCAGGAACTCCTAGAGCTGGGAGGCCAACACATGCTCCAATACCTTACCCACAAATGGTACATTAGACACTGGCCAATAATTATCCATTACAGAGGGATTGAGAGATGGTCTTTTCAAGAAAAGCCTAATAACTGCCTTCTTTAGACATGTTGGAATCTGTCTTGCTGTCAAGAGGTAATGACTACCCCTTTCACCTACTCAGCAAGCCCCGCTCTGGTCTCCTTAATGAACCAGGAGGGGCAAGGGCATGGTTCTCATCTCTCCAGGATCCTGTCCACAACCTCAGGCTGCACAAATTGAAAAGTATCTAGTAACACAGGATAAGCAGGAGCTAAGGTTACATCCACTGGAACAGTATCAACCACAGCATCCAAGTCAGAGCAGATCTGGGTGATTTTATCTGCAAAGTGCTGTGCAAATTCTTCAAAGTGGGCTGCTGAGTGGTATCCATTTTCTACTTGAGGATCAGTGTGTAATAAGCCTCTGACCACTTGAAACAGCTCTGCTGCGTGGCTGTCGCTGGATAGTAGATGCAATGGTGGCAGCAAAGAAAAATGTGAAGGCCATGAAGTAGGCCTTCAAATAGGCTTTAGCCCATGTTCAGTGAGACTGACAAAGTTTTCTGCCAATGCCACTCTAGTTGCCATCTCACTTGTTTTATCACCATCAACTTCCTGGAAAACCAGGTGTCAGGTCTGGTTCTGCTCTGTAAGAGGGACGCTCTGGAGCAATTGTATCCATTGCCCTGGACATTTCCCCATTCCAGAATTCAGCTAAAGCTTCAACAGAATCACCTTTGGGGTGACAGAAATTCCCCAAGAGCCATCAGTAATCCATCTGGAGCCATCTGCCTCCTGGAATGGACCATCCTAATAGCCCCCACCACCACACCACCCCTGTAGAGATTCTGAGTCCCAGTAAGTTACCTGATGAGGTAATTATTACTCCATGATAACGGAACTGCAGAAAGTTCCTCCACATCAAGGTCACCATCACACCATCCAGCACAGAAAATACTCAAGCCAGGAGAATGAGTGAGGTCAAATACCACTTGGGACAGACTCATAGTTGTCATGGAAGCCTTGAAGTCCCAAACCACTTCTGATGGGCAGTCTTGGCATGGATGTTGAAATCCTCTAGCTCTATAAGCCAAGAAGACTCTAATGCCAATCCTGAGACTATACCAGGTAGCTCAGGGAGGGAGACTGTTGAGCAACGGGATGGATGGTACAACAACAAAATCCTTATTCTGTCCTGGCTGCCTGCCTTTGGGCATATAAACTCACATCTGCAGACTGTGGGATAGGGCACATGATTAGGAAGATGGAATCATGATAGACCATTGCAACTCCACCTCCCCACCACCTAGGGCTCACTTGCTGCTGTATGGAAAAATCTGGTTGGCAAAGCTAAGAGAGATTAACCCTCCCCCCAAGCTTCATCCAGGCAGATCTCTGTGAAATAGGCCAGGTTGATATGCTCATCCAAGATCAAATTGTGAGAGGCATTTGTTTTCCCATTTTTCCATGCTGTTGACAGAAATTGAGCAGTTATGCTTCTAAGGCTGAATCCACACTGCAGAAATAATCCAGTCTGACACCACTTTGACTTTCTTGGTTCAATGCAATGGAATTCTGGGAACTGTAGTTTGCTGGAGCACCAGAGCTCTGCCTGTACTGCAACCACTCACTCACAGTTGCAAGGTTGTGAGTTCGATTCAAGCCAGGGGCTCAGCGTCCACTCAGCATTGCATTCTTCTGTAGGTGGCTAAAATGAGTACCTACCTTGTTGGGGGCAATTAGCTTACAGTTGTAAACTGCTTAGAGACTGTTTAGTATGGTATGAATACCAGGTAGCTCAGGAAGGGAGACTGTTGACTGCAGTATATAAATGAAGCTGATATTGCTATATCTCACAAAACTACAAATCCCAGAATTCAACAGCATTGAAGAATAGCAGTTAAAGTGGTGTCAAATTGGATTATTTCTGCAGTGTGGATGCTGCCTAAGAATCAGAACTTGGACAGTGAATTTCTCCTTGTAAGATACAAGAATTGCATCTAAAAAGAAAGAAAGCATTGTATAGGGTAATACCATGCTGAGGGATTTCTGTTGTTTATGTATATATATATATATATATATTTAAAAACCAGTGTTTTTAGGGGAAGAGCTAAGATCAAAGCAAAAGATGTTAATACCATGACACACTTTTCAGTTTACTTTGGTATAATACCACATGCCCTCACTTTGGGGGGGGGGGGTAAACATTGAGAAAGAAAATATTCAAAATCTAAGCTATAACCAAGATCGAGCACAGTAGGAACCACACAACTTGTTGGAACTGCATAATATAAGTGATGATAGATTAGTGTAAAAAAAAGAGCTTATATAAATACTAGATGCATAAAGTAAGTGCCAAAACCTTAAATAAAAAGTGTCCATAAGGCTACTCAAAATTTAATTTTTCTGGTTCATTTTGTGTATTCTGCAGTATTTTGTAACAGTTATTTATATTTTATGCTTGTCTATACTTTTCAAACAGTTTAGGATAACTAGAAGATAAGAAGTAGCTGAAACAAAATAACTTTGAGATGATCACAACAAGTATATCCACCTGCTTTGAAAGAAATTCCCTACAAAGTCTCAAAGAAAAAAACATTGGAAAAGGTAGTAAAATAACAGTCACCAAGTTCCCCAACTGATGACTAAAACAACAGTTTTTTAGCAGCTCCCCTTCCTTCCTGTTATCTGAGCAAAGCCTAGATGCAATGAAATATGTAATTTTTCTCTTTAGGGGAAGCAAAGTGAACTGTTCTGCAAACCAAAATTAAACAAGATTCTGACTGGGAAAAAGTGGCATTCAAATTCAACTCACCTGCATATGGAGCCATTCCTACTACTGTTGGTGTTAGCCCTCGATAAAATCCTTGCATACCACCTTCCTTTTGAAGTCAGTGATAACAAGAATAAAAAAGTTATTTAATGACTTTAAATGAAACATGTTACAACAATTATTTTGCAGAAGAGAAAGGGCTCTTTTTTAAAAAAAACCTTTTGTTCACATACAATATATGTCTTCACCAACAAAAACTAGGATCTGAGCCAAAATTTCAGAGGCAAAGTGAACTCTAGCTGTTGAATATGTTCATAATCACAAGGTCTGGGTAGCAAACAACATCTGTATCACACATCCCCCATTACAACAGCTTTTAAAGACAATATATACACTAACAATTTTTGCAAAACATTGGCATCATAGCAAACTGTCTCAGATACAAAATAAAAATATATTTGCACTTAAGGTCATGGGACCGCTTTAGCAAAGACAGCAGTATGCCTTTTCTGTTTCAATCTACTTAAATTATTTAATTTTATCCTGCCTATATGTGCCTTAAACATTACACCAGGAAGATGATTCTTCTAATTCTTGTTATAGTTCTCAGAATTCTCTGATAGTACAAATGGCAAACCAGAATAGGAGACTCACAAAATAAGAGCTGCTTCAAGCTGCTTTTAAACTTTCTTGATTTCTTTACCCTCAAAAACTTAGATAAGTTGCTGAGCTGGCTATTCTGTTTCTCCTCCCATAAAATCAAAACTACTTTCCACCTGTAAATATTAAATATGGTGTCAAAATACTAAGAGAAGCAGAGAACACAAAACACCAAAAAGAAAAAAAATACCTTTGTGTAAATGGTCTTGAATGCATGAATAATTCCAGTGTACTTGTCTTCTCCTTTTACTTGGAATGCCAAACGTGCTCTCACCATGTCAAGAGGGTATGTACAAATTACTGCAGTTATACCTTTCACAAGAAATAAAAAGTCACTTGAATGCATTAAATCCTTTTTAATAATTTCAGTTTTAAAATTCAACCTGGATTTGTTATTTTCATGCTTACAAATCTATTGTCTGAAGATCTATTATGGAAGTGACACACTGAAGTCAGGGGGAATACTGATATGGTTAATCTTCTATAGAACCTTGCAGGATTAGTTGATTCATGAATACTCTTGGTGCAAAATTTAGCCTGCTTTCTTAAAATTAAAGAGATAACTTTTTAAAAAATTGTTCTTACATTTACTGTTTCATATTTTTTCCAGGAAAAAAAATAGTACAATGATGTTTGGTGAGTTTTTCTGTATTTTTGTTTAATTTGGAAAGCTTAAATCCCTTTGTCCTTAAAATGTCTTCATATGGGAAGAGGCAACCAAGAGCACTTGTTTTTAAACAGCTGAAATCATGTTTTTCCCCTCTGCTTTAGACTATTTGGTTTTTTTTCCTTAGAGGAAACTGTCAAGCAATTACCCACCAATAGAGTGCTTACCACAGAGATTTGAATGACACAAGACTCAGGAAATCCTAAGCTGAGAGTCACCACCATAGCATTTAACACTGCCATCTCCAAAAGATGCATTACAATAGATTTTTCATGGTATTTTCCCTATATACTCTTCATGCTCAATAATGTGGGTGCTGTTGTTTGTAGACTAGGAGGATCTTCAATGCACTAGGGAAGCTTTTACCAACATTTCTCAGTGATTTTAATAGTCAAATTACATTGGCAGATAAGATTAGTTAAAAAATAAATAAATCTCCAGATCATACTTAGAACGTTGCTTGCAAGTTTCAATCTCCTTTAATTTTCCTTTCATATTACATACCATGTCCCACCCACTCTTTAAGCTCTTTGCAAAAATGTGAAAACTGTTCACATGCTCATTTTTCCTCTAATGTACCAATTCTCAATTTGCACTAGAGGTACCTACCACTATTTCCTATCAAGAAAGTATGATTATTCAGGTTAGTTTGCTTATGTTTTGGTTGTGCAGTGAACTCCACTTCCATTTATCTTTTCCTTTAATTTCCCCCCTCTTCTCTCAAGTATTTTTTGTCCTTTTATTTGTCTCTTTTCCTTTGTCTACACACAATTTCAAAGACCATTAAGTATGTAGTTTCTCATGAAACTACTGTTGTGTATTGGCCTTTTGTAGTCTAGCCAAAGATTTCACTCCACAGGGCTAGAAGCATTTAAAATGCACCTTAGAACCATTCACAAGTCTTGTTTCTGGTCCTTACAAAATTATTATTATTATTATTATTATTATTAAATGGTACAGGGAGCTATTCCTCTCACAATTCAAAGTTAACACAAATGAAACATTATCCTAAGCCCAATACCAAAAATGTCCTATTTTTCTTATTGCAACATACTAATTGCAGCAAAACCTCCCCAGTACATTAGAAGAGTGCCAACATGAAGCAGTGATTTGAACACTGGATTACGACTGCGAAGACCAGGGTTCAAATCCCTGCTCAGCCATGGAAACTCACTGAATGATTTTGGGCAAGTCACTTTCTCTCAGCCTCAGAAGAAAGCCTATAAACAAATATTGCCAAGAAACCCACGACAGGTTCTCTTCAGGGTCATCATTGGTTGGAAATGATTTGAAGGCACACAACAACAACAACATATACTGGAAGGTTTCTCAGAGACATGTAGGTGATCACTGATGAGAACAGGTTCCCATTTCTGATGGATTCTTCCTCCTTCTTATACTCTAGGGGTGGAAAATATGCAGTCTTCTAGATGTTGTTGAACTGCTACTCTCAGCATTCTTCATCACTGGCTATGCTGGCTAGGATTGGTGGCAACAGACAGTTCCTATACCTGCTATATAGCCAGTGACAAGTGTGAGATATCTTCCAAGCCCCAGTTTATTCAACTGCTTTTATACGTCTCTGATTGTGCAAACATTTTAGATTCTACTAAACACCATTTATTCTATTAACCTTTTATATAATTAAAAAGAAAGACTACCTGTAGCCCAGATGTTAAGTGATTGGGAAAGGAATATAAATTGATAAACGACACAAAAAGTGTTCAGAAGGAATAAATACCTGCCATGGATCCAGCCATTAACCGATGAATATGCCCAGAAATGCCAAGTTTCTTTTTAATAATCTATAAAAATATCAAATGACCAACATAAAATAATGTTCCTTAGTCTACTTAAGTGAATTTGATTCTACTACTCAATGCAAGCACAAACAATGGCTCAGCATTTCCATCCACATTTTAAGAACAAACCATAACACAGCTTTAAAATCATATCATTATATTCAACAAACAGAAGGTATGTCTATGTAGGTGAACTGTGCAGGAATCAGACATGTAATTCTGCAATGCACAGTGCAACAACTTTCGAGGCCACATATTGGCCACTTGCCAGTATGCACTGCAAGCCAAGACTGGGAAACAATGAGATAAACATGACAATCATAAGATATTGGTAGAAGCTGCCTATCAATTTTAAATTTATAATAAAATATAAATTCATTACGTTAATTATAAATTCATTACAATACATTACTTTAATTCATACTGTGGGAAGAGAAGCCAGAGGACTAAAGATTATTAGCATATTCCCCCACCACCACACCTACACCCAGGAATAAATCAGATCATTGACTGGACTGATTTTTCACCCAGATAAACAGGAGCCACAAGGACCTTGCTTTCTCTGCCTGCTGGAGAGTATAGTCAGCCCTCCACATTTATGGCTTTCGCTTTTAAGGAGTTGATTATTTATGAATTTGCTTAATATGCTCTCTCTAGGTCCTCCAGCATGACTCTATGTTGTGTTGGAGGACCCAGTGATTCCTAGAGAGAACACATCTGGGCAACTTCCAGCAGATGTTGACCACAGAATTGTGCTGAAAGATCTAGAGAATCCCAGTGAGGTGTTTTCTCAGGTTTAAAAAAAAAAGTGTTTTCTTCTATTTGAGTTTTTTCCACTTTCATAGGGGTTCTGTGTTCCTAACCTCAGCAAGAGCCAGCATTGCCATAAGGTAAGGCAATTGTGGTCTAAAGAGCTAAATTTTTCAAAATGTCCCTGGAACTACAAGAGAAGACACATTCTGTGCTCATCCATTGGACCAGGGGTAGGCAATCTTTCCCCTATAAGGGCCGAGGGACTTCAGCTCCCAGAAGCCTCAGCCATGTTGGCCAATAGTCCCATGTTAGCTAATAGCTCCTAGGATTCTGGGAGCTGAAGTCCCTCGGCCCTTAAAGGGGAAAGGTTGCCTACCCCTGCATTGGACAGATGAGTAAAGAACTGTGAACTGTTGTTCATACAAGATCACCAACAGGGCAAGCTCAGCCTGGCGGGAACTCCATTTAAATGCCTGTTTACACTGATCTCTCTTCTCTTTTCTCATCCTTTCTTTTCTCTTTTGAAATTTCTAACATTTTCCTGAGGATGGATAGTATAAGGTTATTATACAATGTCCTTCTCCTAGAATAAAATGCCACTGAAATTTCCTTCATGGGTATATCAACAGATTAAACCAGTTACTAACAAAAGCAACTAGTCAGAGATATTGGAATCTGTCCCTCTGATTCCTTTTTATTCCTTTTTCACCTTCAGGTTGCAAATCCATTCATTGGTGGTATTCCTTTTGTGACCTCATAATTACATTCCTCGTCCTCTTTCAATCTGCAGGTATTGAAAAAAGTTTGGCAAATGATAATGCATCTTTCCCTTAACTTTACTGAATATAACAAATCTCCTCTTCTGACAGCCTTACAGCAATTTGTTGGTTTTTTCCTCCCCCAGAGGAAAGAGATAAAACAGCTCACAATAAAAAAAGTTACATTTTCACTACAGGTCCTGCACAGAGTTTATAAATGCATTGTCACATTGCCACAAATCTGTATACCTCTTCAAACCAAAACACGCACGTGGATCTGCAACATATGCTGCAGTATATCTTTACCTCCCAGTAGCAGTGCTCCTGTCCAGGGTTCCAGCTTCCCAGCCATGCACTCTTACAGGATTCTATAAAGTGCCAACAAGGTCAGACAGGGGACTCTACTCCCCAATCTGCACCAATCTTCATATTTCTTTTGCATTTTATGTTGAAATATTATGTGACTACTGAGAACTCTCAATCCATATTAGCCTATTGGGAGTGTGGGCATTTTTGTTGTTGCTGTTGTTGTTGTTTTGGTATTTTTGCAAACTCAAGGACTCCCCGCACCTCCAACAGATCCTATTTCTCAGTGGTCTTATTTTGGCTACAAAGGTCTTCAGGTTCCCTATTAGGAGGAATAATTACATATCTACACTGGCTGGGAAAGCATTTCCAATGCCCACCCCCAATTATTATTTTTGTTTACAGCTTTCTAAGAGCCTGGCTGCTCTTTAAAGACACCTCAACTAATCTATCTCTATAATGGATAAAAGATCAAGCAAACCCAAGGTGAATGGCATGTGTTAGCTCCAGATCACATTGTTTTAAAGGTAATAAACTGGCAATTTGAATTGGGCCCAGAAACTGTTGGGAAGCAATATGAAATAGTATTATATCCTAACAGTTTAATTTTCTCTAGAGAAAATTTGAGAGCATCTTTAATTAAATTTCATTTATTGCAAAAATTTAGAAGGATAACAAGCTACATGTTCAAATCCAGTGGGAGGCATGCACTGATGGAACTGCTTCCATCAGTAGTCAGGGAGGAAGGTGATCTTCCCACTGCAGCCTCTCCGTTCTCCTTGAAAACATGCTCCAGTAGGGTAGGGCTGTGCTGTTATGGACGTTAGTGGGTGAAATGTTGCATTTATTAGATAGTAAGCCATAGTTATGCATATAATGTGTAGTATATGTTACAGTTGGCCATTGATATCAACACATTCTTTATCCATGTATCTAACAACCCATGGATAAAGAATGTGTTGATATCGATGGCCAACTGTAACATATACTACACATTATACGCATAACTATGGCTTACCTTATCATGGCTTGAAACCGTTTATTAAAAAGATATACATTATGAAATGCAAACTCAATTTTGCTATTTTATATAAAGGCACCATTTCACTATGCCATTGTATTTAATGGGACTAGAGCATCTACAGTTTTTGTTATCCACAGAGGGGTCCGGGAACCAAGCCCCAGCAGATATCAAGGGCCCACTGTATAAAGTAAAGTTCTGTCAACAGGCAGTGAGAGAAGGGAATGTTGGGAGTGAGAAGTGATTGGTGGAATATCTAACGGGATTTGAATAAGGCTAGTATAGGACACTTGGTAGGGTCAGGGTTAGTTAGGATATGAATGAGAGAGAGTGAGAGATGTGGTTTAGTGTTAGAGAGATGTGGTTTAGAAATCTGTTCAATTTCAGTTTAATAAATCATCATTTTTGTATTACAAGCTTTTGCCTCTGGGAATACTACATACTGGAAAGCTTGAGCTCGGGCACGATGTCCGTGATGGCAACAGTAAGAAAAGGGTGGTAGTATATGGTAGGGATAGAAGATGAATAAAATCTCACATGGGAACCATAAAGGCATCTAGGAGGCATCCACAGTTGGTGGACACAGTGTGGAATAGGAGGAGGTCCTCACGTTGGTTTAAGTGGTGGAGATTAAGAGGAAGCCCTCAAAATTGTTGACATGGGAAGGATTAGTGGAAAACCTCACATGGTCATCCTCCGGAGTTAGTTTCCAGGCACCGCCAAGAGCATGGAGCAGTTTCAATGTGTACACTAGACAAAGCTGGATCTTGGCCATAAAGAAACAAAATTAGAATGTTGGAAAATTGTGTAGCACAAAATATCATGCTGTTACTGTATATGGCATGGTATCACTGTATATACTCATGTATATATCTAGAAATTTTAGTTAAAAATTGCCTCAAAAAAACTGAGTCAACTTATTCACGAGCCAATATAAGTATTGTACTTTAACTCTTATCCAAAAAGGAACCTATTAGGAGGAATAATTACATATCTACTTCTTCTCTGAGTAGAATGGTAAAAGATGAGAGCACAGTCCATCCTGAGAGCACTTTAAAAAAGCATGGCCTCCTCTAATCTTTCATCAATCCAGCCTTTAGGGTGAGCACAAACAGTTATGCCTGCCAGGATCTTGAAAGTTCATTGGCATCATTTTCCTTTGCTTCATTCTTTATATTCTTTCTTACATGGCCCTAAGTTTTACCCTCAAATTATCAACAGGATGTATCAAAATCCATAATTTTGACCCCAAAATCTGTCATCGACTTATACATGAGTTCAATTTATAGTATATACAGCAGATAGTTGGTAAATAAATTGTCAGAGACCATACAGGACTTGGTGACCCATAATCTACAGGCAACGACTAAGTGACTGGACCAAATAAAAGTATACTAGGTGGAAGAATTGTGGTAACAAATGCATACACTCTGTCTAATGGTTTTTACTTCTAAAATATAGCAGAAATATGGTGGAAAGAAATTTGTATCACTTAATTTATATATAATGAATTATAGCCCACCCACTCCATACACGGACATGCCATATGAGGACTTAAGTTTCAGTACACAGCAAGCCCGGGGACTTAAAATGGTACATGCGTCTACACTGTACATAGCCATAGAAATCAACAGGACTTGAGGCCCACTTTTTTGCCATACGTGGGGAGGGCGGTCCAGAATGGACCCCCATGTATACAAAGGGCCCACTGTACTTTATTTGAAACAATCAAATCTTCAAGACTCATACAAAGTGCACATACAATACAACACCTGTATCTGCAGGACCAGTACCTGAGTGTTCACTTACCCACATCTGTTCTCTCTAGGTATTTTCTAGGTCCTCCAGTGCAATTCTATCGTATGGTTCCAGTGGAAGTTGACCACAGAGTTGTGCTGGAGAACCCGAAAAGTCTAGAGAGGTGTTCTGTCTAAGAATTTTCTAAGTCCTCCAGTGCAACTCTATGGTCAACTCCTTCTAGAAGTCATTACTTTCAATAGGGTTCACTATTATATGTGATTTTACATTTCTACAGTAAGTCTGGGAACATATTCCCCATGGAACTAGGGGTTGTACTATATCAATAGGTAATTGATTGTGCTGAGGTACAGAACAATGTGGTATATCAATATCTCTACAAGAATTGATACTAGAAAAAGTAAAACAAAGGAAAGTCAGAAGATGAATAATTATCCTAGACAATAGAGTAAGAATTCAAGATGAACACTTTTTTAAAAGTGCTGCTATTTGCATATTCACTCAATGAACCTTTGCTCAAAAGTGAGAACACTCAACAAGCAGATTCTGTAATTTATATATGAGACAAATTTCTGAGTGTTGCTGTACTGGTGGGATAGAAAATTAAATGCAAGATGCTTATTTGCTTGTTTTATTATTAACATTAAGAATTTAGCAGCCATAAAACAAGGATAACAGCTGATATTAAAAAATAAATATTTTTAGCAAGTAACAAATTTATATAAATTAGGACTAACTGATCTGTTTCGCACTACACAATTACAGTACTTGGATACCACCTTAACTGCCATGGCTTCACAGTATGAAATCAAGGGATTTTTAGTTTCTGAGGTATTTAGGATTCTCTGCCAGAGTACTACTACTCTCCAAACAACAAAATCCAAGATTTCACAGGATGCAGCTATAGCAGCTGAAGTGGAATCATAGTGCTATAACTTGGCAGAGTAAAAGAGACTAAAATTTTGTAATACATCTCCAGCCCCCAATAGGATCTAGCCAACTTAGAATAGCAGTTCTGTAGTTCTACTCAGAGTTCTCAGAGGTAGGAGTGATGTTTTAGGAGGAGGGCGAAAAAAAGAAAGGGCAACTTTTATAGCCTTACCTTTCTTCCTGAAACTTCCCCCTTTATGCTACATAGTACTGAAGGGCTCATATTCAGGGAACTGTGTGTAAGTGAACTTGCTCTTTCAAGGAATATGCAAAGATTACATTGAGCAGATAAGCCCACTGTCCAGCTCCCATTCATACAGTGACTATCAAATACTGTTTTGTCTGTATTCATTTTAATTTATTTAACCTCCTGTAAATGTATTCACCCTCTGGTTTTGTTTTTCAATGGACTTGCAAAGGGTAAAAAAAATCAGTTATGTGGAAAATGTTTACTTAGATGGATTTAGGTTAGTTGTAGAACTTTTAAAGCCTTTTTCACTGCAAGATTGATAGTATTTACTTTCTCATAAATATAAATACAGGGTAGGAATGCATAATTTACTGGACATTTTGGGAAAAGGTTGAGGTAACTGGTAATTACTACAGAATGATCTGTTAAACGTCATTATATATGTTTTAAACCACCACGTGAAGTATAAATAAATAAAATATTAAATCAAATTACCTTTTTATATTGGCCAAACGCTGTAAACTGAATTGCACCATACGGAAAGATTCTAATCATCATTGCTCCATTTCCTTTATACAATCCTAGGTAACCCTCCTTTTTTGGTACAGCACACAATGTAGAAATTACACCTGTTGGCAACATAAAATACACATTTAATACGTATTAACCTTAAGTATTATTAACTCAGCCATTTAGACCTGTAAAATTCTATTAACATGGTAATGCCACTAAGTTTGAAAAAAAAACCCTAAAAAATAAAGATTTAATTATCAAAAATAAAGACATTTCAGTGATATATGATTAGCTTGAACTACAAGAAAATCCTTAGTGAATACTACAGTTTTGAAAAAAAAACCTCAAAGAAAATGTATACCAAAATTCTAAAGACTTTCAATACGACACAGAGCCCAATCCTAAATCAGTTTGCATAAGTAAATAAGCACAAAGATGAATAATGAATAAAGTGGCCTATGCTACATAATGCAACATGTCAACATATATTGGTTACATTTCAATATACAATTCTTACAGTAATTTATATCTTGAAGTTAGGTACAGATGATGTGGATGCTTAAGATGCAGATACTACTAAATATTCAGTCATAATTTGTACTACAGTCCAGTTCACATGTCAGGATAAGCTTGGGGAACTGTGACTTAATAACTTACAAGCAGTGTGCTCACGAATGCTGACTGACTGCTTTTGCTGTAAGCAGGAGTGATTAAATAACCATTGTCTTCTGTCAGTAAATGGCATACTGCAATGTCCAAACCTAGCATTCTGGCTTGTCTCTCCTGACCAACTACAGCCAAAATAAAAGCTAAAGACAGTCTACATTTTGTAACTGAAGTAAATGACCTGAAATGAGTCTGCAGTCATTGTTTTTGCTAACCAGGTTTCATAAGATGTTTGCATCGTTATTTCACTTTTTAAACAAAAATATCAATAAAATGCTAAATCCCTCTCTCATAAAAAAACCCACATACAAGTACACTTCATCACAAACATTCTAAACCTATAGTTATACTTTTACTGGTTTAAAACAATTCACCTTAGTTTTAACTATTATTTGACATAACATCCATTTAAAAAAAAAATTACAATGCCTCAGAACCTCCAGAAGCATTTGCTCTAATAAAATGGACACAAGTCGATCTACAGCACTGTCTATTGGTTTGGAAGCCTAGACCAGGGTTTTCTTTTCAAACCAAGGATGGCCCAAACATGCATTGTTTGAATTAAGCTAAAGCCAGTGCTGAGATCAGGAAGAAACACATTGTTTTCTGAATTCTATTGTTAAATGCATTACAGCTGCCCCTCCATTTTCATGGGGGGGGGGTCTGTTCTGGGGGGGCAAAAATGGAAAATTGCAGATATTCAAGCCCCATTGACTTGAATGGCCATGTGCTCCTGCATTTTAGCCAGTAGGGCTTGCGGGTCTGTGAAGGACTGAGACCACAGACTGAAAGTCTGTGAAAATGGAGGGGCAACTGTACAAAGTTCAGATCAACATCTGTACTGTTTGGGGGAAAATATGTTTACCACATTTTCAAGTACCTAAGTGATTACCTTAGGAATAAGAGAAGGAAAAATTAAAAAGAAAATTACTAGAAATAGGAGGGAAGGAGAAAGGAATTGACCATGTGTCTGAGAAAGTGAAAGAGGTCACAGAGAAGAAGGGGTGAAGAAGTGGATTTTAAAATGTTAAGAATAGCCCCAGGAAGAAGACAAGCAAGAACAAACCAACACAGCAAGTAAAGAAGAGATAAACAAGTTGAAATAAATAAGATTATGGGGAAACAGAAACAAGGATCAAAGCAGATGAAGGACAGAGTCTGAAGAACAGCTGGAACTGGGAAAACAAGAAAATAGAACAGCAACCACAATAAACAATTTGTATTAAGAGAAGGTTTTCTTGGTAGGAGGCTGGAATGTAAAGAGTGAACAGTGAAAAGGGACAGCTAAGAGCAACCTTTCCCCTTTAAGGGCCGAGGGACTTCAGCTCCCAGAAGCCTCAGCCATGTTGGCCAATAGTCCCATGTTGGCCAATAGCTCCTGGGATTCTGGGAGCTGAAGTCCCTCGGCCCTTAAAGGGGAAAGGTTGCCTACCCCTGGTCTAGGGATTGGGTAAAATGCTAAAAAAAATGACAGATGATGAACAGGTATGCCAAAGCCAAGATCAAATTGTTAGTTAAAGATTACTTAAATGGCACCTGTAGAAAGAAAATAAAGGCAGGGCCTTCTCAGTGGCTGCTCTCAGACTGTGGAACTCCCTTCCCAAGGAGACCAGAATGGCCCTTGTTGTCCTTTTGTAAGCAGGCTCAGATAAGCGTTTAAAATAAAGTTTTAAAAGAACAGGCTAGGGGGATGCTTTATTGTTTTAACTAAAGTATTTTAGAGAACTTTTCATCTTTTTAATTGCATTTTATTCTTTTAATTTGAGAATGAATTGTTTTAATGCTGTAAATAGTTTAGTTCTATTTGTATGTTCCCATTTTTGTTTTAGTTGTATTATTCTTTTAAATTGTGAGTCACTCTGAGTCCCAATTTGGGGGTGGGGAAGTGGGATACAAATAAATATGAGGTGGAAGAGGGGAGCAGAACCATGATTTACAAAAAGCTAAGCAAGACTTTGCTCAAACAAGCCATGCTGATATTTACCCTGCCCCACCTATTTTGTATAACATATGTTTCATTCAGGACCACATTTAGGTGGAATGTTTATATGTCTGAAACAAATGTAAACTCAAAAAGTTAAAATCAAATGAAAGGAATTGGATATTCATTCTCTGTAATAGCACAGGAAAGAAAGAGAAGGGGGGATCATTTCAATAGAATGCTGCAAGGGTAACTTTGAAATGGTTGACTTTAACAGATAAAATGTACTTTTTTGAATAGACAGTCACCACATGAAATACATTTTACTCAAACGTATACCAATTTCAACAAGAATCACCATCTTCCCAAAGAAAACTTTATTTTTAGTTGATGTAGGCATGTGAAAGGACATATGAAAAAAATGAAAGGATAAATGACACATGGGAAGAAGAAACATATGAGGATGAACTCCAAATTTTGGAAAGTGAAGTGAAAGCCACACTCAAAAGTAATTGGGAAAAATAAATCATCAGGAACAGTTGACATTCTAATAGAAATGCTACAATCCACAAAGGCAGAATCAAGTTACCGGTAGTTTAAATGGCCAACAAATATGGGAAACAAGACAGTGGCCCACAGACTGGAAATGATCAATATGCATTCTTATACACAAAAAAGAAGACACAAGAGATTGCAGTAACTACAGGTCAATTGCACTAATCTCCCATGCAAGCAAAGTCACACTCAAAATTCTGCAGCAAAGACTCCTACCATATATGTAGAGAGAAATCCCAGGGGTACATTGTAAACATACATAGGATAATGGCGCACACAAGGGAATTCCAAAATAAAATCGGCATGTGCTTTATTGGCTGCAGCAAAGCCTTTTACTGCATAGATTATGAAAATATATGCAATGTTCTCAAAGCAACGGGAGTGCCACTATATTTGATAGTCCTAATGCATAACCTATCCTCAGGTCAAAAAGGAATGGTTCCCAATCGGCAAAGGGGACAGGCAAGGTTTCATACTACCATCCAATTTATTTAACCGACATGCAGAAAACATTGGACACAGAGCAAGCTTAAGGGAGAAGCAGATGGCCCATCAGGATTGGCCAGAGGCCGCTCCGGCCACAATCATGCTGGGACCATGACAATTACAGAGTTGCTGCCATGGTCCCAATCCAGCTGCCCCCAGGAGCCGGATTATTCCAGCTCCTTTTTGATCCAGTCCAAAGGACCGGATCACAGCGTTGAAACAGTTTCTGGCCACTTTGGGGGCGTGCATCATCTGAACGCCACACCCCCAAAGCGGCCAGAAAGCTGCTTCTTAGACTCAGAGACAGAAAGAAGAAATATAGGAGGAAGAAACATTAACAACCTAAGATACGCAGATCCAACAGAGCTAGAGAAATTGGCAAAAGGAATCAGACAGTTACTCTGGCAATCAGAAAACACTTTTCCCTAACTGTAGCACCAGACTTCAGACTGGAGAAGCTAGTTGGGACTTCTTTTGGTAGCAAGTAATCAATTTGTTCTGAGAAACTGTGGGCCTAAACAGATAGGCAGGATGCCACAGACCAACCCCATGGTGTCCTGTCTGTGGTTCCAACCCAGGTCAGTTCCCGGGACACAGTATCATGGATCTGCTGCTGCTGCACGTCCCTTACCTACCACTGCTATCATGTCTGCCCTGAAGACCTCTGCTGCGGCTGTAAGGGCGGAAACTGGGCACCAGGATACACCCATGTGGCCAAGAGCTCTCTGACAAAGGCGGCTAAATGTCTCAGAGAACTACAATTCCCAGAATTCCATAGCACTGAGCCATGGCAGTTAAAGAGCGGTCAAACTGGACTATTTCTGCAGTGTGGATGCAGCTGGGGACTCAACCTGTATTGATAAAAAGCAAGCTCCTTAGTTTACAATTGTATTGAAGGATTTAGCTCTTTATCAACAATGTTATGTATACAAAATTAAATAGTATAACTGTAATTACTCTTCTTTCCATAGCACCTCCTAACTCAAAGCAATATGCTGTTTCTTTTCAGACAGGAGTCACCAAACATTTTATTACAAAATGTACTAATTCTTTCTTTAGAAAAAGACTGATCTCCATTCCTCTAACTGTTGGATCTTTATCTATCACTGTCTTGTTTGCTTTGGTCAGTGCCATCCATTTTATTTATTTATCAGTTTCCTAAAATAGACAAGGCTACTGCAGATTACTGTAAGCCAATGTAAATTTTGGAAGAGATGAACTGCAGAACTAAAGAGCTCTCAAAAAGATTTCATTTTGTTAATGTCATACACAGTAATAAAAGACTTTATGAACCAAATGAATGAATATCTGACATTCTTTTACTGGCTTATTCCTACTGTGAGTTAGTGAACAACAGAGACCATGTATCTTGCATCTTTAGACACAGGGTAGGGATGTATTCAACCAAACCACTTTGAAGTGAAGCATTTTAAGATTTAGAATCTAATTTTTTAAGATGTATTCCCGTTTTAGGAAATACTGAAGTTCAAGTATTTTACTATCAGGTTTGCAGCCTTGTGTTTCTCTGGCTGAAATCTATTATTCTACAACTGCTAAAATTGTAGTCTATCAGTAAATGTTTTATATTTTATGAAGGGTCAGAACAGCACTTGTGTGTTTGTTTTTAA
>JAIPUX010001880.1:17338629-17349854 GCA_020142125.1 Phrynosoma platyrhinos
TATATATGAGGCTGTCATACTTTGACCACATCATGAGAAGGCAATGATGCTGGGAATGGTGGAGGGTAGAAGAAAGAGAGGTAGACAGCACACCAGATGGTTAGACTCAATTAGGGAGGACACAGGTCTGAGTCTGCGAAAAATGAGCATTGCTGTAGAGGACAGGGAGACTTGGAGATGTCTCATTCACAGGGTCACCATGTGTTGAAGTTGACTTAGGGCAGCTAACAACAACAACAATATATATATATACATACAGAGAGGGCGAAATATGTCGAGGTGGAAAATGTATATATATAGAGAGAGAGAGAGAGAGATTGACTATATATAGAAAGAAAGAGCAGTGAAAAATATATATCATCCTCCTCACTCGCCATTACTTAAAAGTTAGGCATCCTTTAGGAACCACACAGCAGGTTGAAATTCCATAGGGAGGGCTGTCCCCACCATTCCTTTGCTGCACATTATGAGGGATTTCTGCTTATCACATGGGGTTCAGTCACATCACCATCACTTCCTCCTTTGTTCAGGGTTTTGTTAAAACCTTTATTGGTATTAACAAAACAAAATGAGGTGAGTTTTTAAATTCTGCTGAACTCTACTTCAGGATTGTGTGTGTGTGTGTTAACAACCTGTGTCAACCTGGATTATTTCTGCAGTGCAGATGCAGCCTATAAAACGGAAACATCTTGAAGGCACACAACAGATACTTTTCCAAAAGAAGCTGATAGTGGCTGTCCTATCAGATTAACAGTAGTATCAGCTGAACCACGAAACCCACTGGGTGACCTTGGGTGAGTCACATGCTCTCAGCCTCAGAGAATGACAAAGGCAAAACTCTTCTGAACAAATCTTGCTGCAAAACCCCCAATGACAGATTGCCTTAGGGTCGTCATAAGTTGGAAACAAATTGGAAACATTTACAAGGCTGACTTGCAGGATGGTGACTGCAGATTGACTATATAGGTGTTAAGGTATCACCTTATAGTTTCCCTGTTCTGTGTTGACCAATGGTGAAAAAATCATAAAGTCCTCCAGTTGTTATTGGATTGGAACTCCTAATATTCCTCACCATTGGCTGTGATAGCTAGGGCTGCAGGGATTTGCAGTACAGCAATATCGGGAAGGAAGGCTGCATAATTCCCATCCCTACTGTAGACAAAATCCTGGATATAACCCATTGTATTTGTCATTGTCAAAAGCAGCTTTTGAAAAGCTTGGTTTGTGACATTTTAGAGACCCAATAAAGATATAACAGAATCCTGAATTTTGGTTCTACTCATGAATCCTTGGTGGTGTAGCGAAGCCAGGACTTACAGGGCTGAAGCACAGGCACTTTTTGAAAAAATGAGAATAATGGGGATAATGATAATGATCAGGTTTCTCTCCTCCTTTAATTGTCATGGGAGTTGGAGGGGGAAGAATTCTATCAACAACATATTGCTTTGAGCTATTTCTGCTATGATACAAAATATTTTGGAATGGCTTGGATCCATTAGCTTTACAAAATACCTGCTTCTAGTAGAGGTAGACACTGCAAGATATGGGGCAACAACTGTGCATTTTTTCTTCTTCTTCAGGGCCTGGCTTTGGGAGACTATTAGGATGAGGAGCTGCCCTTCAGAATTTGGGACCGCACCAATTGGATCACGTGGCTACTTTTCTTTTTCATGTTTTCTCCCAGGTTATCACAATGTTAGTTCCTTCTACCAGGCTTCTCCATTATGATAGCTATGCTAACTGGAGATCATAGGAATTATTGTCCAATACATCTGGACAGCACCAAGTTGGAAAAGATTACCAATCTTTTTGGAACTTGCTTGTTCATGTATCACTGAAAGACCTCTGCCTCGGTTGGGGTGGAGGTAAAGATTACTGTAGATAGGCTGAATGACTAGGATTTGATTTGAGCCAAGTCTCTCTTAAATCTGGAAGATGTTTCCATAGTGCTCACTCTTGGAATATGTGAGCTAATAAATTATGCTGTCACTTAGCATTGTATAGCAGTAAAGCCATTGCTTTACTACCAATTATATTGATTATTATTTCCCATAAGTTGGATTTCATTTGTGGTGACCCTGTGAATGAGAGACCCCCACTAACCCCATTCATGAACAGTTCTGCTCAGAATTCAAAGATATAGCCGTGTTAATCTGTAGAATCAGTATGTAGAGAGATCTTATAGCACCTTTGAGACTAACTGAAAGAAAGAAATTGGCAGTGTGAGCTTTTGTAGACCTCAATCTACTTCCTCAGATGCATATTCATGCAGTTTGAGAGTGCTTTAACTGCTATGGAATGCTATGGAATCCTGGGATCTGTAGTTTGTTGTAGCACCAGAGTTCTCTAACAGAGAAGATGAAGGGCCTGAACAGACTGCCAGAAATAATCTAATTTGAGACCACTTGAACTGTCCTGGCTCAATGCCAGGGAACTGTAGTTTTTTCTGAGATATTGAACCTTCTCTGTCAGAGAGCTCTGGTGCCACAATAAACTACAGTTCCCATGATTCCCTTGCACTGAGCCGGGGCAGTTCAAGGGGTCTCAAGATGGATTATTTCTGGCGGTCTGTTCAGGCCCAAAATATCTTACAAAACTACAAATCCCAGGATTCAATAGGATGAGGCCATGACAGTTAAAGTAGTGTCAAACTGCATTAATTCTGCAGTGTGGCAGCAGCCTTAGTTGATCTTTGTTGGAAAAATTTGTTTTGCATTCTCCTGTTCCTCTTTAGTTAGGCAGGGCTTCACCCCTCCCCTTCTCTCATTCTAACTGTCAATCATAAGAGGCAGTTTAACTGACTCTCTGAACTTTCTAAACTGCCAGTAAACAGTCAGTAACTGCAGTCAGCTATCTGTCACAGTCCTCTCTGAGGGAGGTTAACATCTCTCTTCCTGCTTTATAATCTCCAGTTAGATTAGGTTTTAGCTTGTATAAATATTTATTAAAGCCATTATTGTTTGTTTTTTAAACCACAAACTATATGTTTGTCTTTTTGAGTTAGTCTTTATTCTTTAGGAAGATAGATTTAAAGTAATAGTCCAGGGGTAGGCAACCTTTTTGAGCCGGGGGCTGGGTTGCTGTCCCTCAGACAATTGGGGGGGGGGCTGAAGCACCAAAAATAAATAAATAAATAAATAAATAATAAAAAAATATAAAACTCTCTCAGCCCCAGAAAAGCCATGGCAAAACCCCTGTGGAGATTTTGTCAAGAAAACACCAAGAACAAGTAATAACAACAATAATCAATATAATCATGGTGGGGGGCGGCGACGGCAGGACCAGCCTGGGGCCGGTCCAAAGGCCTCGGGGGGCCACATCCGGGCCTTAGGTTGCCTACCCCTGTAATAGTCTAACCCACGTTTTTGCTGCTCTGCTGATGAAAGAACTCTTAACAAGTTTAACTTTCATACCTGCATATTTTAGTTTACCTTTAACAGGGTTAACACCCTGGAAACTAAAAATGCAACCCACATCACCTTTCTTCACTGTGTTGCTTTCACAACAATCATACATAAAAATCAGAAACATTATGGCATGGATGAATTCGGTTTTGGTAGTTAATGATGTATCTTTACACTTGAGAAACTTGTCTAGTTCCTTTAGGGCCTTTACAGACTGCCAGAAATAATGCAAATTGAGATTTAACTGCCCTGGCTCAGTGCAAGGGAACCATGGGAATTGTATTTTTTTCTGGGACATTAAGCCTTCTCTGTCAGAGAGCTCTGGTGCCACAATAAAATACAGTTCCCATGATTCCTTAGCACTGAGCCAGGGCAGTTAAAGTGGCCTCAATCTGCATTATTTCTGGCAGTCTGTAAAGGCCCTTACTTCCTGCATAGCTGCCTTTCTAAGCCTTAGCCTTTCTCTGAATTATTGACTCCAGTCTAAATTTAACTTATGACTCAACAAAGGTATATAGATCTTTAACTATTTCCCTGTTAGAGGGTATTCCATCAAAAGAAAATGTGAAAAGATGGAACAAATGCTTTTCCTTTGCTACCAAATAACAAGAAATGGGAAGAAGGGTGAAATTTCAGGTCTAATGGCATAATTTGCTGTCAATATTGAGTTTTGCATACTCTTAATTTTAAAAATGATGCACCATAGATGAGAAATTTATATTGCCTTTTTATACATGGGGAAATGAAGCTGAAAGAAAGTAATTTGCCTGAGCTCATTTAGTACATCTGTGGCAGATTTGACCTCAGTTTTAATAACTAAGGGCCTTTGCAGACTGCCAGAAATAGTGCACATTAAATTGAGGCACTGCCCTGGCTCAGTGCTAGGGAGTCATGGGAATTGTATTTTTTTCTGGGACATTGAGCCTTCTCTGTCAGAGAGCTCTGGTGCCACAATAAATTACAGTTCCCATGATTCCCTAGCACTGAGCCAGGGCAGTGCCTCAATTTAATGTGCACTATTTCTGGCAGTCTGCAAAGGCCCTAAGGGCGAATGCAGACCAGCACATCGGCCGCCCTGACTCCACCCCGACGACGCCCTGATGCCACGTGCCCATCCGCATGGCACGCAGTGTCAGGATGCCCTCCTGGCGCAATGTGCATACATGCTGCACCAAAAAGGCACGAAAGAGCACAGTGGTGGTTCAAAAGGGCGGCCTTTTGCCACCCCAAAAAGGAGCGACATTTTGCCGCTCTTTTTTGGGATGCCAAAAAGGAGGATTGGGGCCACGGCGTGTGGATGCTGCGGCCCTGATCCGCCACTCCCAGGGGCAGCCAAGAGCCACCCCAAACGGGCCATCTGCATCAACCCTAAGTCTCAGTACAATATGCTATCCATGAACCACATTGATTTTTCATGGGTACTTCATAATGAAAGAAATACAACTTGTGAAAGTCTGGTGTGCTTATATGGCTTGAATTTGAATGCCCTCTCTGCTATAGGACAAATATATGGTAAAAATGAAGGACCACTAGTCTACAGGTTTAAAATACTCCTCATTCCAGTCAAATAGAATGTAATCCAGGCACATGAGATTTGCAAGAATTCAGGCTTTTTATGCCCCCTCCCGACTCCTTAAACTCAGTGTGAAAAGGCTTAGTGGTTTTTACCGGAGTATCAGCTGAAATCCACAGAAATGTGCATTATTGGACTTCGCATACATTCTGATAGCTGCACATTTTGGCAGAGGGAAGGTGAATATTTGCCTGTTTTTCAGGCTGAGTTAGGTCTATGGGCAAGATGTTCCCCACTCTTCCTAGAAACTGTACTAAAGCAACAGTTTAAAAAATATGGTCACAATATGCTTCAGCTAATACTAATCTTTTCTGCATGCTGCAGGTACAATGGAGGAAAAGCCTATCCTTGGAAAGAGGGTATGATGCTAGTTAATACCAACCTCTACCATGCTCCAGTTCTAGTACCTGCCACACGTGCCACTTCACTTCAGACTCAAGAGACAGCCAGACAGGCAAGGAAATTATAAGGCTTCTGTAGCCTAGCAACAGCACTTATACCACAATACTGCTACCTCCTTCTTAGCTCTCTTGTCATTTTGCATTGACAGGTATTTATTCTGCTACCGCTAGAGCTCAGGCAAGAGCTTGTAGTTCTGTTCATGGAGTTAACGGGAAGAAAAGACAGGTAGGCAGCTCTCTTAGGGGGGTTGCAGACTGTCAAAAATAGTGTGAATTCAGTCCACTTTTAGGGTTAGGGTTAAGGTTAGGGAATCATGGGAACTGAATTTTATTGTGGCACTAGAGTTCTCTGACAAAGAAGGTTCAATGTCTCAGAAAAATAACAATTCCCATGATTCCCTAGCACTAACCCTAACCCTAAAAGTGGACTGAATTCACACTATTTTTGACAGTCTGCAACCTCCCATAGACTTGCAGTTCAACTAACTGTTTTGTTAGCTCCTTCTCAGGGAGAACGGAAAGGTGAACTGAAGGAAGTCCAGGGACAACAGCTTTTGAAGATTGGCAGTTTCTGCAGTCCAGTAGAGAGCAAAGCACACTTGTTTTAAAGACTCAGTGTGATATCTACTTCAGGTGGTAGTGGGAGGAGACATGTGACATCTGAGCACCTTGAAAGAACACATGAAGGGGATTGTAGAGCCACCTGGGCTAGTCCCATGACCTAGAGATCTGGGGGAAACGTGAAAGTGTTCCTGAAGTCTAGGTTAAGGAGAGTTATGAAATCTAGATACACAACCGTAGTAGCTACACTAAATCAGTATCTGAGCAAACTAAGGGCCTTTGCAGACTGCCAGAAACAGTGCAAATTGAGTCCACATTAACTGCCTTGACTCAGTGCTGGGGAATCATGGGAACTGTAGTTTATTGTGGCACCAGAGCTCAGAAAAAACTACAGTTCCCATTATTCCCTAGCACTGAGCCAGGGCATTTAAAGTGGACTCAATTTGCACTATTTCTAGCAGTCTGCAAAGGCCCTAAGACCTAAGTTTTCCTATGCTCAGTTCTGCCAGGTCTGGGGCAGCTCAAGACTTCATGATTGTCACAGTAACAATGGAGATGTCCCAGAATATTAGCAGCCAGCACATGCAGTGCATCAAAATTTATATTTAGTTGTCTGTACTGAAGATGGAGGTCTAAAAGCAGAGGATTTTGTCATTTTTTTCTTGTCAGATCACTTCCTGTTGAGATTTAGGTCCATGGTGGTTGCTCCTCTTTGTTAGGTAGAGAGACCTAGAAGGTTTAACTTCTGACAACTGATGGATTCCAGAAGTCTTGGGGGATTTTCTGATATGGCTGGTCCATCTGTGGAATGTGGATTTGAGGTTGTGGGGAGGGGAGTAACAAGTACATTCCCTGTTTCATTTTTGTTGTTATAGTTTAATTGAAGGGTACATGAGTTTGGTGTTTGATTTGTGATTTCTGTATTCTGCATATACAATTATTCCTTAGACATAATGTACCGGTATACTCTTTTCTAATGGCTCCAGCTTCCTGATAATTGTCATGTGTGGAAGAGTTTTCTTGAATCCCTCTTCCGTCCTGCAACTCTATTCCCACTTCTGGCAATGTTTAACGTTTCTCCCACTAATGTTTATTCCTTTTTTGGGGGGGGAGAATCTTTCTACCTAAGCAACTAACTACCTGCCCACATGTATGCAAATTGAGAAGTTAAGAACCCCATACAGTCAGCTTCTTTCAGCTTTGTTGAAACGCCCAAGCTGGATTTAGGACAGATCTCTTACTAAGCTGATTGGGGAGCATGACTTGAGAACTTGCAACAACATTTTAAATACCTATTTAATCATCTTCATATAACCTTGTACAGTTGGGAAAACTGATTTGTATGGTCAACATTGCACTCAGATTGGTTTGTTTTTAAATCTAAGAGGAAAAAATGGAAGGGTTATGTGTAAGAGCAACTGTGAGCAGAGCCATTAATACAAATTGCAGTCTTGGTACATTATTAGTATATGAGACAATGCGTTTGCATTTCAGTGGCCAGATGTAGGGCTTCTAAAATGTTACTAACTGTATAGTACATTTCAACAAGTTTTTCTTGTATGACAAATTATACCTTTCACAATTAAGGTGCTGGAACCGTGCTCTCCTTTGTATCTGGCCAGCTGAACACAAATGTATAATCTTATTTGATAATGATAAGTCATGCATGTAAACAATAAATAAAACAGTATTGTAAAAGGGCTATAAATGTAGTAACAATTAAGTCTTCAGAAGAGGAACAGATTTAAAAGATTATTGAAGACCTTACCTGTAGCATCATTTTCTTTCAGCACAGTCTTAATATTGGCTCTCATTACTGTCAAACTTTACTATCTAAATTTTAAAATAATCCAAGCATAATTGTTCCATAATTCTCCTTATGTCTGTTTAATATAAGGTAAAATATTGGTTAATAAGCAGCTGAGGCTGGTGTAGATTATACACCTTGTAACTATGAGTACCACTCTCAAATTAATTCCCTTTATGCACAAACGTACACACAAAAATTTCTTAAGGGTATTCGTGCCATAGGAAAAGTAGTCCCTTAGTCAGTACAGGTACATTACATTCAAGATCCACTACCTCTCAGAAGTTGGAAGAAATTAAAGGAAAAGTAGGTCCACGGGGAGAGTGCAGAAGTTAATTACTTGGCTATTAAAGTTGATGTGGAAATAATCTACTGTTGTATGGAGAGCTAAATATGTATGCAATTCAAGTGTAATCCACAACAAAGGAAGGAAACAATGTTATATATTCAAAAGATTTATCACTTGCCCTGAGTTACCTTCAGGTAGCTAGATGGGGAAAAGGCCAGGCCTCTTCCCATGACTTAACAGCAGCTTGGTTTGGAGAAATCCCCTGTGAAGTCATCAACAAACAGAAGAGGGCCTGGAAACATAGAATTTTTGCTCCACAACACCAAGAATCCTTTAGTCAGAATGGCCAGTGATGTTGCTACCTGGAGAATTCTGGGAGCTAGTGTCTAAAGCTTACTTTTCTAAGCTGTTTGTTTGTTGCTGTGTATCTTCATGTTGTTTCTGATTTATGGCAACTCTTATCATGGATTTTTCTTTGAGATATTTGTTCAGAGGTGGGTTTGCTTTTGCCTCCCTATGAAGCTGTGAGTGTGTGACCTGACCAAGGTCACCCAGTAGGTTTCCATGGCTGAGTGGGGATTTGAACTCTCCAGAATTGTAAATGTTCAAAGCGCTACACTGCACTGGCCCTTTCTAAGATGAAGTTAATACTAATCACCTATTAATATATGCAGTTAAAGGCATCAAACAAAAGCTTATAACAGGCACTAAGGATCCTAAATTGCTTCTACAGAGATATTTGCCTTTTTGTGTGAATATAAGTCATGCAACAATGGAAAGTTCCTTCAAACACACCTGCATGTAACTTAAGTGAGGGACAAGATGCAGTGATAAAATACAGCATTCCAAACTTAGGGCCTTTGCAGACTGCTAGAAATAGTGCAAATTGAGTCCACTTTAAGGGTTAGGGTTAGGGAATCATGGGAATTGTATTTTATTGTGGCACCAGAGTTTTCTGACAGAGAAGGCTAAATGTCTCAGGAAAAAAAAAACAATGCTCATGTTTCCCTAGCACTAACCCTAACCCTTAAAGTGGACTCAATTTGCACTATTTCTGGCAGTGTGAGACTAAACTTCCAACATTCCTAACCATTAATTGGAGGCTGATGGGAATGAAAGTTGGAAGTATCTGCAGGCATCAGATAGTGGAAGATTGATATAGTACATAGTCCATGAGGTTCATGTATACCAGCGGTTTTGGTCTGTGTGGGTTTCCTGCCTTACTCTTGTTGCACCACTGAAAGAGAGTACATAAGAACCAGTTGAAACACTGGATCTCTCAGCTCAGGGATGGAGAATATATAGTTCCCCTGATATTGGGCCTTTACAGACTGCCAGAATAATGCAGCTTGAGGTCACTGTAACTGTCCCGGCTCAGTGCTAGGGAATCATGGGAACTGTATTTTTTTCTGGGACATTGAGCCTTCTCTGTCAGAGAGGTCTGGTGCCACAATAAACAACAGTTCCCATGCTTCCTTAGCACTGAGCCAGGACAGTTAAAGTGGCCTCAAGCTGCATTATTTCTGGAAATCTGTAAAGGCTCATTGTTGGACTGCAGTACCCATCTTGCCTCACCATTGACCATGTTTGCTAGAGCTTCCTAATCACTGTCACACCATTAAGATCTAGATTCAGATGCTACCAGCTGAATTTTGGCTACTTTCCCCCAGTCTAACAGGGTTGTAAACATTTGGACAGCTCACATGTGCCTTAAGATTCAAACTTGACAACTATAAATAATGTGTGTGTTTGTATGTATGTATGGGTTGCATGATTTATTATAGCTTGTCATTTTAGACTCAGAAAAGCTGTGTTCTGCTCCAAAAATAAAATGTTCCTTTATCTCTTGCATGGGTGCCTCTTATGTTGGTCTGTTCCAGCAAAAACAACAGAGAACCTCATGACCATGGGACCCTAAAGAAAGACTAACCAGTGTTATTTGGTATAAGCTTGACTGCAGCCTACTTTATCACATGTATACAGTGTGGCCCTGGTTGGCAGATATCTTTGTTGTCAGCTGAAGGTACACTCCATGCATCTGATCAAGTTCACAAAACCACATGCCAAATGAAATTTATTAGTTTTTAAGATGCCACATTACTCTTCGTAATTAAAAGAAAAAAATGTTCCAAGATTCATAATTTAGGTTAGGATGAACAGAGACTAGCTTTCTGTTTGATCAGTTTGGGAGAGAGGTCTGTTCAGCACTTTTGGGTTGTCAAGATGCATGCAAAAATGCTACACTATTATGGGTTTGAATTACATGCTTCTTAAAAAAGACGCCACTAAGGATAATTTTTAAATATTATTTTCAAATCTTTATAAAACAGTCAAATATTACAGTGCAATTAAGAAGTGATAAAAGGAAAAGGGAAGATACAAGAAAAAATAAAACAATAACCACAGGATGTGATGTTGCTCGATGATCATTAGTCTGCAGGGTTTCACGAATGCGACCCATCTGGGATTAGCCTAGTCCAGGGATAGGCAACCTAAGGCCCGGGGGCCGGATGTGGCCCCCTGAGGCCTTTGGACTGGCCCCAGGCCGGTCTTGCCACTGCCGCCGCCGCCACCACCCGCCATGATGATATTGAATATTGTTGTTATTACTTGTTCTTGGGTTTTTGTTGGCAAAATCTCCACAGGGATTTTGTCATGGCTTTTCAGGGGCTGAGAGAGTGTGCATGCATATTTTTTAAAAATTTTTAAATTAATATTTATTTATTTATTTATTTATTTATTTTGGGTGCTTCGGCCACCCAGTTGTCTGAGGGACAGCAACCCGGTCACTGGCTGAAAAAGGTTGCCTAGCCCTGGGCTACGGTCTCCTCTGAAATGCACCCATGTTAACGGTCACTTGAAAAAAATTAAACCAAGTATGGTTTTTCTACAAGAAACACATTGGAAAGGGACAGGAAATATCCTCCTGAGGTCCCCCTTTGCAACCCAATACACAACAGGTGACTCAAACAAATCGAGAGGAGTAGCGATACTCTTCCTGGATTCATGTCCATTCCAGCCAGACATGGTAACACGTGATCCATCTGGTTGCTTTCTGATACTAAAAGGGACCATAGCCAACACTACCCTCACATTGTCAACCTTTTATTCTCCCAACACCAATCCACAAGCCTTTATGTTGTTGGTCAGTTTCGGCCAGGACAGGGGAAGGAGGAGGAGGAGGCTCTCC
>JAIPUX010001880.1:17356065-17368405 GCA_020142125.1 Phrynosoma platyrhinos
CTCAATTTGCACTATTTCTGGCAGTCTGCAACCCCCCTAAGTCCTGCTCAAAATGGAGGAGGGCACGCTGGAATCCCTCCCGGACAGAAAGGAGGCTGCAACTTGGGCCTGTCCTGGGCCCGGAGGGGGTCAAGAGGCAAGTCCTCCTCCTCCCAGTCCAGGCTGGGGATCCACCTCGCCTTTTCCTTGCTGCCTGGAGGCTTTGGTCCCAGCCTCCTTCTTCCTTGCCCTGGCTCTCTCTGGCCAACCTTCCGGGGAGCGCCTTGGTGTAGACTAGAGAGTGGTTCCCCATCGCTCCGGAGGGACCCAGGGCTGTGGGTACTCTTTTGCGCTGGCTTTTTGTTTTGTTTTGTTTTATTTTATTTTATTTGGCCCTCCTCCTGGCTGGCTGAGCAGACCATCATCCGCCTTGGACCAGCCATGAAGGTCGGCTAGCTGTTGTTTGTCCTGCCTTTACGGATGGCAACGCCAGTCTGCCCTGGGAAGCCGCCTTTCCCTCCTGGTAAGCCGCCTCTTGGCAAGGCAGCCAGCCAGCCAGCCTGGTAAGTAATAATAATAATAATAATAATCATAGGTCTCAGGGAGTCCATTCCCGGAGGAGGGAGAGGGCAGGCAGAGGGGGAAAGGTGGCCCAAGCCCTCCGGGGCTCCTGGGACCTTCCTTGCCTGGCTTCTTGGGAAAGAGAGGGCTCCCCCAAAACTGGGACGCCTTTTCCCTCTCTCTCTCTCTAGGATCCAGGCGGAAAAAGTGGAAGGCGAGGCAAGGAAAGAAAGCTGCTCTGAAAGTTCTAGACTCGAAAAAAGTGACTGCTGAAAAGTAAAGATGCTAGTCTGGAAGTTTTACATTGCTGGAAGAAACAAAAAAATTACAGAAGTTAGTCTGAGAGTGTTGCACTTCTGAAAAGAGAAAAAGAAAAAGGTTAGTCTGAAAGTTTTACACAGCTGGAAAAAAAAAGAAAGAAGTTAGTCTGAAAGTGTTGCAGTTCTGAAAAGTAAAAGGAGTTAGTAGTCTAAAAGTGTTGCATTTCTGAAAAGTAAAGAAGTGAGTTTGAAAGTGTTACACTGCTGAAAAGTAAAAGGAGTTAGTCTGAAAGTGTTGCAGTTCGGAAAAGTAGTTTGAAAGTGTTACACTGCTGAAAAGTAGTTTGAAAGTGTTACGCTTCTGAAAAGTAAAGAAGTTAGTCTGAGAGTGTTGCACTTCTGAAAAGTAATGAAGTGAGTCTGAAAGTGTTGCAGTTCTGAAAAGTAGTTTGAAAGTGTTACACTGCTGAAATGTAAAGAAGTTAGTCTGAAAGTGTTACACTGCTGAAAAATAAAAAAGGTTAGAAAGTTTTACAATTCGAAAAGTAAAGTTAGTCTGAAAGTTTTATACTGCTGAAAAGTAAGTCTGAAAGTTTTGTTTTGTATGGGTTTTTTTGGGGGGGCCTGATGATTGTGGGAGGAAGGAAAGCAAAACTGAGACTTTGAAAGGTTCCATCAGTCAGGGGAAAACCCAAACCAAAGTATGCCTCTTTATTACTGTGCCTTTTCCAATCGAGTTTGATTTGTGACTACAGTATATCTTCAGATGTGCCTTAAAGGACCCCCCTCCCTCTTTTCCAGGCGAGCCAAGCTCCTTTAAATCTCCATACAAAGAAGGGAGGAGGTGGAAGTGGAGAGACAGTTTAAAAAACACATAGGCAGCACAGCCTTTCCCCCCTGAAGCTTTTGTTTTTGGGGAGGGGGATGGAGCAGGGAAGGTCAAATAGCATCTTCCCCAGCCCTCCCCTTTTGGATTTAAACTGCATTAACTCTTTCTTGATTTTTCAAAGCTTACTGGGTTAAATTCCGCTCTGTCCCTGAGTGTGTTACAACTGGGCTTCTGGGCTGATCTCAGAGCTAATTAATCTTTGCATCGTCATAAATTAAAATGGAATTTAACCCATTGTTTGGTTGCTCTAGGAGAGGGGCCCTTGGACCATGGCTCCCACTGCTACCTCTAGCAGAAAGAAACCCCACGCCAGGAAGCCATCTGCTTGAAACCTGGTCCCCTCCTCCCGCTCCTGTTGCTGATAAGTTGCTTCTCAGGAATGGAGTTTGTCTGGATGGCACTGTTGCTCAACCCTCAGCCACCTTTGCTTTTAAGGGCCATTTCAGAGAACTCAGAGGTGGGGCAGGCGGCTTGGCTTGGCTTGCCCACATCCACCTCCACCAGAGCCATTGCCTTCACGTAGTAGGAAGTCCCCTTATGCCTACGGGCCTGTCTCCTCTCCCTGAAGTAGTAAGGAGGCCAAAAATTCCTCAGGAAGGTTGTCTTCTTGGTACACTGCATAAGCGAGTCGTAAGAGAGCACTTCTCAGTTCTGCTTCCCTAGAAACATTTTCTGTAGGGTCATAAGGGGGACAAAAAGTCATCCGCAAGGCTAGTCTTCTTGTCACAGTGCATAAGCTTGAGATGAGAGAGCACTTCTCAGTTCTGCTTCTCTAGAAACATTTTCTGTAGTAATGGAGAGATACTCGGTGACCGGACGCTGGGAAAGCAGAGGAAGACGCTTCAGGGTAGGAACTCTTTTCTAAGATATTTAGAAAGGATGGTGACTAGCTTGCCACTACCCACGACTTCCTACCATTGCAGAGAGTGGATGAATTTATCCCAGTGGGAAGAAACGGGCTTTTTGAAAGTGGGGACAGATGTGCAACCGATATGTGCAATTTGCACAGGGCATAGTGACAGCCCCCCACGTGTGCACGTCCACGCTACAGTCAGCTGCAACTGTAGCTCTCATGTCAGGAATGGTGCTTTTGAATCCGGTAAAGCATGGGGGTTGAGGGAGTACTAGCCTTCGAGGAACACACTTCCTGACTGCACAGCTGTTGCAGCTGTTGTGATGTATTCTTTAATAAAGTGGTATCAGTTGTGAGGGCAAGATGCTTGACTCCCAACAAGCGCTTAGGGAAATGTGTGCCGTAGCTGTGTTTGACAGTTCAGTCTTGCGCGTGTTCGGAGGTGCTTGTCTCGCCTTCCCTGTGTGTGTTGACCATTGTACACACCCACCAGAATACGTGCAAACTTACATTTCTGCATAAAGTGTGAAGCTTCTTTTAACTTGCAGGATGACAGTATGGGTATTTTATTTGGAATAACTTGCAATTTGGCAATGGCATAAATATAACTATTTTGAGTTAAGACCGCTTTGCAGCTGCATGAATATGATATGTATATATATAAATATGACAGGTTAAAGGATATGTTGGAACATTTCTCCCCTCTGTCTGTCTGTCTGATTACAGCAGATACCCATGGTTGTACTCTCTGGCACATTTATCACACTAGCTACTGTTGTAACCAGTGTGACCCATAAAGTGTGGAGTTGCTTAAAATTTTAAAGTTGTGGGAACAAATTGGTCAGTGGGCTTGCAGTGACTAGCATCCATCTGCCAAAGACCTCTCGTTTGTAAAAATGCTGATATTGCTTAATGCTGTGTTTGTGTGCAGGGTGTATAAACACAAAAATATTGAATCCTGATACAGCATTAATTCATCTACAAGTAGTTTTGTATTAGCAGGAGGTCATTGGATGTAATGGAGGTTTGAGTGTTACACTAGGACTCCAGAACAGAGTTTAAACTCCTGCTCAGACTTGGAAGCCCACTGGGTGATCTTGGGCAAGTCACATCCTTAGGCTTAAAGGAGGGCAGTGGCAAACTTCTGAATAAACATTGCCAAAAAACTCCTCTGTGATAGCGTCCCAATGTCAGAGTTGTCTTGAAGGCAAAGCAAAAACAATATTTTGAATTTCTGTGAAATAATAGTTTACACTTGCTCAGTGTAAAGCAAGAAGAGTGCATCTCTGTGTTTTCCACAGCTTGGAATGTGGTCAGGCTGGATAGAGGATTCTGGAAGTTATTGTTCAAAATACAACTTTTCCAAACTCTGATCTTCATCTGCATTAGTATTTTTTTTCTGTAGACATCAATGACACATTGAAATACACATTATACAGAAGTTCTCTCTGAGGACATCTAGGGTGTTTTTTTAGACATTTTAACATTTGAATGAACACTGTGACAATTTGAGTAGAGAGAAGCTATACCCTGTAACAGTGGTTCTTAGGATATCTAATTTGAAGACTGCCATTCCCTCCCCCTTTTTTTTATAATGTCCCAGGGACTGTTCTCATATTTGGTTGTAGTGTTTTTTCCTTTCCTAGAAATTATCCACAGACCAGCAAATTATGGCTTTTTGGACCAGCACCAGTCCATGGATCATGAGTAGCATTGCCCTGTAGTTTATGACACAAATATGGCTGGAGGGAGAAATGAGAAATGAAAATATGTGGATAAAAACTGTTGCTTGCCTCATCTTTGCTATTTCATGCCCTTGAGAAGATTGGTGCAAAAGTTTTGCACTTGGTGTACCCTTACTGTGAGACAGAAAATAACACTGGGGAAAATCATTATTTAGAAGCAAGCAATCATAGCATGCATATTTAATTCCTTAATGAATGACTTTTTGTATAATTAGAGAATATGCCAAAATATTTCTACAGGTACAAGCCCATTTGCCTCTAAATAATCCCACTATAGAGCTATTTGAAAGTCAGTTTTTAATGTAAAAACATGTAAGAACCAAATTATTTTTTTATAATAGGTCTGGGGGAAAATTTGGATATCTAGATATGGTTGAACTTCAACTCCCATGATCCATTACTAATGGTCAGACTCTGGTAGTATTTGGAATTCAACATCATCTAGGGAACCACAGATTTCCAGCCTTGCTTTAAAGTATACAGAATGAGCTGTGAGCTGCTTAAACCATTTAAAAACAAACAATACAATATGAAGTCGAAGACTTTAATGGCTAGCATCCATAGTTTTATGTGGGTTTTTTTGGGCTGTGTGGCCATGTTCTAGAAGAGTTTCTTCAAACTCTTCTAGAACATGGCCACACAGCCCCCAAAAAAACACATAAAACTACAAACAATACATTTTCAAAATAAATTTTGGTGTCTTGACAGCTGAGAGAGTAGCTGTAGTTTCAGTTGCTAAATGAGGAGAGATCATAATTAATCTGGTACTGAGCCTGACATCAGTTTTCAGTGACCCTAGTAGCAATCTAAATGTGTGCAGATTGGCCTGACACAACTGGTACACAATAGATGACAAAGATCTGTGAGGCCATATCATTTCAGTCACTAGAGGACTTTGGGGAAACCCATTGTTTTCAGTGCTCTCCAGTTTGTAAATTGCATTGTATTTACACTTGGTAGGAAAGGCACCAGATCCTGCCTGATGTGGGAAGCTAAGCAGGGTCAGCCCTGGTTAGTACTTGGATGGGATACTTCCAACAAATACCAGGTTGTAGGCTATATTTCAGAGGAAAGAACTGGCAAAACCACCTCTGAGTATTCCTTGTCTAAGAAAACCCTATGAGATTTGTGTGGTCACCATAAGTCCATAGGTAACTTGAAGGCACACATACACACAGAAAATAAGCCAATGCACTGATAGTATATTAGTCTTCCTTTTTCCAGTTTCATATCTGCTTTTGAGGCCAATTCACACGTTCATTTTTGTTTTTGCTAGCTAGAGGAACCACATTCACATCAGCATGTACAGGGGAAATGAGAACATTGTGCCAGGCTTATGTGCAAAGTCAGAGCCTTCAGTCCTTTAGTTAATGACACATTTTCATGTCAGATACTTATTTCTGATGTTTGCTTTTAATGGTCCTAGCTATATGCAAGGGCAACAGATGAACTTTGCTCCCTTATGCTTTTTGTATCACTGGTAGACTTGTGGGCTTGATCTCTTGTTTTCCCTTCCTGTCATTCCCTCCTTTTCCCATCCCCCACCTCAAAATACAACTGTTTTTCTAAAATTCCCCTTCTTCTTAAGCTTAGCCTGTCCTTTTATTAAGCAATTGACCATGTGACTCTGGCTTAACTAGAACATAGGGTCTGCTTGCTTTGGGGATGGTGGCTATCTGCCGCATCTCCCCTTGGCAGTGTCTTAACTATTTCCTGGCCAGTCTTGGGAAGTAGATATCTCCATAATTACAGTCTCATACTTTATATAGGATTCTGAGTGTGCCATCCTAGGCACACTATCCCAGGAATAAACTACACAGAGCACAGTGGGACTTACTTCTGAATCAACATGCATACATTTGCATGGTACAACTGCAATCCTAAACACCTTTATTGGAGAGTAACACTCACTGAACACTTCTTTGGGATTCTCTTATAACTGGTGTGGCCACTGCAATGATATGATAGAGCTGCTGATCAGCTTTTTAAAAAAGATTATCCAGAATTTTAGTTTTTCTAAAATTTTAAAAGATTTTTTAAAAAGTTTCTCTGTATTTCTAACAGGGTTATGGAGAAAATAATTTGAATGTAGCAAATAACTGTAGATGTAATAAAGCTAAAAGAGCAATAAATTATATTGTAAATAAGGCTTAAGGAGTGCAGGGTATAACCTGGTTTCAGCACAGTTCCCAGCCTCTGTCTCATTACATTACCATCTCTTAGGGAACATGTTGTTCTATATATGTTTCTGGACTGTAACTCCCATCAGATTTTGTAAGCATAGGTAATGGTGAGGCTCAGTGGGAGTTGTAGTTTAACAACATCTAGAAGGCCACATGTTCTCTATCCTTGTTTTAAGTTTTCAATATCTCTGTACCCTCAGTCAGTAGTATTATGCATTTAACAACTGCATGTCAGGTGGAAATCAACTTGTGTAGTGTCTTCAAAACAGGTGCCCAGGGAGAACACAACTGCTGCATTTCTGCCTGTTTTGCTGCTGTTAAAAGTATAGTGTTTTTCCCCCAGAAACAAATACTGTATCTCTCCCAATGCTGTCATCCTACTGTCTAAACTTGACTGCAAGCATCTCAGAGCTATTTTTTGTTTGTTTGTACATGCTTTGACAAAAGTGTGTAAATAACAGTCTTAAAAACAATGGGACAAGGCTCAGCTTATGAACAGTTGGGAATTTATAGTTGGGAGTAAGACCCATTGAGCTAACTGGGACTTTGAGAGGAAGAACAGGCATAAGATTGTTGTGCTCATTATTTTAATTCCAATGGAATGAACTGTGCTGGCTCTATATACATTAACAGAGAATGATCTTTATGTAATTGTTTGGGTCATGTGGTTATATCTACCATTTGCATACAAAGTTGCCTTCTGATTGTTGTTCTGTCTGGCCAAATATTGTCTGTGACTGGCAGTAATTCTCCAAAGCCTAAATAAGAGACTTTTGCCAGAGATCCTTTAAGGAGGGTGTCAGAAGTTGAACCAGAGACCTTTCCACCTTGCAAAATGTGGGACACACCATTGAGCAATGACAATTCCCTCCCTCATTTACAGTCCCTTGTGGAAGAACTTCAGACAAAACTTTTAGAACAGGTTCTTGTTTAGGCAAAAACAAATTCATTCCTGCTTTGATACCAATCTTATATTGCCATTTTGCAAAAAAGCTGTAGGCAACATGTATGTTTTTCCTTTTTTTACTCAGATACAGGAACATACACATCTCCAGATGTTGTTAACTACAGCTCCTATTATCCCTCACTTTGGGTATGGTGGCTAGGGCTGTTGGGATTTGCAGTGTAACATCTGGAGGGCTACATAATTCCAATCCCTGCTTAGCCCTCATAATACTCCTGTGTGATAGAGTGAGAAACAGAAGGCTTGTTCAGATATACAAATAAACTATAGTTTTGTGTTATGGGAGTGAGTCCAGTCTCCTTGCTGGTCTTTCATTCTCTCTACTCCTTTCTCAGCACAGATGTCTGAAGGAGCTTTGAGGTCTTCACTGTCTTTTTTTTTCTTTAATCAACTACAGCCACAACCATCTACATCAGGATAATGTGTGGTTAACCTTAACTATGAATTAGAAACTTGCCAGCTTCAAACCATAGTTTATGAAGCTGACTCGGTTTGTTATGTAAAGGTTTTATAAATATTAATTTAAAGTGTGTATGTATATGTAACATGAGCAGACTTGCTTTAATAAGCATGCCTTAATATGAGCATGTTCTTAACAAAAGTTAGTAAAACTGCAATGCATGATTAACCTAAACTCTGGATATTTCCAATCTCAGGACTGCATCAAAGGAAGAGAGTGGAGCAGAAGGGCTTGAACTCTGTCTAAGCTGAGCTTGTTCTAGTAACAGTGAAGCATAACTTAGCTTGTGTCAAAACACAGTCAATGACTGAACCAAGACTATACCAAGTAAGCCTTGTAATTTAGTCACAAGCAATCACTGGGGTGCTATAAATGATTATTTATAGGGGTACACTTTTAAAAACTGTAATATCTAATACTTTATTGAAATATACACAATAATATTTTTTTAAAAAAAATGTTAACTCACATTATTTTTGGTCACGAATCACAATCCTCAGACCACTTACAGCACAATCATTAACAAGTCTTGCTAGCATTAATGTAAGTTCGGAAAAGGACTACAGCCTTCTTTTTAGCATGTTCCTACCATAGCTGCTGAATCGGGTGGAGGCTGAGGGCATCTTACACGTTGCAATTTGAAGCCTGAATCAAATTATAATTTGGATTATATGGGTTGCTTGATAGTCTGCAAAAGTGATACAAACTGATTACAGAAAGGGATAACTCTCACCTGTGTATCATGGAGATTGTCTTTATAAATATTTTCCCCCAAGCATCTGGCAATCACCTTTTATAATAATGCCAATGGAATTTTTTTTAAAACACTAATTGCTGCGTTCAGCTGCATTTCAGTAAGGGGGATATGTGTGGTGTGTCCCTGGCCACTGTAATGGGGCCCACATGATCAAAGTAAGTGCAAGGACTCTATGATTACTGCCTGCCACATTTTACAGCTTCCTTGTTCCCCCTAATATTAGATGCAATTCTCAGTAGCTGCAGGCTGGTGGATTTTTACAGCAGCTGAGTAATGCTGTGAGCTGCCCTTGCTGAAATGCAAGGATGAGTAAAGTGGCCCCATAAGGCTATTTCTGCAGTCTCAAACTCATCTGGCCTGCCTCTTTTTAAGTATTTTGAAGTAACTTCATTTTGAATAGGCAGATAAGACTCAATTAGCTTTATAAAACAGTTGCTCATGGTTAAGATGAAAATTATTACAGTGGGTCCTATTATCCACTGGGGTTTGGTTCCAGGATAAATATAATGGCATAGCAAAATAGTGTCCCTCATATAAAAGGTTCGCTATTTGGAATTTATAGGGGTTTTTTTTAATATTTTCAAGCCGTGGATGCTTGAATCCATGGATGAAAAATCTGTGGATAAGGAGGGCCGACATTATTATTATTATTATTATTATTATTATTATTATTATTATTATTATTTCTTACCCGCTACTCCCCATGGATTGAGGTGGAGAACAACAACAGACCAACAATACATAACACCAGTTAAAACACAACGTCAGTTACATCACATACCAGTTAAATGAACAGATAAGAAACATGCATATCAAAGCAATCCACACTTAAAATTAATAATGTAAAAATTACAATTTAAAACCATCCTACTTATCCCACATAGGTTGCTAGAACTAGTTAGTGGATATGGATCAATCCAGCTGTCAGGACTGATTTGATGGATTGCACTCTCTGGAGGATTGCTATGGAGATTTTCAAGAAGAGTATCTGCACTTCAAGATTTACTTTGATACTGCTGCCACTTTGGTGGTTCATCCAAATGCAGATGCAGCAAGAATGCAGCAAGTTTCCTACCTAGAGTAGGTGTAGGCCACAAAGGTGAAGAGACCACAATCCAGTGGAGCTGATCTGTGCACAGATGGGAAGGGAAAGATAATGGGAAAGAAAAAGAAGCCCTTTGCTCCTTCTTGTAGTTGGCAACAAAGAACAGGAGCTTACAGGGTTCTGAACTGTGGGAATTCTTGCCCCAGTTCTTTCAGGAGAAGCTTAGAGTAGGTATAGGCTTAAAAGCAGCAAGGGTTACTTCTTTAGAATAGTGCTATACTTTAATCCACACAGTTGGGAACTTTTGCTTTTGGACTACAATTTCCAGAATCCCCAGGCATCATGAATGCTAGTTATGCTGTAGTTTAAATAAAAAAAGAGAGAGAGTAACATTGTCAAATACTGACTTAATGCCATGGATATAATTTCAGTAGGATCAAGCCTGGATAAGGCTGCAATCCTCTGCACTGCTCCTTGGGGAAAAGACCACTGTACTTAGTGGAACTGACCTCTGTATAAACGTGTATGAGGCCACAATGTGCATCTCTGTTGGACTGTGGCCACTTTATGGATGGTAAGGCCATGGGAAGCAGTGGCTTCAATGCTAAAATATTTTATTCTGGAGCAGGATCATGCAGAAATTCTATCTGGTAAACCTCTGGATAATTTGTAGGAAGACAGGCCAGGGTTTCTGACTCCCAGTTGTTTAGCAATAGCAATAAATAAAAGGCTTATCCCACTGCCATAGGTTGCTGGAAAAGTATGCTTGAGGGAAAGCCAGGAGTGGATTTTGGTATGAAAGAACGTGTGAGCTTGGTTGTAGTTGTAGGCTGATTTATGTGAATTAATGCTTTAATTCTAAGCATTAGAATTAATGCCTACTTCAGTCATTAATTTTGTAGGTGGCATTAGTTGGAGGTCCTCTAGTCTGCAGGCAAACAAAACCAAAATAACCACAAGAAAGGACATCTTGCAAACCTTAAGCCTGCCTGCTCCCGCTCTAGAGCTGGAATGAAACCAGCAGTGTCAGTTTTGTATCTTGATATTCTGGAAAACTGATGCAAAATCAATGCTGATCTCATAAGTAGTTGCTCCTCAGTCTCTCTTTTATAGCCGAAACTTCCCACTTGCCAGAATATTGGTCAGGTTAGGGAGGATCTTTGTGTTTATCTTGATGAAACTAGCAGCTGTCAGGATTGCATTACTTGTAGCTGGTGTGGACTTTATACCCTCTCTTCCCTTGCCACTGCTGTCTGAGGATGATGATAACTGTAGCCCAACTCACCTGGAGGGCATTGGGTAGGGTAAATTTGATCTACGTAAAGTCACTATTGCTTACTTCAATTAGTAATAGCTAAACCAAGACCTTTTCTAGCCATATTATTCAGATCATCTGAGCTGGAGTGACCCAGGATTCAGCCTGGGACATTGTACATGCAAAACATGTATCCCATTCCCACCCCCTGTCTTTATCCCCTAGTACTGCAAAGTGCATACATATCAAAAGAATTGGGGAAAGCATCTTTTTTGGACTGTAACTCCTTGTCTCCCCAACCCAGTGGCAAAGAGTAGCTGTTGTAAGCTCTGCCTACTAGATAGTGTGCACCTTTGTACAATTGTAGGGAGCCTACTGTCTGATCAAGGATGTACATTATGGCTAGATAAAGGGAAATCTCAAATTCTAGCACAGAGGCATCTTCATCAAAAGATAAGAAAGGTTTACTGGTACTACCTTGGATAGCATATGTCAGGCATCATGAAGGGAGCAGAAGAACAGATCTGGTCCATGTACTGTGGATTGATTAGCCGTGCAGCCCCTTGAACTGAATTGAGCAAAAACACAATATAGCAAAGGAAGGTCCCTAATTGATTTTTTAGCCTGGGACATCAAAGTGCCTTGGGCTGCTCCTGGTCAGGCAGAATCATAGGGAAGAAAACCACTTTTTATCTTCCAAGGGTAGCTAAACAAAATATATCTTTACTAGCAGATGTCACTATTGTCTCACCCACAGGAGATAAATAAATAGGAAAAGGGTGGAAAATTCCCACTGACAAGCCATTTTGTTAACCCCCAGTAGTGTCATTTGGGAGAGTCACTGTACTGCCAAAGTTACACTAATACTGTAGTATGAAATAACTAGGGGGTGGGGAAACTGAGCAAAGCAAGAGATGTAGGGGCGGGGAGCAGGCATGGTTGTACTTCCTACTTCAATAGCCTTGGAGCAAGAGAGTTCTTATCTCTGCAATCCCTGCGCAATGCTTCTCCAGACTTTGCTTGAAAGCTTTGCAGAAAAGAAGATTTCTCAACTGTGCCAAATGACTTGCTTAATTATTCAGCTGCTGCACTGTGTTCAGGTGTTCAAAGGGACTGTATTTTCCCCACATAGAATAAATTGTTATTTAATTCATTTATTGTTAAAATTTGCAGATCATTATTCTGGTTGGGTACACAAAATATCTAAAATCTAACTGGAAGTGTTCTGAGTTTTGTTGGGAATGTGTAAGGGTTAATGGGCTTTTTTAAAACAGGGAAACTAAGAACTTATTGAAAAAATTCTGGGACAAAGGTCCAAACCTCACTGCAGAAATAATCTAGTTTGAGATTACTTTAACTGGCTCAATGCTAGGGAATTCTGGGAACTGT
>JAIPUX010001880.1:17378419-17394869 GCA_020142125.1 Phrynosoma platyrhinos
CCTTAGTAGGTGTTACAGGTCTGCGAAGCAGAGCTTAAAAGGTTATATAAAAATAATTGTTCCTGTTCCTGTTGTAAAAGTGCTGCTGCTGCTGATTCTAAAGTAATTTATTCCCCACTACAGTGTTAACCAAAGTTGCCTTTTGCAATACATGTGTATTCCTCTTTCTTTCTGTTACTTAAAAAAACAACACTAAAACTTTAGAAAACTTCAAAAATTCCTGTTAAGTTAATTGAAAAATGCCCTTGAAAAGTAACTGGAAAATATTGTTCATTGAACCAATAAAGCAATCCCATTTACAATTGTAAACTTGCAACTTTTATGTGCCTTCATTATTCCTGTTCCTGCACACACACACACACCCCAAAAAAATTGGTATGGGAAACTACATTATTTGTAATTTCTTATTTCCAAATCCTGGAGAACTGACCCTTTCTTGTCATATGAATGCTGAAGTGGGAGTAATCCCAACAAAAGATTGAGTCCATTTGGAAAAGAAGGAATCCTCTAGAAATTAACCAATAGTGAAATGTTAAACAGTAAAGCAGTACTTTAATCATGATATATTGATCCATTGGGAGAGGCGGGATATACAAATAATAATAATAATAACTATTAATCCAAAGATCAAACTTCAAGTAATGATTCAGTACATAAACTAGTTCATACTTCCTAGGATCATTGTAGCTGGAATATAATGTGTACCTATTTATTTTTTAACTATTTAGTGAACAGACATCTGCCAAGGTCACCAGAAAAGAATGGCAAGAGTTGTTGAATCAGGAAGTGATTAATGCAAGGAGTTAAAAAAGAAAAGAAAAGAAATGATTTCAGCAGAGGCCAGTTAAAGAAAGGGATAAATGCTAGCTTTTCTATCAAACTTTTTTTTCAGGCTAAACATGCTTCTCTTTGATTTCTCCTGACCTTCTCATTGTATAGTGGCTTTGCTTCTTCACCCTTTTCTTTAAGCTTTCTCTCTGCCTTTTTAATGAGCTACCCCCTATTCTTTAACTTCCTTTTTGTTGTCAGTTTCATTTTCCTGGGTACTTATATAATGGAGAAATAGTGTGCATTTTGTACCTAGAATATAATGTTCTGAGTTTATTAATCTCCTTTGTCTCTTCCAATTTGTATTGACAAAAAGCACTTTTTTATCCTAAGAAATGCACACAATTATATCAGTAAAGTTACTGCTTCTCCTTAGTGCAAACAGAGGAACTTCTTATACAATAGAGTAAGATCTGGTTTGTAGTACAAACATTTGGTCAGCTCTGCATTATAGCAGAGACAGACAGGAGATCTCAGATGATACTTTATTCTCAATGTGAACTGTGTGACAAAACCTCAAGGCTTACTAGCTTGTACCTAATTTTATTCGATCATAACAGCATTTGGATACTCAATTGACTGCTTGGTTATATATGTACAATAATTTCAGAAAGTGGGTGTGTTTTTTTCTAGTATAATTTCTTTCCCTCCAAATGTACTTCTTTGTTGAGTCTGTATATAAATGCATAACTAGAATTTTAGCTGTGAAAGAACAGCTGTTGAAAACTCTGAGCCTTTAATCATGATATATTAAACCCAACAGATCAATCTTATGCATATTTTTTCAGAAGTAAGTATCACTGTTTACACTGTGACTTTTTTTTTGTTTGTTAAAAATGCACATAGGATTGTATCTTAAGGCTGCAGTTACATGCATGCTTCTTTGATAAACCTCATTGAAGAAAGTGGGACTAATACCTGAGTAATCATGCATATGATTGGGGTATATCAATTCTCTGATTTTGCCACAAAGCCCTAACTCTAGATAGAAAAGGACTAAAAGTCCCATGCAACCCACCACAATTTATGATTGTGTGTGTGTGTGTTTACATGCAAAAATTGTACTGGAGTAGTCACTACATATATTTAATATACATTAAAATGCTTTATAGTTTGGAAAAGCATAGTTTATGAAGTGGCTTTTTAAACAATTTAAGTAACTCCACACTGAGAAATAGTCTGGATTTGCATCACTTTAGTTGTCCCAGAAGCAGGAGCAGTATGGGTACAGAAGGCTATATACACATATCCCTTTGAATATTAGTCCTTGTAGTAGTTTGAGTGTTGGACTACAACTCTGGAGACCAGGGGTCGAATACTGGCTGGGCCACGGAAACCCACTGGGTGACCTTGGGCAAGTCAAACACTTTCAACCTCAGAGGATGGCAATGGCAAACCCCCTCTCAAGAAGCTTGCCAAGAAAACCTCATGATAGGTTTGCCTTACAGTTACCATAAATTGGAAATGATTGAAGGCATACAACAACAGCAACAACAACAACAACACCCTTAACTAGGCCAAGACATTTTGATAATGTATGTAGAATTAGTATTGTGTAGATTGCAATTATTTCTTTTAAAATATGCATTAGAGGTGTAGGAAATCATCCTTTTCATCAGTGTTTAGCCACAATGTTAGTGCAGTTGTTGAGTAACCTTGTGAGATATTGTGTATAAACCTTTGCTTTTGGCAAAGTCAGATTCATCTGTTTTTCCTAATGAATTTAAAATGGCATTAAGATTTCTTTCTGGTGTAATCATCATAGAAATATAGAAATGTGGAGCTGCAAAGAACCCCAAGGGTAATCTAATCCAGGCTGCTGCCAATGTAGGAGTTTATTTCTAAAGCACCCCCAATAGATGCCCTTTAGCCTCTGTTTAAATGAATAAAAGTCCATCACATTATGAGGTAGTCTGTTCTCTGTTAGGAAGAAGTTCTTTCTAGTGTTTAGTTGGAATAAACCAGAATTTGTAACCAGTGCTGTGCTTGCCTTAGAAGAGTATTTTGCCTATGTTTGGGAAGGTTTGAGTAAACCTATCTCCGAGTATCAGTTCAATAAGGCTACTCCCCAGCCATAAAGTGGTATTCTATGGTATGGTATTCTATGATGGCTTTGTGTCTGTTTTATCACATTTTTAATATCTAGTTGATTACACTCTAATAGGTTCTAAAATATTTTTGTGGTGTTTTATTAAAGTGTAAGGAAATAATAATAATAATAATATTTATATCCCACCCCTCTGCCAAGCAATCGGGGTGGCTTACAACATTAAAATTGTCATACAAACATAACAACATCCAAAAACCCGAAACCCACCCACCCCTTAAGAAAGTATTAAACAAATTATACATTAAAACATAGCAATACATTAAAACATATTTAGAATAATCTTGCCGGAGTGACAATAAAAGGACAGTAGCAGAAGCTACGGCAGAGTTGGAGAAGAGAAAATAGGCTGACTCCTAAGAACTGGTATGGAACTGCAAATCTTAATTTTATCTTCTTGTCAGTAGAACATGGGTCTAGATAAGTGGGACAGAAAGATTTTATGAAAAAGTAGGTTCTTTCATATTATTCATATACTTTGATAAGTGTGTAAAAAGTAGTGGGCAAAAAGGTTTGTGTGCTAGTAAACTTGTAGATTTATTTGGAAGGCCAGATTAACAAATGACAGATTTGGGGAATTTTCTGTACTATCTAAAGCAGTGCAGCATCCTTAATTTATCTGTAAATAAGAAGCTTAGAGAAATTTGCCTGTCTGTGAGGTTAAGTTCAAGACAGATTCTAAGATTTCCAGTGAAAAAAATTAAAAAGAATGAATATAAATAAGTATGATAAATGTGTATTTCCTCTAAGCCAAGTAATGTGTATGCTTTAGCTAAAAGGTTTGAATTCATAAAGCAGCAAGAATTCTAGAGTGAAGCAGATATGATTATGGTAATAATTTTGCACAGTACTTCCAACTGTTTAGCATGCTTTGCATGTATTGTCTAGCTGTAATCTATACAACTGTCCATATTAAGAAAATATTATCACCATTCATAGTGTAGATCAGTCTTCTAAAAACCAGGTAATATCGTGACATGCTGGGTTACAGCTCCCATTATGGATATTTGTGGGGATGATGGGAGTTGTAACATAGTACATATTGAGAGCAACTTGCTTAGTTCCTTGCACAGGTGAGGTCTGCTAGGGATTTAGGTTTTTTAGATTAAGAATTAAAAAATGAATAGCTCAGGCACCATACCAGCAAGGGACCTGGCTTTCATTTCTGATTTTTAACTTCCTAAATTTTAGGGAACCCTTTTGTATCAGTTTATCTGTTTAGGATTCCTGTGTATCTTACACAGAACTGACATATGTTATAGGAAACTGGGATGGGGTGTGGTAGATTGCTGACTGACCCATTGTGGTGTAGTGGTTTGAGCTCTGGATTACGACTCTTGAGACCAGAGTTTGAATCCCCTTCCCCCCAGCCATTGAAAGCTACTGGGTGATCTTAGGCAAGTCACACTCTCTCAGCCTCAAAAGAAGAGTAAATCCACTCTGAACAAATCCTGCCAAGAAATATTCTGTGATAGGTTTGCCTTAGGGTTGCCATAAATTAGAAGTGACTTGAAGGCACACAAGAATGCTAACCAAGTAGTCTGCTGGACTTTGCTGTTGCTGGATGTGAACCAGAGGACATGGTTGAAAATCCCAGCAACCTCCTGTAGAAGAACAGGCAGGTAGGCCAGTTGTCCTCCATTGTTCTTATCTATCTATCTAGTTGTTGTTGTTAACTACCCTTGAGTCAACCTTGACTCATGGCGACCCTTTGGATGAGACATCTCCAAGATCCCCTGTCTTCAACTGCTTTGTTCAGACCCTACAGGCTCAGTCCTTTGGCCTCTCTGATTGAGTCTAACCATCTGGCATGTGGTCTCCCTTTCTTTTTGCTGCCCTCTACCTTTCCTAGCATTACTATGTTTTCCAATTATTCATGCTTTCTCATGCCGTGGCCAAAGTATGACCTCAGACTCAGTTTGGTCATCTTGGCTTCGAGGGAGAGTTTGGGCTTGATCTGTTCCAGAATGCATTTCTTTGTCTTTTTGGCCTCCACCTCAGTATCCTCAGCACTCTTCTCCAGCACCGCGTTTCAAATGAGTTGAGTTTCTTTCCATCATCTTTCTTCACTGTCCAGTTCTCACATCCTTACATGCTGATGGGGGATATGATGGCTTGGCCTAGCCTCACTTTGGTGTTCAGATTTATATCTTTACGCTTTAGGATCTTATCCAGGTCTTTCATAGCTGCCCTTCCCAATCTCAATCTTATTTCTAATTTCTTGACTGCAGTCACCATTCTGATCAATATTTGATCCAAGGTATGGGAACTCTTTGACTATTTCAAATTTTATTATTTCAATTTCAAACTACTTTGAGGAAGCCTTAATAAATATACCTGGAGCACACCTCTTGGTTTACAACATGAGCTATCTGACTAATCATGTTCACAAGAGAAAATTGAAGGGAAATAGTGGAATTTTCCTTGAATGCCTGGAATTATTTGAAGTGGGTTGAGCTATTTCTCTCTCTAGAATTTATTTGCCCATGCAAACACTGTCAACATAAAATATCTGCTCTACCACAATCCCACTGAGCTGCAATTTTTCTGCTCTGATCTTATTCCTCCATTAATGTTATTATTTATATATAAGAACTGTTAGCTTCTGTGTGCACATGTTTAAATGTCAGGATACTATCTAGTTTTTGGAAGGCTGATCTATGCTATAGAGATGGTGATAATATTGTCTTAATATGCACAGTTGTGTGGATTATAGCTAGATATCTGGAAGCTATCTTCCCCTGAGAGAACCAGTGTGGTGTAGTGGTCTGAGTGCTAGACTACAAATGGAGACAGGTTTTGATTCCCAGCTTGGCCACGAAATTCACTGGGTGACCATGGGCAAGTCACATACTTTTAGCCTCAGGGAAAGGCAACAGCAAACCTCCTCTGAACAAATATTGTAGAAAACCCCATGAGAGGGTTGCCTTCGAGTTGCTTTAAGTTGGAAATGACTTGAAGGCACACGCACACACACAACCTGCTTTCATTATCAGACGGCTATCACCACTTGCTGGAACATGCCTTCAAAACTGAAAGAAAGAAGTTGGCAGCATGAGCTTTCATAGACTTGAGTACTTCCTCAGATGCATTTAGAGAGGAAATAGAGTAGACTTAAGTCTAGGAAAGCTCATGCTGCCAATATCTTTCAGTTAGTCTCAAAGGTACTACAAGATCTCTCTATATACTGATTCTACAGACTAGCATGGCTATATCTTGTGCATGTATATTGTGCATATATATTATGCATAAGGCATGCAGTGGCTCAAGTGGTTAAGACACTGACTCTCTTGACTGCAAGATCGGCAGGTTGGCACTTTGAGGCTCAGGTGCTGCATGATGGGGTGACCTCCTGTCACAAGTCCCAGCTTCTGCCAACCTAGAAGCTTGAAAGCATGCAAATGCAGATAGATAAATAGGTACCATTTCGGTGGGAAGGTAAATAGTGTTCTGTGCAGTCATGCTGGCCACATGATCACAGAGTAGTCTCTGACAACACTGGCTCTTCGGCTTAGTAACGGAAATGAGTCCTGCCCCTATGGTCAAACATGATTTGACAACCTTGTCAACGGGGAATACCTTTACCTTTACCTATATTAAGCATTTTGTGCATTTTGGTTGGCCCGATAAAGGTATCACTGTTTGGTGGATTTTTGTTATTACTGGAATTGCTATGTGGCCAACACAGCTACCCCTGGATGTTTTATGGTTATATCCTTGAATTCAAAATTGAAGTTAAGTGTCGCCTCTCTTTCAAGGACCAGTTTGAGGGACCTGTTCTAAAAAATTTTCCTGAGTCAAGGGAACAAGTTGAAGAAGACATAAAGGTCCACAACACACACACAAACACAGATACAAACACCCACACACACCTCTCTCTTCCCCTGAAACCATGCCTTATCCTGACAGCCAGCCAGCCAGCCAGCCAGTCTTGGGGGAACTTTGCAAAGACTCTAAACATTAAAAGAGAAACTGTGCCACTTGTTAGTGAGCTGAGAGTCAGTTTCCTCCTCTCTGTGGCAAGAGGCGGAGATTAGGAAGGGGAGCCTGAGCTCTCCTCCATCTTCCCCCTCCCTTCCCCTTATCATTAGCCATTAATTAGCCCCCAGGCAGGGCCGCCACACTTGGTACGTGAGGCAAAGTGGGGTTGTTGCCCAGGCATTTCCCGCCCCAGACAGTGTCCCCACATAACCCTCCTCCTCCTCTTTTTTAAAAACCACACATTAATACGCAGCCTTTGCCTTATAAAGTCAAAATGCACAACACCTTCCGGGGTGGGAGGGAGAGGCTGCCTTTTTTGTGGGAGGAAGGAGTGTGCCCGTGTGTGTGTGCGGCTTTATGTGTGTGATGTTTGTGTGTGAGGGAGAGCCTCTATCTTTGTGTCAAGGGGGTCCAAATCCCTCCTCCAGGTCTGTCTTTTTCTCAGGCTTAAGAGACAGACCCTAGTGGTCCCATCTTGTGCTCTGGAAACCCACTGGGTGACCTTGTTTAAATAAATATGCATACACACACACACACACACACAAGCTGACAATCCTTATATATCGACAATAACATCAATAGATGAATAAGAGCAGAAAACCTGCAGCTTGGTGTGGTTGTGGTAGAGCAGATATTTCATACTGACAGTGTCTGCATGGGGCAAATAAAACCTGCAGAGAGAAAAATAGCTCAACCCACTTCAAATAATTTCAGGGGGAGAAAAGCCACTTCCACTATTTCTTCTTCCCCCCCCCCATTTTGGGGCTCATTAAAATACATGACAAGTGTTACATTTTACTACTACTATTTCCTCACACTCCCTCAGCCTCAGGGGAAGGCCATTCAAGGGGGGAAAGCCACTTCCACTATTTCTCTCCCCCATTTTATTTTTTATTAACGATAGGGTTAATTAAAATACATGACAAATGTTACATTTTACTGCTACTATTTCCTCACACTTTCTCAGCCTCAGAGGATGTCTGTCCAAGGGTGAAAAAGCCACTTCCACTATTTCTCTCCCCCATTTTATTTTTTATTAATGATAGGGTTAATTAAAATATGTGACAAGTGTTACCATTGACTGCTACTATTTCCTCACACTCTCTCAGCCTCAGAGGATGGCCATTCAAAAGGGGGGCAAGCCACTTTCACTATTTCTCCCCATTTCTATTTTTTTTATTAATGATAGGGTTAATTAAAACATGTGACAAGTGTTACATTTTACTGCTACTATTTCCTCTCACTCTCTCAGCCTCAGAGAAGCCACTTCCACTATTTCTCTCCCCTATTTTATTTTATTTTATTTTTTATTAATGATAGGGCTAATTAAAATATGTGGCAAGTGTTACCTTTGACTGCTACTATTTCCTCACACTCTCTCAGCCCCAGAGGATGGCCATTCAAAAGGGAAGGGGGGAAGCCACTTCCACTGTTTCTCCCCCACCCTCATTTCTATTTTTTTTTATTAAGGGTAAATTAAAATCCATAACAAGTCTTAACATTTGATTGCAAGTGTTACATATGACTACTGTATTTCCTTGGGGCAAGTCACACTCTCTCAACCTCAGAAGATGGCCATGGCAAATAAATAAATAAATAAATAAATAAATAAATAACACACCTTTGAAGAAACTCAGCATGAAACCCCCAGTATAGGTTTTGCCCTAAGTCAGAAAGGACTTGAAGGCACCCAAGAACAATAATAGACCAAGGTTGGGGACCAAAGGCTGCAGCTGCTGATGGTGGTGCTTTCCCTCCTCCTGTCCTCCTTGTCACCCAGGTTTCCCACTTTTGGGGGGCTCTATGTCACCCCTTGAACCCCCTCTTTTTGCTCTGCGTAAAAAGCCCCACATAGGAGCCCCTTTGTTTGGGCAAGAAGGAGGAGGAGGAGGAGGAGGAGATGCAAGAGCCTGGCCTCGCCCTGCCATTGGCTGAGCCTCTTATTTTTGGAGCCTTTTTGTTGTGTGCGTCTGTGTCTGTGTAATAATAATCCTGGAGAGGCATGCCCAGCACGTCCCTCGTCTTGGCAAGCAAGGCTTGCGGTGCTGCTGGTGCTGCTGGTGCTGGTTTTGGGACTGGGACTGCTCCCCCTTGGTGCTATTGCTATTGCTGTCCCTCTTGCTCTTCTTAGTGCTGCTCCTCCTTTCCCAAACACCATGACAATAACACCCCAAAAGCAGCGTGAAGGAGTGCTACACTGTGGAGGCTTCTCCTGCAGAAGGAAGCAAGATGGCTACCTTGTGGCTTTTGCTGTGAAGAATGCCGAGCCTTATTAAAACCCGACTTTGAGTGGTGTGTGTTTCCCCTCCTTTTCCCCCCCTTCTCCCTTGTTAACCCTCTTTCCTCCTGTTTTTCTTCGTCACCCTCTAAAAGTCTCCTCAGTTTCCTTTTTGTTAAGTTTTGCCTAGAAACTCTTTTCTCCCCCCCTCCCCTTCCAGCCTTTCCCCAGTGATTGTGTTTTTCTTTTTAAGTCTTTTTAAGGTTGTCAGAGGAGGGGGGGGGCTTTAAAAACCGGGAGGATACCCTTGTTTTATTCATGAAGACTTAACCCTGCCATTTGCTGTCTTTCTTTAGGTGCTAACTGAAAACAAAAGGCCACAGAAGAGGAAGCAAAGAGTTTTGAAGGTAATAATAATTGGTTGTTGTGAATAATATGTATGGGGAAAAGTGCAGTCCATGTTTAACACAGCTTTTCTTGTCCTGGCATAGGAAGGAAAAGAGAGGAAATGCTAGGAAGTGCTCCTTTCTAGATGTTAATATTTTGTGGGTAATGTTAGTAAAAGGCTCTTAACAGTTTTTTTGTCTTTTCTTCAGTATCATGGTGGCGTATTTTTGTATTTATGTGCAGTGATCCAGGTTTAAAATCTAAGGACTCCTGTTATGTTGAAAACAACTTGTGCCATTTATAAAGGCTGCAGTTCCAAACAGCTGCAATCCTGAACAGGTTTGCTTTCACTGAGATTTGCTTCTGAGTACAGTAGATATGCCTCAGATTTGCTCTGAAAGTGAAATTTTAATTTTCAGCATGGTGTGTGTGCAAGATCTGGGGTGTTTCGGGTTTGTTTGTTTTTTGTATGTGTATGCAAAATATGAACTTTGGGATGTCTGTCTATGTATTTAATATGGAGTGTTCAAGCTGTCCTTCCTTCCCATATGATTTGCTGTGCGTACTATAAAAATGGCACATTTCAGACCAATATGGTTTGAAATTGAGAAGTCGTTTTGAAATGATGGTGTGTTTTCCCCTAATATATGCTTGTTTTTCGTAGAGAATATATATATAGATATATATATCTATATTTTAGATATATATCTAAAATATAGATATATATATCTATATATATATTAAATATTTTAAACTCACTGGTTTGGGAAGCCGGTTGCTGTGTCGGAAACATCAGGGGGCAAAAAGCCCTCATGTGCCCATTCAGTATTTCTTGTACAAATGCAAGTGACCCTTTATAAATAGCTACCCTGTTCTCTTCAGTGAGTCAGGGAATTCCTGGGCACGTGCAAAGGAAATCCCTGTTTACGATGGGGAATCCCCATTCCATAGCAGAGAATTAGGGCCCCTCCCACATGAGACTTGCTCCATGTGTCATTGGAGCCGCCCAGAGCTCTGGATCTTAGCTGGTGTGCTCACTGTCAGGATTCCTGATGTACTTTGGGTACAAGTTGGCATATTTGTACTGGAGTGTTTGCCTGTGATTGTGGCGTTACATCATGTAGCGTGATGAAGCGGTGGTGTACTTACTAGCTTAGCTGGGGCACCACGTTTTATGTCCTAGGACCTCGGTGGAAAATTTGTACGTGTTGTTGTTTTGTGGTAAGTTGTACTTGGCAAAAGGAGTAGAATAGTTAGCATTATTTTGCTGGCCATATTGCATAATTGTTTAATAAAGGCATATATTGTTAGACAGAACAATAATACAGAACAATAACTATTCATAAAAAATGCATTCTTTAAATATTATAGCTAGGTTTAGAGAAATTCTCTAAAGATGGTGGGAATTAAACTGCCAACTTGTATATATTTATCTTGTAGTAAACAATAGTAGGACTTACTTATGAGCAGACATAAATCTACTTATGAGTAGACATAATAACAATCTCAGGATTGCTATTGAATGTGTTACGGCTGAAGTTGCACTGAGAATCGTGCGGTGCATGGTGTTGGGTTTTTTTTAGTGGAGCCGCCTATGACTCAACTACATTGACTTCTTAGTGTGAGCATTTTATGTTCTTGCTCTTGAATCTTGGATACTTGGTTGATTTGTATATAGTTTGAAATAATGTAACTTCTGTAGAGCTGAATTTTTTGAAACCAGAACATTTACTTGGAAGTGTTCCTGCAAAAATCTGTGGGATTTATTGTCAACAAATTGTAAAACAATTTGCAACAATGTTATAGATGAACGAATGCATTTTAGAATATTGGTCCTACTGCTGATTTTAATATCTTGCAAGAAATGATAATTGAAAGAAGAAGGTAATAGAGCAAGCTACAACTGAAAGGCCATTTGGTCACCATATACTGGGAAGTAGTACTGCACATTTCTCAGTTAGCTCCACCTTGCTCTTCTTACATTGCTCTTGCTCATTTCTTCTGTTGTTGTTTTTCACCTGCAAACAGCAAATAAATTAAAATGTATTAGGGGTTACAAAGGTACACTTTCCAGAGGCTTGTGCATGTTCATTGCTCTTGTTGGTTGGACACACTTGGTCATCTTTGATTGTGTTGGATGGGTGCAGTCTTTGCATACATGGAAGCATTCCTTGCACACATGTGTTGGTAGGATTGAAGAGGATTGTAAATGGCAGAATGCAGCTGAAGGTTGTTGAAATAGCATCTAGCTTTAAGTGACATTAACCGTATAACTTCCTGGGTACTGTTAGTCTTGGGTTTTGTAAAAGTCCTAATTTGTTTATGGCTGCTGTCACACTACAGAATTAATGCAGTATGATATTGCTTTAACTGTCATAGGTCCATCCTATGAAATCTTTGGATTTGTAGTTTGTTTCTCTGATAGAAAAAGCTAAAAAACTGCAAATCAAAGAATTTCATATCATGGGGCCGTGATTGTTAAAATGGGGTCAAAGTGCATTAATTCTGCATTGTAGATAAAGCCTCAGTTGCTAGTACCTTTTCACAGAATCATAATTCATTTTTTATAACTAAGTTTTAGTTGTTCCTTTTGTTTTGCCACACAAGTATAATTATCACCTTCCCTTTTTACTGTACAGAATAAATGGGTGAGTGCTCCTTAGAGTGCACAAATGACCATTCAGAGCTAGAGTTATGTCTGGTGGAGAAACATCTTGCCTCATGCTTTTATTTGGATGTTTGTATTTGCTGAGGGTTGAACACCCTGCTGTGTGAACAAATGGGTTTTGTTTCTTTTTTTGTGCTGGACATATGTTAAGTCAGAATCTGCCTCTCCCACTGCAGATATGAGGCAAGGTGCCACTTCTGTAGACACTGCTGGAAATAACTTGGAAAGTTACTTTTAAGACAAATGAATATGATGATACGCTGAAGTCATCTGGAACTGAGTGGTGGTAGGATTGACACTCTGCAGCATTGAGGTGCCCCAGGACACTGGATTTGCACTTGGTTGGAAATGGCATCTGAGTTTCTTGCAACTCATTGGGTGTCATTTCTTATCCATGGAAATCTCTGAACCCTTTGAGTGTTTAGTAATTGGTTTTAGAAGTTTACTGAGTTTCATTTATCTATAAGCTGTCTTGCCATTTTTAATTGTGCTCTGATTCTCAACCTTTGGTCCTTAAATGTCTTGGATTCTAACTCCCTGAGGTCTCAGCAGAAATGGTGAATGCTCAGGGATTTTAGGAGGTGACATCCCTGATATTTAGAGGACCAAGGTTGTCAGCCACCAGTATAGGGTATTTCCTCCCATTGCAGTTTGGATCCAGCTGAACTAGGTTGGTAGTGGGAGATCAGAAGAAACAATCTGCAATTGGATCTCCTGCTCTTTGTTGAAGAGGTTTTGCTGAAGATCTTTGAGTAGTACCTTTGCTCCTTCCTGTGGCCCTAACCATAGGCCTCTAACTTTGCTTTATGGGCTAGACATTGTAATGACCAACTGTTTGGAATGGTAAGTGTGCAGACTCCAGCATTTTTGCTTGAGAGCAAGGCCCACATTAAACTCACAGGGATTTGTTTCTGTGAAGACAAGCTGTATACTTATTTGGACTTATTAGTTAAGAATACGGATTTATTGTTTAGAAAAATAATCTGAATGGTTTTTCTTTCATCCAGGAGAAAATGAGCATGTTGAACTCTAATAGAAATTAGTCTACTGTTCTTGAGCACATTAATGTTTATAGGATTTAGACAAGGTGCGCACCTAACTCTATTGACTCATTTCTTGTGATTTAGGACTAGGTATCTTTCAGTTCTCTCTGCACCACACTTGCCTGGTTCTGAACCTCCCAGAATCCCAGGGGTTGACGCTATCAATATGCGGATGACACGCAGCTCTACTACTCTACTCTACTACTCCTTTCCACCCCAATCCAAGGAGGTCCTGGTCCTGACACAGTATCTGTCATCAGTAGTGGACTGGATGAGGGCAAACAAATTGAAACTTAATCCAGACAAGACAAAGGTACTTTTGGTCAGAAGACAGATCAGGAAATAGGTATCCAGCCTGTGTTAGAAGGGATTATGTTATCCCTGAAGAGACAGGTTCACAGTACTCCTGGACCCAGCTGGAGGCCCAGGTTTCTGTGGTGGCCAGGAGTGCTTTTGCACATTTAAAACTTGTGGGTCAATTGCAGCCGTTACTTGAGTTGCCAAATCTGGCCACAATGGTATAGACTAGATCTGGATAAGGTGGTACATGCCTTAGTTACATCCTGTTTGGACTACTATAACATTCTCTACTTGGGGCTTCCTTTGAAGAGTGTTCTGAAACATCATCTGATCCAAAGAGCTGCAGCCAATCTGTTAACTGTGGCAGATTACAGACACCATACAACGCCTCTGTTGAAACAGCTCCACTGGCTGCCACTTTGTTTCAGGGCACAATTCAAAGTGCTGGTTATGACTAACAAAGCCCGATATGGCTCAGGTCCAAGCTATTTGACAGACTGTATCTTCCTGTATGAATAGGCTTGGGCTCTGAGATCATCATGAGAGCCCCTTTTCTCAGTCCCACCACTATTGCAGGCATGGTTGGTGGGACTCAAGAGAAGGCTTTCTCAGTGGCTGCCCCTAGACTCTGTAATTCCTTTCCCAGGCAGGTCAGAATGGCCCTTTCTCTGTTGTTCTTCTGCCAGCAGGCTAAAACCTTTTTATTCAGAAAGTCTTTTAAAACAGAAAGTTTTTAAATAACTGGCTAGTGGCCATTGTATTGTTTTAACTTGACTATTTCTAAGAGCTTTAAAATATTTTAAATTGCATTTTATTCTAATATTGAAATGTGACTAGTTTTGATGTTGCAAATAGTTTATATTTTAATGATCCCTTTATTATATTTCTAGTTCTATTGTTATTTTAAATTGTGAGCTGTTTTGAGTCCCAATTTTTTGGGAAAACCGAAGTATACATAAATATAATTATTAAATACATTTTAAGAAAGTTTACTCTTGGTGACCAGAGAATTTGAAACGAGCATCCAGCATCCCTCCAAGCATCTTTTTGGGGTGTCACAGTAGCTAAGGAAAGGACACTTGACTTGTGCCTGCAGATCTCTATGACTTTAGAGAAAGTATCACTGTTTTGTGGATTTTGGATATTATTGTACTTTTCTGTATTGCCAACACTGGTACCCCTGGATTTGTTTTCTGGAAGTAAAGATACCACATCCAGTTTTCACATGTTATTGTACTTTAGAGAAGGTAGTGAGAGAACTGGCCAGACAGATGGGGAAAATAGGGGTGTAAGATTCAAGCAATTAGAGCAGGAATGGGAAAATGTTACACTATGATATTGATATCCATGACAATTGGCTGACCTGGTGGGGTGTATGGGAGATTTAATTCAGTACAAGTAGAGGGCATAAGTTGCAAACCCCTGGGTTTAGCAGACCAAAAAGGGATTTGATCTTACAAAAGATATAGCCCATTGTAGAGCAGACCTTGAGCAAGCGAATAATGTCTTTGAGTTGGAAAAAGGCTATTGGATGTTGTTACTTCTTTTTTGTACTAAGTGGCATCTCCAAGCAGAGGGGATCACATCTGTTAAGCTATAGTGGTAGCAGGGCTGCTTTGATTTAAACTGAGGTTTAAATTGCTTATCTGACTCAGTTTAATTATTTAAAATATATTTAAATCACTGTTAAGGAAGTTTCTATTTTATCATCCTTTTCCGTACAAGTATGCTCTTATTTAACAAATATAAAGACATGTTAAGAGATGTACGTTTCATTAAAAGGCAGGCATAAACGATTCCATTATTCTGACTTTGTTTCAAATTAATTTTCAGTTTGTAAAAAATGGGATCACTTGCTTTTATGTTCAGCCTCTTTCTTCTTGTTCAGAGCTACTGCATTTCCTCAAATTCACATTTAATTGACTTTATCTATCTTTGCACTTAGAGAGAGGCAGGGCCCAGTAAGAGAGAGAATGCAGTTCATGTACAGCACGTGCAAAATAGGACTGATCAAGCTATCTCCCATTTCCATCAACAGATGTTAACATATTCATATAACTTAATTAGAAGTTGTATGATTATTATATATTATGTTATCTCATTATGATGTCTAGGCTCTTTTTGCGCTAATTGTTTTAAGAAAAAATTGAAATCTGATTTCAGTTTTTTACAAATTTATTTTCATCACCCCTGATGAATACAAGAGACACAAGAAAAAACTGTTGGGTTGGTACAGCAGGAAAATCATTTTCCAAGGTTATTTCTCAAAAGTGACTAAGAGTAAAGGGTGGGAGTAAATAATGTATCAGCATGTATTATATAAGGGGACCACCCAGGAGTTCAGTTTAGCTTATTCTTGGATAAATCTCTAATGATTATTCAATTTCTCTAAGAGAACTGAATGGATTTGTGGGGCTAAAGATTACAATGAAGGTTTTGGTGTGAGAGATGAATCAGAGGGCCATGAAGTCAAGTGTTGAGATAGTATCTAATTCATGTAGATTTTTCACTGTAGAAAATCAGTTGTAAAGAGTTCAAAATATCAAGAACCATAAGCTGATCTTTTTTCCACCCTTGAAGGTTATTTTCTTTAATGTTGTTGCTCTGTATGTTGTTGTTTTCCTTCAAGCTATTTCTGATTTATGGTGACCCCACGGCAAACCTTATGGAAACCAGCTTTTCACAGCAAGATTTCTTCAGAGGGGGTTTACTTTCCTCATGAGCAAAGCATGTTACCCACCCAAATTACCCATGGGTTTCCATGGCCAAATGGGGATTTGAGCCCTGGTCTCCAGGGTTATAGTCCAATGCTCAAACCACTACACCACTCTGGTTCTAGCTTTGTATGTTAAATTACTATTTAAATGATCAGCTTATTGATTTGAGAGAGAGAGAGAAAGAAGGGTGGGCAGTGCATA
>JAIPUX010001880.1:17401899-17429920 GCA_020142125.1 Phrynosoma platyrhinos
CAGTTTCCAGATCCCTCATGTCCAGATAAGGGCGCAGTTGTGTGTTAGTTTGGATCTTAGAACTACCTGGGGATCCTGGTTTGTTTCTCCCTCTTTAAAATCACGTAGAGGTTGTTCGTGACATAGATTATTGTTTTATATATGCATGGCGACTGGTGTGTGTCAAAGAGAGAGATCATGAGAGAGATCAGTAGTATTCAGCAACTTCTTGTTCCCTTCTCTGCAGCTGCCAATAAAAAAATAAACTTCTCTGGAGCTGCCAATAATGAACATTTGTTTCCAGAAAATTATTACCACAAAATTCAGTATGTTTTGCATTTAATACCGTAGCTGATAGAAACCAACTGATGATCATGATTACAAGAGTTAAACCGTGTTTAAGAGAAACCAGCTTTTTTCTTTCACTTAGGTCCTTTGCAGACTGCTAGAAATAGTTCAAATTGAGTCCACATTAACTGTCCTGGCTCAGTGCTAGGAAATCATGGGAATTGTATTTTTTTTTTTTTGAGACGTTGAGCCTTCTCTGTCAGAGAGCTCTGGTGCCACAATAAACTACAGTTCCCATGATTCCCTAGCACTGAGTCAGGGCAGTTAAAGTGGACTCAATTTGCGCTATTTCTGGCAGTCTGCAAAGGCCCTTAGTCTCAAAGGTGCTACAAGATCACTTTGTATACTAAGAAAAATAAGAGTTTACTGGAGGGAGATAGAAATAGTTTTGCTAATTAAATGGCATGACATAGGTCAGTGTGAAGTTGCAGCTGGCAAAGCTATTCAAGGTATGCCAAGAGAGCATAGGCTGATAGGTGGAATAGCCTTTCAGCTGTTCGAATGTACGTTGTGATAGAAGCCTGATACTTAATTCCCATTAGCCAGTGCAGCGCATGCCTTTGATAAGGAGACTAGAATGAGAGTTCTGGAGGTACCATATGCTGAATCCTATGTGGAGGAAACTGGAAGGGCTTCAATCGTGTTTTGTCTGATACACACCACAAAGCGTGTGTTGATAGATGTGGGACCATCTGTACATCTATTTCGTCACCTGGCTGCTTTCCCTGTGTACACATGTGAGAATGATTGAATTCTTTGCACGATTCCACTCGCAAGAGTTGACAGATTGAGCCTACAAGGAAAGTTTCCCTGCAGCCCTTGGATTAATCCAAGTTCTGATAAGTGCCTGTCATTTTCAGCAGGTCTTCCCTAAAGAGGCCTATTTCTTTTGAGAGTTCAGGTATAACATATGCTTCAAGAGCTTTTACTGTCTCTCTCTTCTCTTTCTCTCTCTTACTAGTTTACCACCTTCACAAACAGGTCCTTAATTTCAGTGTGGGGGAGAATCTAGCTTCAAGTCAAAACACTCCTTAATGAAATATTAATATGATGCCCCCTTCTTGTTTGTTTGTCTGGCATATTGCCAGGCTAGACAGCCTTGCATTATCTCTCCTTCTGGGTCGCTTTTGCAAGAACAGTTTATTTTGTATAGTGCTTCAGATAAACTCACAGCTTTTACTAGCAGCAACTGTGTCTGTCTTGTCTTCCCATACATCTCATGTGACCTATGTATCCTAAAAGAAACAAGCGCTGTGAAGCTTCCCAACCTGGACACTTGGAGAGGATTCTTGTTTACTACAGGTGACCAGATGTGTGACTGTTCACAAGTCTGCCTTTGGATTATACGGTTTGGCAGCTCTGTACAATCTTACAAACACATTTTATATCTACTCATGGTTGGTAAGAAATATGGGCCTCTGAATTGGCCAGTCCTGATATATATTGAGGCAGGCTGTCCTTCTATCCTTATTGGCTCACATCAGAACACTATCTGCTCTACTTCCAAACATAAGCTAGGGCTCCAGCAAATTGCCTTGAAGGAATGATTGGGAATGGTTAACCAAGTGCCTGAAAATAACTGTATCCCACCTTTCCTCCAGTGAGATCAAGGAGAGGTCTCTTCCTTTTCCTCACAACAACCCTGTGAGGTTGGTGAGGCTAAGAGAGAGGCTGGCACAAGGTTACCATTGAGTTGCATGGCTTCAGTGGTGGCTAGAATGTGAATCTCTCAAATCCTTGCCCACCACTCTCCTTACTACAGTATACTGGCTCTTCTTGCTACTCCACCTGCATATTCTTCCTTAGGTTATGTAATTTTTGTAAAGTGACATTGTAATTTTACAATGGTATTCTGTGAAAAAATGTAAAATAGGATTTGCTATTTAAAATGATTAGACTCTTGTTTTTAGTATAAAGATGCCAGTTTTTAGTATAAAAATGATTAGACTCTTGTTTTTAGTATAAAGATGTATAGTCCTTGTTTGCTATAGAGCCCCATTGAGGGAACTAAGAATATTGACTGCACCTATTCTTGATTTTGATAGCTACTTATTGAGAAGGACACCTTACTACTATTTGAAGTGTTAGTTATCTTTATAACTTATGTCAGACAAAGTAGCAGGTGATCTGCGTGGGCTGGATCAGATAATGATGGATACAAGTGTAAGAATTAAATATCTAATTAACCATTTGTAAGCCACTCTGATAGCCTTTTGGCTGAAAAGCGGGGTATAAATACTCCAAATAAATAAATAAATAAATAATATCACAAGAGTTGCTGTCAGGAAATGCTGATGGCTGCTCTAAGTACTAAACCACATATCTGTGGCCTCTTTGGGAAGAAACCTCTGGACTTGGTCTGGAGCCAGTAATTCCTGCCTGCTGTCCCATACTGATGTAAGCTGCAACTTTTCTGGAAAAGGAACTTCCAGATGGGGTCTGGCTCCATCCATGCCCTCTTCCTAGAAAGCAGAGTATTTAAAAAAAAAAAACCCTTCCTGTTCCAGCTAAGCCTCTCCTAAATAATAAGGTCTATCTCAGTCTGCTCCCACCTGGGTGCACTCTAAATATACTAGCTTGAAACTCTCATAATGCATCCCCAGCTACATTTGTGTTATTCATAGGATTGTGAGATGATATAAAGTGACATATTTCCTTTCCCTTTAATGATTGTGTAGAAGAGGTAATTTCAGCAGGTGTTACTGAAATTAGGTCAGGCAGTAACCCTTGCTAAAATTCCCTCTTCTGCACAGCTAGTTAAAGAGAAAGGAGCACTGTCCCATATTTTACCCAACAGCCCTAGTTATTCACTAAGCTGACTGGAGGACATTATAGGAGGTAGTCCCAACACATCAGGAGGGAGAGCCTAGATCATTTTTTTTTTTTTTTTGGAAACTGTGTTTATGGTATATGGATGAGCCTTCGCCTTTTCTCTTTCTCTGCTAAGGAATATTGGTGTTTATGCTGATAATTTGCAAGCTATATTTCCTAACCATGGCTTGTGGAATCCTGTGCTATCTGCCTTATGTTTTTTTAGGTCTGTAATTTAGCTGATCATTTATGAATTAAAGCTTCTTTCCCCCCAGACTAATTGGTAGTAATAGATCCTCCTCCTCTTCTCAGAAACCTCTAATACTGCCACCTACTGATAACTAAAAAACCCAATCACATAATAGGCCTCTCAGACCTTGTTCATCATCATTGCTCATCCTAGTATTGGTACCTGGTACCTACGGTAGTAGCACAGCACAGGTGGTCTTCCTGAACTCTAAAATATTTTTGTTTGATTGCTGACTCTTGTCTTTTGATTCTCCCTTACATCCTGATGGCTCTTCAGTCCTGGTTTCCAGTTCTTGCCTCTTCTCCAGAAAGTTGCCCATGGGCCAACCATGATATTCCACTTTTAACATACCTTACAAGGTTATTGTGACAATAAAGTAGGAATGGGGAGCAAAATACAAGATACAAATGTAACATTTAAAAAGTCTTCTCACCTTACTCCCCTTCTTAATATCCAATAGCTGTGTGGCAGCTTTATTAACACCCACTCCAAAAGAGCCAGAAGGAAATGATTATTACATTTTGTTCCCTTAATAACCTATGATGTGCAGATCTAACGTCATTTGAATGTCTTTACTGTAGGCCTTATGTAACTGCAGGATTTTTTAAAATAAAGGGGCAGCAGATTCTTTTTACCTGACTTTGAAAAAATACCCGTGAAATTGACTCTACAAAGTACTTTTCTATGTTTTGTTTTTGCAGCAACCCTGGATTAGTAGCCTCAGTTTAATTAAAGATGCTTGTGCAAAGATTTATTGTTCTATTATCTGTTATCCTTAGCATTTTGCTATTGTGATTGTTGATAGATTGCATATTTCTTTTTGGATGTAAGGGGGGCAGTACTTTTGTCCAAGTGCCATCATTCTTGAGGAAAATATGCCTCAGATTACCCTATCAATGATATATTGGGTGTTTTTTGGGGGGGTTGTAGCTAATGTGTGTTTGAGACAAACATGAATGGACTCCAAATATATTTCTAGCCAATTTAATGGCAATAAATTTTCATATTGTGCTTTCCTGGCTTGAGACAAGCTAAATTCTGTTGTTATTGCATATGGCTTAGGATAACTGAATCCTAGTTTGAAGTATTAGTGATCAGATTCAATAAAACTGCTATTTGCTGCTGGGTAAATGTTTCAACCACTGTTGATGGTCTTCAGGTGTGTCTCAAGCTGCAGAGCAAACATTCAGCAACCTTTCCCAGAAAAGGAATGCTGGAGAAAGAGATCAAGCTGCATTCTGGCTTGCTATTTCTTAGCAAGGCCCAAATAGGCAAATATTTAAAATGATGGAGCACTCTTCCCTAACCCAATGCCTAGGCAACCCTAGCTAACAAACAATTTAATATAGCCCATCTGCAGGGTTTGGGTACAAATCCCGCTTGCATTTTGCAGATTGGGCTTGCTGCCAGTGTATTCCCTCTGCCATAGTAGGTGAGACCAGTTTACACTGAGCCAAGCAAGCAGTGCTGTATTTCAGGCATTTGAAATATAGCTTTACAGAACGGCATTTTGGTACCATTGTACCTGTAAATTGTATCTCTGTATGTACATATGCATTGGTTTCCTTCCTACTGTCACTTTTGTATACTATTAAGATGCCCTCTGTGGCATCTAGAAATGTAAGATGACATCTAGAGATGTAATGTTGGTAACTTCCCAATTAAACCACTGGGATGCAGTATGTGGGGCTGCCCTTGAAGATAACTGGGAAGCTACACCTAGTGCAAAATGTAGCAGCAAGATTGCTGACTGGAGTACCACGTATACAACATATAGCACCTGTCTTAAAGAGACTACACTGGCAGTCTGAATTCAAGGTGCTGGTGATGACATTTAAATTCTCAAATGGCTCAAACTTTGATACTTGAAGGAGCAACTCTCCCTGTATGTACCTGTCTGAGAAATGACATTTGTATGACGAACCCTCCTCTTTGTTCCCCTTTTGTGAAGAGTATTAAATGGGAGGATATAGGAGACGGCCTTTTTAGTCATAGTGCCCCGATTGAGGAATACCTTCCACTTGGAGGTCTGACTGGTGCCAATGTTAATTTCCTTCTGGTGCCAAGCGAAAACATCGCTTTTTAAAATAAACCTTTGGGGAAGTATTATACTTCAAACTATACATGTACACTTTTTTGGTCTTTTCCAATTATTTATGGTTTTAATCTGGAAGTGTTTAAAATTACACACCACCATGAAATCCCGTGATAAAAATCCCATAATAAATAATATTTCTGGAATTTGTTTTCCTGTTTGATTTCCAGAAAAAGAAATGTTCAGAAGAATTTAAAAATGCAATATTAGCACCCTTTACACATCATGAAAGCCCCTTTGTTATTTTAGGAACATAAAATATATTAACTTGTTTAAAAGTTTGTGCCAGTTTATTCAGGAAATAATTACAAATTGAACTTTTTAAATTTTAAGGTTTTTTTACAAATGGAGCTAAAAGATATTGAACTGTAAAAGGACACCTAAATGATAAGGGTGCCCTTCAGTTTTGCCAGTTTGAAGCAACCATCCCTCTTCCCAAAGCAAGAGAAAACTAATTTGTCCCCACTATTTCTCCATAGTTTCAAGCAGATATAATATACTCATTTCTATTACAAAGAACTGAGAAAAGGAAACCAAGATCAAGAATTGTAAAGATCAAACATTGTACCTAAATGTCGTTGTCTTATATAGTTTTAGATATGATTTTGGAGCAGTAAATATGTGAACTCTGTCTTAAACATTTCATTTGTCACTCTAAATGAAAATGTTACAGAATTACACTTGTTCGTTGCCATCCACAGACCTGAGCAGGGCTTTTGAGGATAGGATGACTTGGAGATCTTTCATTCATAGGGTTGCCATAAGTCGAAGTTGACTTAATGGCAGTTAACAACAAAGAACAAAATTTGCTGTTTTCCTGCCATACAAGTACAGATTCAATTGTTTGCTCAAGGTTTCCTTTATTGGGTGACATCATTTTAGATCCCTCTGCCCACACACCTGTAATTCGAAACTAAATGCTGTAGCTCTAACAAATGCATGTGAGATCTTCAAGAGTATCTCACACAATTGATTAGCACAGAGCATATTCCTAGTACAGAACAGCTTCGAGAGTATTTTCTCCATACTCTCCAAACTGTTTTCCTGTTTGATTTCCAGAAAAAGAAATGTTCAGAAGAATTTAAAAATGCAATATTGGGGATGCTTTGATTGGGAGTTCCTGCATGGCAGGGGGTTGGACTGGATGGCCTTTGTGGTCTCTTCCAACTCTATGATTCTATGTTAATGTACCAGTGATCCAACTGCACAAAAGAGTCTTTGGCCAAGTTGGTCCCAGATGCCTGTGTAACAACCTTTATTTATTTCATTTGTATGCTGCTTTTCTCCCAGAAGGGAGCCATACCTTAAGGCTTTCATTTGTCTGATTATAACAAACACTGCCTTGTATCCCCTCTATTTCTTGATTTTGCAATATCTTATAAGAAGACAATCTGGCTATGAAATTTGCAGATCCCTGTGACAATTCCCTCTACCCAGGTGGGCCCTAACACTCCAGCCCCTAGGAAACCTAGCACTTAATCTGCCCTTGTTCCCTCAGTTTTCCTCTTTCCTGGAATGAGTTTCTGGACATTTAGGTGACCTCACTGTGGCCAAGTTTGTATGTTAACTTGGTGTCCTTTATGGTAAACATGACCATTTCTTGATTCAGGGTGAAAGAAGACAGTTTGAGGGGTTATTCAGACAGTGAAAATAATCCAGGTAGAATCTGGGTTGAATTTTGGTTGTTTACATGCATTTCAAATGCATCCAATTAAGTTTGGGAGCGGGGCTACCAAAAACAACCCACTTAATCCAGGATAATCAATGTCAGATTTCCCCCCGAGATTTTGAAAAGATTTGGATTCTCGGCTGTGTGAATAACTAATGCAAATAGACCAAGATAAACCAGGATAAAACTCTTCATGCCTTGAACGTGCTTCAAATACATTCACATCATCAATCCCCATCTTTGAGTGCTGACACATGTGAGCAACTGAATTCACAGAGATGTGCATAGATGTGGTTCCATAGTCTGAACAACAAACCCAGAATGTGTGAGTGGGATTATTTGCATGGGCCTGAAGCAGATGGGCCAAAAGAAGTGGTTTCAGGACACTTTGGGTGGTGGCATTTACATGATGCATGCCCCCAAAGCAGCCTGAAACCGTGCTATGGCTGCTCTAAGAAGGGGAAAGCTGGACTAAAAAGAAGTGGGAATAAACCTTCCTAGCCCGGAAAGTGTGCACCTTCAACCGTGCATATAAATGCCCCGACACGAGACCAGTCCCAAAGGAGCACTCCATCCTAACCCCAACCCTGCATGTAAACACACTGACACAGGAGCGCTTCTTCAAAGGATCGACGTTCAGAGCAGCCCCAAGCATGCACCCTGTGTATCGCGGGACACAAACTTTCTCTGCTGGATGTTTTGGTGGTGGAAAGTTATAGATTCTGACTTTCAGTTCTAAGCTGGGCCCCCATGCGATGGAATGAAGAGTCACACTGATGGTTTTTTAGATGGATGGCAACGCTGCATCTGGTGCAGTGATCCTCGGTCACTGTGACCATATGCATTTATGGGAAAGGCAGCGGGGGGGGGATTAATGGAGCACCATGGCTCCAAGCCACTTTTGCTCCAGACCGGTGCAGTTGTGCCATGTGCACTTGGGCCACCACAGGAGTGTGCAGTACGGTCAGCAGGGTCTTGAGCTGCTTTTTCCTGCCCATCTGCTTTGCCCCATAGTAGTGCTAAAAATGTGTGAATGACCCATGAATCAAGGTTAACAAAATAACAAAATAATTAATGTGGTTTATTATATCCTGTAGAATAGTAAATGCTTTAACAAATTCTAGTACTTAGTTCCAGTAATATAACTTGCATTGTGTTAGACCTGGCCCTTCAGTGAGTTCAGGGAGCTAGTACACATTCACTCCCTACTGACTTATTCAGTTGTCCGCATCCAACTCTCAACCCAGTCTGAATTCCCTCAGACACACTCTTGCAGTTTATAATTTCTGATTTCCTGGCAGCCCCTCTTCACAGTCTCTCTGTACCATGATTGGCTGCAATGAAGCCAAGTCTGCCTAGCACCTCCTTCACAAACAACCCTTTCACATTCAGATGATTACTTACTGAAAAGCCCAAATTCTGGCCAGCATATAAGCAAGGCTTACTGATAAAAGCAAGAAATTGGACCAACTCTACCACAGGAAATGTCTCCTATATGATGATGCACACATATATTAAAGGGATAGGTATCTGCAACATCTAACTATGTTTCTTCCTCCATATATCTACTGTCTCCCTACCACACAGATGTAATTGTTTCACCAAGGTTTCTTTATTCAGTGGCATCAATTTTCGAGTCCCTCTGCCTGATGGTGTACCATAGCCTCTCTGTTCAGGATTACTGACTTGGTGGGACCCGATTCCAGATTTTAAAAAATTGATAACCTGTTGTTCTGGGGCTTTTTTCAAAGAGTTTGATGTGTAAGAGCAGGAAAGGAAAAATAGCTAACCAGGTGTAGCAGATTTGAATAGATCTATAATGAATGCTGACACTGATTTTCAAATTTTTTAGTTTATCTCTCTGTCCTTGCAATCAGTATGTAAGGTGTTAATGTCAGCACTGTGAATGCTGGGCTCTCAGCTGCTGTTGTGCGAGAATGAAGAACCAACCCAGATGCTGGCTGATGGTGTTGCTGAGGGGAGGCAGGGGTGAACAGCATCTGTGACTGGCTGTCTGTGCAGCATCAGCTGGCTGCTGCTTGCACGTCATGGGCAATGATTTTGGTAAAGCTAAAAGCATTTAAATTCAACAGTGGTGCTTTTGTTGCTTACGCACAGCAGCAACCAATAAACCAGGTTCTCATTCTTGTAGCAAGCTGCTGAATTTGGTTAATATCCTGTTGGCCCTCCTTCCTTTTTAGATCAGGCTGAGTGATTATGCCAGGTGAAGAAGCAGCAGACACTGTGAAAGAGTTGGGCTTGGAGCCTGCCAGCAGTGAGTTATTTAGGTTCAGGAGGAGGTTGGTTGAAGGCATATCTTGAAGCTAGCTGTTCTGTAGGTACAATATCTTTAGAGAATCTGTCCCTCCCCCCCAAGTTTTGCTGCCTGGATGGACTGTGGGGTTTTTCCCTTTACAAAAACACAAATTTACAAAATTTATATACTCACAATACATTACACAACATACATTGCATCACAAAACAAAACATATTAGCCTTCCTAGTCTTTTTTCTACTTGTTATTTTGTTTGCTTATCTTTACTTCAAGATTTTCAGTTAATATATCTCATTCCAGACCAATTACAAAGTCTTTGCCCCATTATTTTTTCAGATAAGCTATCAATGGCTCCCATTCCATCTTAAACCTGTCCAATGACTTCCTTTTTAACAGTAGAGTCAATTTATCTGTCTCCATATAGTCATACGACCTCATCAACCATTCATTTACATCCAGGCATTCCCCCCCCCCTTTGATGCATACAATATTCTGGTGGTCATCTTCATATAGAATATAAGTTGGCCATATTTTTGTTCTAACCTTTCATTTGTAACCATATTCAGTAAATACATATTTGGGTCTGTGTATTCCTTAATATCCACATTTTTCATAACTTGGATATGAATCATATTCCATCAATCTTTAGCCCAATTACATAAAATCTTATTCAAACTGCTGGTTTTCTCCTAATCCCAGAGTGAGTATTATCCCATTTAAAGGGGGCAGGGAGAGCTGTAGATTACAGGCAGAAATTGGATCCACTGTCCTTCAAGGCTTCTTGCTTTTAGGGGAATGCCATTTAAGAAATGAAAAGAGTCTTGTAAGACTCAGCAACATTGAGACAATTGTGTAGACACATAGAAAATTCTCTGTCTTGATGTACAGGAAGATAGGAAGCTGCTATTACATTGGGGCTGACCACCGAATCATCTAAAAAAGCAGTTTTGAATGTGTTTGTGCACTACAGTGTAAATGTTTAACCATACAAATTTTGCTACTTTTTAAATTTGACACTTTTACCTCTTCCCATTGAAAACCAAAATTGTATAGCTTGCCTGCTGATAAATGTTTTTTTTGTGGGGTGGGATTGGATGTACCACCTATTGATTTCAATGGAAATTACATCCACTTGCTTTCTTGCTCCTTGAAATCTGATCCTCATCACATTTACTTGGAAGTAAATTTTATGAAAATCATTGTAGCAGGCAATGAATTTTAACATCTTTGATACAGTCCATGCCATTATGTTGTTGCTGTTAAATTCCTTTATTCATAAAATGGTTAATTTTGGTAGTACCCAGCCTTCTATGTGTTAAGAGTTTGAAGCATTGGCTCAAACTATGTTTGTATTATTTTGCAGGGAGATCTAGAAAATAAACCAGTAAATGGCTGCAGAACAGATCTCGTGGAATGTGTTGCCTACAGCCAAGGTGAAAAACACAAGCTGAAACCAAACCAGTCACTGCTCTGGGAAAATGTACAAACAAATGAAAACAGAAGTATGACTGGCTTAGAAACTGAGAAGTGGGCACACAATGAAAAGCCATCACTTAGTGTCCATGTGAATGGTGATCTCTGCAGAGCTGGAACAAGGGATGAGAGCTCAAGACATGCTGAAAAAAATGCAAAGGTGGTTTATTCTTCCAGTATAGATGAACCCAAAAAATTACTTGCACAAACTGTTAGAAATGGCATTAAAAGCATACCTTACTCACCAGCAGAATGTGATGTGTCACTGAAAAAAACAGATGTGAGCATAGCTGCAGATCTGGCAAACAGCTGCAAAGAAAGCCACTCAGGTGCCTCTTGGAGTGGCACTGCTGCATTGAACAATAACAGCACTTTGCCAGCTGGAACATATGGTGCCCTTCCGGAAAAGAAGGATCATGTTCTAGTGCAACAGCCAGAAAGCTCTAATGTCATTCAGGAATCTGAGAACTCGCTTTTGCAAACCATTTCACTTATAGATCTGCAGGATAAGCCACTTTGCACTCCTGTGATTGAAAAAAGTGGCTGTCTTGGCGATGGTGCTTCACATATTCCAAGAAAAGATCCCCAGTCTGAAGATTTGTCACTCCAGTCAACTTTTCTATCTCTTATTAAAAACCGAAATTTAACTGTGGAACAGGTGGTTGCGATTGAGGCATTAACACGTTTGTCAGAAGTCACTTTAGGGCCTCCTTTGCCAGGTAAAACTGAAAGAGTTCAGTGTACAGAGCAGCAAATCCCACATTCACTGAACAGTTACAAAAAGGATAGCTCATGTTCCTTGACAACCTCTACATTGAAAGCACTGAAAGGGACTTCCTCACAAAAAGACCATCAGCTCTTTTCTCATGTTCCTTCACAAAGAAGAATCCTTCCTAAGAGTTTGCTTTATAATGGTCAAGGTGCTATTTCTGAATTTTCCAATAAATCCCCAGGTCCGTCTAGTTTATTGCGTCGATTACATTGCTCCCCATGGGATGGCAAGTCTTTCTCTGCATTGGTGTCTGGTGGAAATTCAGGCCACACTACCAAGAAATATCCTCTCCACCATAAAGCTTCTATTGGTCCATGTTCCAAAAACTCAAGTACTGTCAAACAACGGAGGAACAAAGTTGAGATGCTTGGGAAGTGGGAGGGAAAACCTGTTCATGGCCTAAACTCAAAAAGTAATTCTGTAATTAGGGGCAGCATTCATAGCCAAGATGAGAAGGAGGTAGCCACCCAGTTAACTCAACTGGCAGCAATAATTGAATCAAGCAAAACAAGCCCCGACCAGAAGGCATCCCTTTTCAGTCGAATACCATCTGATATGCAATCAAAACATAAACAGGATCAGTGCCTATTGCAGAAGAAACAATCAGTGTTTGTAAGGAACAATTATGGCTCATTGTTAGTGAAGCAAAGGCAACCGACACGGAAAAATGATAAACCAGTACCAAGGGCAAAAAGATTGAAAAAGAAGCCTCAGCTAATGCCTGACCAACAAAATCAGCTGCAACAAGAATGCCAACATAGTGAATTACAGGACATACAGAAAAAGCCTTCTAGACTACGCAAGCTTGGTCGGATTGTATCACAAGATACAAAGTTAACTGTTTTGGGGAAAAAACCAACCAGAGCCAAAGGGCAAAAGGCAAGAAAGCGGAGTATTTTGCCAGTACAACAAAAAACAGCTGCATTATTTCTCCCCAAGACTCAGATAATATTCCACAGGCCTTTACCTGTCTTGATGCAAGATAAAATGAAAGACAAGCTAATTGGTCGTGAAATGGTGCCTGAGCACATCAAAATGATGAGCTGTGATACTACACAGGGCACCAGTATGCCAGGTGGTGCCCTGCAACATAGTGGCCTACTCTCCCACAATCTTCCGACTGTTTCACACTTACAAGCAAAGTCCTGTTTGAACCAAGGAAATGAAAACATACAGATGTTTACAGAAAAAGACAAGAATTCTCAGGTACAGCAAACCATGAATTTGGCTCAAATGCATCCTTTGCCTCAGACTTTTAGTCAAACAGCAGGTGACATGTGCAAGGATAACCTTGCAAAACTCCAGCAAAATGATGTAGAGAAACAAAAAAGTCAGAATCTGCAACCGATTCCCATTAACTGTGGTGCTGTCTCTCCAGGGGATACCATACAGGCTCTCAGGAATGCTGAGTGTGTAAATGAAACTAAATTTCCAACAGGAAGAAACTTGGAAACTGAGAACCCACAGGATAAAGGAAACTTAGGATGTTCTCCAATGAAAAACACACTCAGTAGTTTTCTTGAATCTCCCATGAAGTTCTTGGACACCCCTACAAAGAATCTAATTGATACACCTACCAAGAAAGGGCAGACAGATTTACCATCGTGTGATTGTGTTGGTAAGTGTCCTTTGGTTCATTTCAGCTTGGTATTGTGAAATAAATATTTGAAATGGTTGTTTTCTCATAGAGGATTCCCTGGGAAAATTTGTGCATGTCTTTGTGCTCGTACACAGACACAGACACACACATCCCTTGCTTTTTGTCTGCACTGCAGTCAAGAGTCTCATGTGCTTCTACTCCATAGGTGAGAATATTGCTCTGCCTCATTACAGGTGCCTTTCAGGTAATTCCTTGGATACTTTGATTTCTGATTTTACCTTACTATTAATGCTGCTGAATGTTGAGCTCACCTGCTTGCTGTGATTTGTCTGATGAATGGAAATCCAAAAAATGCAATTGCTGAAAAAATTCCTAAGTACCTAAAAATCTGACACTGATATCTATACATAGGAACTACATCTCCAGGTACACATAGCAGGACAGTTGTAACTTTCCATCTCCTTTTCACCAAACAGGAGAGTAAAATATTTGTTTAGTATTTTATAGATATACAGGTTGAGTTTGCCTTATCCAAAATGCTTGGGACCAGAAGTGTTTTGGATTTTGGATTTCAAGGGAAGTATGCATTTTATTAATAATGAATCTATTCAGCATTAAACCTTGGTCCAACAGAATATAGCAAAATCTTTAAAAGGGGACATAGTATTTTTGGTTTGACAGAGGTCTCATAGTTAAACCATCTATGTATATAATTATTCCAAAGTCTTTTTAGACCTGGAGAAGTATATTGAATTTTATCTTGAGGTTCATGACACCCTTATTGCAGCATATATCAGTCTTTCTCCTTCTCTTTAAAAAAAGATGGAAAATAAAATAAAATGATGGTGGTAGCAGTGCTGGTGTGGTCTACTTCATGTCCCATCAGGCTCTTGGGTCCAGAACACATTGCAGAAATCCAGTTTGAGACCACTTTAACTGCCCTGGCTCAGTACTAGGGCAATCCTGGGAATTATAGTTTATTGTGGCACCAGAGCTCTCTGACAGAGAAGGCTAAATTTCTCACAAAACTATAGCTCCCAGAATTCTCTAGCATGGAGCCAGGGCAGTTAAAGCAGTCTCAAACTGGATAATTTCTGCAGTGTGTTCTGAACCTTAGATAGTAGTTGGCCACACTCCAGTAGGTGCTGTACAGAAAAGATGGCTTAACTTTCAGTTGATGAAAACACCCTCTTCTGTAAACAATAAGACAAAATTAGTTGAGCCCAGTGATTTGATTGCAGATTATGATGTCATACACAGCATTTTGATCCATGCCATTCATAGCATTTAAGTGGGGTCTTATCTGTATGTTCACGAAGTGATTTTTTAACAACTATCCTTTCTGCAGAACAAATTATAGAGAAGGATGAAGGGCCGTATTATACGCACCTTGGAACAGGACCAAGTGTTGCTGCAGTCAGGGAAATAATGGAGAACAGGTGAGGAAATAAATGTTGGTGAGTAAAAAAAAAAACCAAACCTGACTTATTTATGCATGGTGCAAAATAGGAATGTTGGTGATAGTAGTAATTTTAAATGGTTTACAGTGGTGGTTGTGGTTAGGTTGTTTTCCTTATATCGGCAGTAGTAGTTATAAGTATTTTACTTATGTGTTATTAATGCAAAACTTCTTCTTTTTTTGCTTTATTATGCAAATTTGAACTAGAGCATCTGTATATAAGCTACAGTAACTAGTTAATATGTGTTGAATCTGTCCTCAAAAGAGGAACAGAGTACTTTCATCAACTTCTCACAGTTAATAGTGGTTAATGCTGGGAGTATGTCATGGTGTAGGGGTCTCTGAGAGATTCATTTCTTTATCATTAATTCTAAAGGACGATTTCCAAGACAGATGGTCAGACCTAGGAGGTAAATAAAAGGCAATGGCCAATTGGAGGAATGAGCTAGAAGCCAGTTTGAGTTTGAAGGAAATTTAGATACTAGCCTGATGAAAAAAGATACTGAGTGATTTCCTTTCAAAGAGGTGCAGGATGTGTGCTCCCCTATTCACTCCCAATTAATACATTTGTTGTTACTTGGCATTGGCCACAATCCATAGTGCTAATGTAGACATGCCTGTGGAATGTTGTATGCATTGTGTACAGATGCTGTGTATGCACAGCAGGATGTTTGACTATTTTTCTTTGAGTTTCTTTGAACTGTAGCCCTGCATGGTGTATTACAGTAAGCTTTCAAAATCCTCTAAGCTTCAATAGCAGATTGACAAGATGATGGTAATGGAGGATTGTTGTGTTCCAAAATCCAAATGGGGCTACATATACTATTCTCTGTGGTGTTTGGTGTCATTCCTCACAATATTTTTTTTTGTGTGTGTGTGTGTGTGAGTAGTGATGTATAAACCAGAGTGCATAACTAAAACTTCTAACCAAATTTATTATAAATTTATCCAATTTGAAATCTTTGAGTATATCAGTAAATCTATTAGCATGTTTCCCCTTACTGGGTAGAAACCATCAGGGGTAGATTCTTTTCTAAATTATATGTAAATATAATTATAAAACTCACTGTGTATCTTTAAAAAGCATCCATAAGCACACTTGAATCAATGGGGAAATACATTAGAAATGTGTACATTTGGGAAAGCAGTTACCAAAATACCCATGCATTTTCAAATGAGAGTTTAGAAAATCTCATTATTGAAACCAAGGAAGAAAATGCAGGTAGAATTTGGAAAAACCAAAAAGAAAAAAAGGAAACTGAATTACTTTTATATACCAGGAAATGAAAGGGAGGCTTCAACATGTTTGCAGGAACCTCAAAACCTGCTTAAGGGCCTTTACAGGTTGCCAGAAATAATGCAGCTTGAGTCCACTTTAACTGCCCTGACTCAGTGCTAGGGAATCATGGGAACTGTAGTTTATTGTGACACCAGAGCTCTCTGACAGAGAAGGCTCAATGTCTCAGAAAAAAATACAACTCCTATGATTCCTTAGCACTGAGCCAGGGCAGTTAAAGTGGCCTCAAGCTGCATTATTTCTAGCAGTCTGTAAAGGCCCTAAGTACAAAAGATATATTTAGAAACCTTAAATGAAATTCTACACCCAAGCCCAGATCTCAGATCACTTATACCGGGCTGGGGAACTGCAGAGGCGATGGGATCCATTTTCCCCCTTTATTCATGCAGTGGCCCACACCAGTGGGTCTGAATAGACTGAAAGTGATGTTATGTCACTTCCTGTTTCAATTTTGGCTAATTTAACTTCAACTGGTTCAGGGTTTTAAAAAAGGTTTTTGGAGCATGTGGGGAGCAAAAACTGCTGTAAAAGCAAAACTGCTGTGTTTGGCCTGACTGATCCATTTTAAGCAGCTTTGGGGATGAAAATTGTCTGAAATATTTATTTCAATTAAAATATATTAATGTGGAGGGTCTTGGAAGGTTAGACAAGTTTCAGGGGTTACAAGTTGGGGCTCAGAGGACAGCATGCACCTGTAAACCACACTTCACTCTTCTCTGATTTACATTTTTTGAGAAGGCTTTAGTCCTCCTTAAGGGTTTTCGACTGAACATATAACCTTATCAATGTAATCATCATGATCATCTTCTTCAGTTTATGTAGTGCCATCAGTGTGCATTGATATGGCCAAATTATTTTCATACAGTTTATTAGGGACTTAAAGACCATCAGATACTTCACTTGGTACAGAATATGTTATCACCAAAAAAAAAACCAGGTGCTGCAGGCTATATTTCAGAGGAAGAAACTGGCAAAACCACCTCTTGAGTATTCCTTGCCTAACAAAACCCTATGAAATTTATGAGATTGACAGGTGGCTTGAAGGCACATGCATGCACACATACACACTACATTGGCATGTCTCCTTAGTAAGTGGATCTCTAAAAATCTCTTAAATCAGTGTGTCAGTTAGTTCCTGTTGATTAAGATGCTGGTGTCAATCTCTGTGTCCTTAGACAGTTTATGCTGGACACAGCTGTAAGAAATGAAGTCCTGCTGTGAACTGAAGGTGATCATATAGTAATATATTATGTCATATTGCAGCACTGTTCATGGTGACAGATGTGTTTGTTGGCTGGTCCACAAGTCTCAGACTTTGCTTTTCTGGAGGTTCAACAAAGATAGAGCTTGTCGTATTTTGGCCTTTCTCTTTGTGCTGATTTAGTGATGGCTTTTAATTCAGGTGGTGCTTGCAGTTTTAGCCCCAATCCAGTTGCTGGTCCTAATTAAAGCAAATCCATTAAATCAGCAGGAACTTGGCAAATCAAGAATTTTGTAAGTTCTGTTAAGTTAGTGTATCTACTCTAGTCGGGACTGGCCACTGAATTTATAACCTAATCATTATTTTAAAAAAAGAACTTGTTGCTGTCTTTATTTGACTATTCTGTTTTCACCCCTCCCCCTGCTGCTATAGCTCCATGTTACTCAAAGATTTTTTTTGTTTTTTAAAAAATATTATTTCTATTAGAGACACAATGATGATCTTAGTAGTTGTTGTTACTATTTTAATTTATTATTTACAAGTAGATTTAATAAATTGCTTCTTTAAATAAAATGTTCACTTTCTACATAACTTTGTACAGGTATGGAGCAAAAGGAAGTGCTGTAAGAATCGAAGTAGTGGTATACACAGGCAAAGAAGGAAAAAGTTCCCAGGGGTGTCCGATTGCCAAGTGGGTGAGTTTTTATTTTATAGCAATATATCTTTTACTTGTATTCTTGAGATTTAATGTTAAGCTGTGTTTCCTTAGTTCTCAAAGGACTTTACATATGTTTATTTATGTATCTAACTATACCATAATTAAACAGAAGAGGCTCCACAAGATGGCTGACAATCAGATCAAAGACATAAAAACATAATAATACAAAATATATATGCATACCAGTCAACCAGTGAGGAATATATCAAGTTAAATTCAGCAGTAGTAACTACTATACAACAAAAGATATTAATATGCACAAGCAACTCAGTGGAGCACTCAGAGAGTTAGAGACCTTCACAATTTAGAGTTCCAAAGAGAACAGCCTCATCTCGGAATGGCAGTAGAGGAAGAAGACAAAATGAAATCCATTTGTTAGGGAGTTCCATAGTCTTGTTGTAATTTTTGAAAAATACCTACCTGGGAAACCCCTTCCTAACAAGGAAGACAGAAGAGGAAGATTTGAAAATATAGGTGGGTTCATAGGGGAGAAAATGGTGCTTTGGGTCCTAATACTAGAGTCTAAAGCCAATATCCTTGGAGCTATTTTATTCCTTTCCCCTGCATCTTGCTAACCTCTGATATCTGAAAAGCAGTTCCTAAGGATATCCCAACTTCTTGGAGCATATTTTGAAGGGTGCACAGAGAGCTGCTGGAGGGAGGGAGATTGCCCCACTTCTGGCTCTGCTGATGGAATAGATCCAATGGTTGAACAATTGCAATGCATGAAAAATTAAATGCACAAGTATGGGATGGGTGACACCTGGTTTGACAACAGTATTTGTGAAAATGATCTAGGTGTCTTGCTAGACCACAAGTTAAGTAAGAGTCAACAGTGGGATACAATAGTCAAAACAGCCAGTGCAGTTCTAGGTTTCATCAACAAGATTATTGTGTCTACATCAAGGGAAGTAATAGTCCTGCTGTATTCTGCTTTTGTGAGACCTCACCTGGAATACTGTCTCCAGTTTTGGACATGACAATTCAAGAAGGATATTGACAAGCTGAAATGAGTACTACAGAGTGGAAAGGTCATAATTGTTTTTTAAAAAAACAAATAAATAAGGTAGCCTGGTATGGAGGACAGCAGATAGCATGGCACTACACTGGAGATGACAAAAACACAACAATAACAACCAAGTGTAATGTTTTAAATAATAGTTAAGTCTGTTATTTGAGTTGGGTCCAGGAATCAATTGGGAGCCAATTAAAATATTTTGAAACTGGTGTTGTGTTCCCTTCAGCTGGCTGTAGTTAGCAGTTTGGCAGTTGCATTTTGAGCCAGTTATTTCAGAAAAATTTCCAAACTAGATGCATATGAAAGGCAGCTGGTCAAAACATGTGTAAAGGCTGGATTCTCCTCCCCCCCATTTACTAAAGGGAGCAATTCATGTACCAGCCTAAATTGGTAAAAGGCACTCTTGACTGCACTTATCATTTGGTTGCCCAGAAGCAGCAGGGCTTACCCAAGGCACTTTGATGCTTAAGTCAAAGGACAAGATGGTGTTTCTTCTCCATTCCACATGTAGAACTCAGATGGAATGACTGGTAGTGGGAGAACCTTCCAATATACTGAAGGCATCACACTAGTTAAGAAGTCAGGAATAAGTTATGAAGGAGAACAGTGGTTGTGGAGTCCAGGAGAAACAGCTGGCAGGATGCCATCACTGCCCTCTGTGCCTGCCATTTGAGGCATTCACCTTATTCTGTTTAATGATAGGACCAGCCTTGAGGAACAATATCCTTTCAAAGGGCACACCCAAGCCCACAAATCTGGCCGTTTGTCAGGAGGACAGCTTCATTCAGAACAAACTGAACTCTTATCAAACATTTTAGTGATCTTACCAGCAAGCAGTGACTATATTCAGAAAATTCTTCTGACCATGATTTGAGTTACTGTGGATTAATTATAGCCTGGATCTCTGTCTTTCTTCCTCTTGTGTGTGGGGTTTAATTCTTTACTTGCCTTTTTTAATCAAGTCATGGTTTGCTGTGACATTTGAACTGGAAATTTCAGCTTGAATAATCACTCAAAACCAGTATAGCAAGATAGACACCACAAACAGAGCCTCAGAGATGAGGGGGCAGAAGGGGAAGCATGGAGCATTTAAGTATGTAGCTTCTCTGTGATCCTCCATATATCTCAATTCAGAGGACTGCAAATTTGTTGTTGTTACCTGCCCTGACTTAAGGTGCTCCGTGGATGAGACACCTCCAAGACCTCTTGTCCTCCATTGCTCTGCTTCCATCCTGTAAATTAAGACACATGACCTCCCTAATTGAGTCCATCCATCTAGTCTGTGATCTTCATCTCTTTCTACTACTCTTACCTTCCCCATTATCATTGTCTTTTCTAATGAGTCATGCCTTCTCGTGATGTGGCCAAAGTACGACAGCCATTGTATGTTTGCCGTGTGATCCCTAGTGCCTCTTCCTTTCCTGATCCCTGCTTTTACCTCTGGGATTTCTCTCCCCATATATGATTGGAGTCTGTGTTGCAGAATTTTGAGCATAATTTTACTTGTGTGGGAAATTAGTGCTCTACTCCTAGAATTGCTGCAGTCTTTTTTTGTCTCCTATTTTGTGGATGGTGATGTATATTGATAACTTTCAATCCATTGACCACTGTTTTGTTTTCCATATTTGTTGACATATATTAGTTAGGACTAGAGTTGATTCTATGTGGTTTGTTGCAGTTTTAATTGGAAAATCATCTGTAAATTACAAACAGTTAACATTAAGAAATGTGGCCTAGATTACGTCTCAGCTTGTTAATTGAAGACTTCTAATACCTCACTTGAATTAGAGAACATGTTATCAGCAAACTGATGATATCAAATGAGATCTTAAATATCTCCATGTTATCTTGGTAACCTCTGTAGAGACTAGCAGTATCCCCACATTAAAAATGTGGAGTGAGAGCGGGAGGTTGAAACTAAAAGACATTGGCTTGCCAAAAGTCAAACTAGGGAGTTCCTGACTCAGCTGGCTTCATGGATTATAGTCTGAACCACAATGTTATATCAATCCTCTTTACACTGTATTTTGTTCACAAATGTGTACTTCTTTTTATAGTCTATGCCAGTCACTAATGCTTCATTCTGAATTCTTTCCTGTACTAGCAAATGAATTCGTAGGATAGAGTGTACTACCATATACTGTGCAAGTATGGAGTTTTGAACGATGATAGAATGCTGCTTTCCTTACTAGTTTACTTGTGGCTACCAGTTTTTACTATGTTGGGCAGTGAACCTCTGTAAATTCTGTCTTTTCAAACAATACAGTACGAGGGTAAATTATACAGCTCACAGGCAGCATTCTTCCTCCCCACAGCTGTTTTGTGCCCCCTCTCGAAGGTTCTTGATTATTTTTCACAACAAAAGTGGAAATTGCACTGTCAGAAGCCTTCCAAGGTATGTGTGATTTCTCTCTCAAATAACATATTCCCCAAAAAACACATGCTGACCATATAGCAAAATACAATAACATCCAAAATCCACAAAAGAGCAAAATCTTTATTGGGCCATCCAAAAATGCACAAAATACACAATGCAAACTTTTGAAGCTCCACTGGCTTCTTCATCATGCAAAAGTGTTTAAAATCATAGATTTCATTAACAGCATAACTTCCTTTGAGAGCCAGGTTTTTTCTGTTCTATGTGATGCTACCCAACCCTTAGGCAAAAAGCATTGAATTTCTCAAGAAGCCTCTGTACTGTTGCAGCTGGAAAAACTTTCAGGTGCTATATAAGGTATAGGTGCTGTATAGGTAAAACCTGCCAAATGCAGTCCCAATGAAAAGGTTTTACCTTTTCTACCATGCCCAGACTCATTGGGGGCTGGACTAGTTCCTTCTGATAAATCCAGAAGTGTTTGGTTTGTTTGAGATAGAAATCTCAGAGTTAAGTCTCACTCCTTATCTTTTTTTCTTAAATGGCAGACTACCCCTTTTAAAAACAAACAAGCAAACAAAACACCTCTGGATTTATCTGGTGCATGGTAGAAAATGGCCCCTGGATGGAACAAAGTTGTCCAGCCCTGCAATAAAGGAACCAAGTATAACAGAACTGGGTAGATACTTCAGGTTAATATCTGTACAGTGAGTTGAATTTGAAAATATGATACAAATTTGTTGTTCTTTACTAATAAACCTATTTAAGTCACTGATGTTGGAATGAGTAATCATGAAGTGTTCTCTATATGAACTGATGATCCAGATTTGAAATAGAAGCTTTCAAAAGTATATGCCATTGATCCTGTTAACATTTCTTTAATTGCATTCCACAGAATTCCTACTAGTAGGAAAATAAATTTCTTAGTAATGTTCCCATTTTTGTGTTCTTGGGGAAAAAACCTAAGAGTCTATTTCAATTTATTGTTTTATAAAGTCAGTTTATTATAAAAACAAACTCATTGCTTACGAGCTATTTGTTTGGAGTCTTGCCATGCAAAGTTATCTTTCTGTTGCTGATTCTTTCTCCTATCTTAGTTATATTGAATTAGGTAAGTGATATGCAGTCGGTACAATGACAGAACACTGACACAATTATGTATATTGATAATTTCCACTCTGTTGACCACCGTTTTGTTCTCCATATTTGTTGACATATATTAGCACTAGAGTTGATTCTGTGTGGATTGTAGCAGTTTAATTGGATTATCATCTGTAAATTAATCTAGGCCAGATTTCTTAATATTAACTATTTGTAAATTACAAATAGTTTATATTAAGAAATTGGCCTAAATTAAGCCTCAGCTTGTTCGTTTGATAGTGAAAATGAAATCCAGGTGGTATCTTTTGCTGCTGCTGCTTGTAGCTCCTAAAAGGCAATGGAATGGAACAGTGTTGGCTTTTCTGTTTAGGTAAACTGTGACAACTGCTTCAGATGGAAAATGTTTGGGGGCAGCAGTAACAGCTCATCAGCTGTTTGTCCTGAATCTCTCCCACTCCTAGTGTTTCCTCTCTGTTGGAGGACAGAACTGTGTATATATGTCATGTGGATTGTACTCTGTGTGTGTGGATGTGTGTGCCTTCAAGTTACTTGTCAATTTAGGGTGATCCCATGAATTTCATAGGGTTTTCTTAGGCAAGGAATACTTAGAGGTGATTTTGCCATTTCCTTCCTCTGAAATGTAACTTACAGTACCTGGTATTCATTGGCAGTCTACCATCCAAGTATTAGCCAGGGCTAACCCTGCTTAGATTCCAAAATCAGATGGGATCTAGTGCCTTTAGGATACCCTAAAGCTGCTCTTTGTGGTGTTGGAGGGCACTGTCCTGTTTCCAGTGCTGAAATGAGATTCGGTTACCAGTACAGTTGGCTTTCATGCTTTAAATCAGGGGTAGGCAACCTTTCTCCTTTAAGGGCCGAGGGACTTCAGCTCCCAGAAGCCTCAGCCATGTTGGCCAATAGTCCCATGTTGGCCAATAGCTCCTGGGATTCTGGGAGCTGAAGTCCCTCGGCCCTTAAAGGGGAAAGGTTGCCTACCCCTGCTTTAATTGAAGAGTTGCTGTTTTGTTCTTCACTGTAGGTAGCAAAACTTCAGGCTGACCCTGAACTGGAAGATAATTTTATCCCAGTTCTTAAGACGTGTGGTAGTTGTAGCCCTAAGTATTACCTGCCAACTTCACTAAAGACCAAGCATAGGATTGGATGGACATTGTAAGGAGATCTTCTCCTGCCGGGTAGTGACCTAGAAGGGAGCAGAGCCCTTCATAAGCCAAGTTCTTTCATGAGCATGGCTAGACAACTGCACCTTATCATGTCATACTACATGGAGATTTTAATGTCAATTGTACAGATAACATTCCTCTTCTATATGTATATTCAACAATAAAAGAGGGCTATGTTTTCATCATTGCTTTTTATAAACTCTTATTTTCCTAAACTGCAAGTCTAAACTATTACAACCAAATGATAATCAAGCAAAAAACAAACAAAAATAGTCTTAAGTTAAATAAACTAAAAGGTGAGAAGTTTTCACTGACTTTTCTATTCTACAGACTGATGAATAATGCCTGTCTTTCAGTAATCTAATTACTTTGTTGATAATTAGACTCCTCTTATAATAAATTAATTTAAATATTAAAGGCACTTCCCACATATTCTTTAGAAAATTTGTTATTGTTGGACTTTTTTTGTTCTGCCAGATCTGGATGACAACATTTTCTCTCTTAGAAGTAATGAAATAGTCACCTGTAAATCAACACTCTCTAAATTTGTTTTTATACATAGTAATATAGCCTTTGACTTTTTCTAGTAAATGTACCCTGTAAAATCATCAATGATTAATAATAGTAAGTTCTTATAACATGTAGGTAATGTTAGTGAGTCGTCTAAAAGGTATTTTTGTAGCATTATGCACAAGGTGCAGAAGAATTTAAAAATCTTGGTAATGCAGCTGACCTGAAATAAATTAACTGTATTAATTATGTACAGCTCTAATCATGGTTCATCATAAGGAAATTAACTATGATTATCTGATAAAGCAGAGAATTAAATCTTAGACGTTTATAACTCTCAAATGTTGATGCTATTCTTCTGACCTTTGAGTTGTTACTATAGTTATGTCTTGTTTTACATGATGCAATTCATGATTGCAGATAAAGAGTAAAATGTATACATTTTTATGCTGAAAGAAGATTCTTGTTCTGTAGAATTGGATAGCCTGACTGCAGTCTAAACCTGATTACCTTTTAAGGATCATCTTTACAGTAGTGAGGATTAGAATGATTGCTCAACAATGTATTGTTAAGTGGAAACAAAACTGATCATGTTGGAATTGGAGACATCCAGATTTTCCAGATTTTGTGGCAGAAGCTTGCCTTTGCATATTTCCACTGGTTAGAAGTTGAGCGTACTGTACTCACCACTAGTACACCACTGAGCTAGAAATGTCAATAAATTAAATCTGTGGTTGCATTTTTCTTAGGTGATAGAAGAAGGATAGGTTAGAATTTTCCCAGATGTACTTTCTTGTAATATGTAAGTGTTAAAATCCCATCATGTTTTCCATCCTTATAGTGGAGCTTTCTAAAATTCTGTTTCTGGCTTTGTTGGTTCCCCTCTTTACCTGTTGCTTGATCTTGATGTTACTTGCAGCAACACATAGCTGAAGTAAGGATAGGAGTCTGGTTTGTTTATACACTCGTCCCTACACATTTGCATCTTTGAATTTTGCAGATTTGATTATTCACAGATCTGATTAATATGTTCTCTCTAGAAATATCTAGGGCCTCCAGCACAACGCTATGGTCAACTTTAACCAAAAGTCTCACTGAAGGACCTAGAGATGCCTACTCCACTAGGCATTTGTAGCTCCTCCAGCGCAATTCTGTGAGAATGTCTGGCAGATGTTGACCACAGAGTTGCATTGGAGGACCTAGAGACTCCGAGAGAGGTCTTCTCTCAAGTAAAAACATACTGCTTTTGTTATTTGCAGTTTTTCCACATTCACGGGAGTCCTGTGTCCCTAACCCCACCAAATGTGGAGGGACAAGTATATTGGGCTCCACTTGCTAGGGGCTGCTTTTGCTTTGTTTGCTTTGTAAAGGGCTGTACTATAGTCTTTACTGTGGGGAACCAAGGTCTTATCTTACCTCTACTGTTCTGAAGTTTCGGCTCTAATCTGTAGTATTCCAGGTGGAAGCTTGCCTTCCATCTAAATATCCTGTGTTTACAGTAGTAGCAAGTCATTCTTGCGTTTGTATGTGTGTTAACCCATGTGTGTTCATGTTAGTTAGTTTGGCTGATTTTGAACAGACTATCTACATCACATTATTTACAGAGAAATTATTCCTTATTCCAGAGCTCCTGCCAAGGGTTGAGACAGTTGCTTCAACAGTCTAAACGAGATAATTTCAAGTAAGTAGAAACCAAGCAGTTAAATCACTGCAGGAAATATGGTTGCCCATCACATTAACTTTTTAAAAGCATATTCTAGACATGTCTGCTGCTGGATTTGTCAAAGCAGCAATGGCAAAACCTAATCTGTTTTCTCCTTTGTTTTTACTTTAAAACAAGCCGAATGCCTTGATTCTAGTGGGAAATAGTAGTTGCAGGAGACTTCAGAGAGGACTACTCATTTTGGAAAGAAGTATGTTTGCTGCACAGGGTGTGTTTTAAAATAAAAACAAAGGGGGAAAATTAGTTTTTGCCACCACCAAGGCAGTGAACTCTGGAATAGAGGTGGAAGAGGGTGGTAATATATTGTGCTTTCTATTTTTTAAAATCTGTAAAGATAAAAGTGCTGATTTGCTCTACAGTAGGCATTTGATTGTCGATCTGTTCAGAAAGATACATACAAAGTGGTGAGTCACAGTTGTCCCAGGAGCTTTGGACACACAACTGGAAATGTTAGAGATTTAATAAGGAAATAGAACCAGGTCATTTGACCTATTACCAAGTCATCTGAGTTACTGCCTTATCTGTTATGCTTTTGCTCAGCCTCATCTATCTTTAAGGCTGAAGTGGGCACCTTCTCCAGAGCCAGGTTGTCCAAGGAGGGCGTCCCAAGTAGATGGGAATGCTTAGTAGACTTTTCAATGAAAAATAGAATAAAACAGTCTACTTTTCTATTTATGGGATGCAGTGGCTCAAGTGATTAAGATGCTGACTCTGTTGATTGCAAGATTGGCAGGTTGGCAGTTCAAGGTCCAGGTGCTGCATGATGGGGTGAGCTCTTGTCACTAGTCCCAGCTTCTGCCAACCTAGCAGTTTGAAAGCATGCAAATTCAAGTAGATAAATAGGTACCCCTTCGGTGGGAAGGTAAACCGTGTCCTGTGCAATCATGCTGGCCACATGATCACAGAGTAGTCTCTGACAGCGCTGACTCTATGGCTTAGCAACGGAAATGAGCACTGCCCCCTATGATTGGACATGACCAATGGAGAATACCGTTACCTTTCTATTTATATTCTATATTAGTTCACTCTTAACAAATAATATCCTCTCACTCTTTATTAACAAATAAAAGCCCATTCTACTCATATTTTAATTAATAGTTTGGAAAGATTAATTTTACGTTTAAGAAAACAGATCCTTCCCCTTGTTGTTAATAAATGAAATCTCACTCATTCATACTTGATTATTATTAAATGTATATTGTTATATAAATTAACCTTGAATTGAATGCATATGGACAAAGAGACCATGGTGTAGTGGTTTGATCACTGGACTATGACTCTGGAGAGCAAGGTTTGAATCCTGGCTTGTCCATATAAACCCGTGGACAAGTCACATCCTCTCAGCTTCAGAGGATGGCAAACCCCCACTGAAGAAATGTGCCAAGAAAACTTCATAATAGGTTTGATTAGGGTTGCCACAAGTTGGAAATGACTTTGAAGGCACACAACAACAACAACAACATATGGACAATATTATAGCCATTGGCTATAATATTGACTGTCCCGTTTACTATAATGTGTTTAGTTAATTTTTAAATTGATTATACAGGTTGAGTCTCCCTTATCCAAAATTCTTGGGATCAGAAGTATTTCACATTTTGAATGTCTTTGGATTTTGGAATATTTGCCAGCTGTCTACTTCTGCCTTGCAAACAAATGACCAGAAGTGCTGCCATTGCAAAGGTGGAAGTGGATGGCTGGAGGGCTCCCCAGAAATGTCCTGTACAGTAAATTAAAATCATGTAGTATTTGTGGGCTGCAGGGAGACATGAGAGGTGCAGTGCTGCAGAGATATGCAGCTGGAGAAAGACATGCGAAGATTTAAAATCCCTGCTTTTAAAAAAAATCATGAAAAATAAAGTATACTTTCCAATGAGTGGGACAGCAGTGGAAGCAAGGACGGCAGAGAGGAAGACTGGGAGGAGGAAAGAAGCACCAGAAGCTAGCAGATGATAGGACCCAGAAAGAGTGGCTTTGACCACTGTAGAGACCTGCACACTAATGGGAAGTCTGAAATCCAAGTTACTCTCTCCACCTATGTCTGTTTGTAGCCTGCAAATACTGCATCATTTAGCATTATATAAGGGAATTGATTTTGGAATATCTGCCAGCTGCGCACTTCTGCCTTGTGAGTGAACAGCCAGGACTGTCGCTGCCACCACCTTGA
>JAIPUX010001880.1:17430020-17462627 GCA_020142125.1 Phrynosoma platyrhinos
AAGTGAACTTAATTTGCACTATTTCTGGCAGTCTGCAAAGGCCCTAAGAAAGCAGAAGCCTTTATGGTGGGGCCTGCATGGTCCTTGATTAGTCTAGCAGCCATTTAGCTTAGTTTGCCTCTGCTACGTAGGATATATTGCTCCTGGAAGTAAAACCTGTACTAACTATGGTGATCTTTAGGCATATGTTAAAAGTTTTTTCCATTGTGGCTTTCTCAGATTTGTTTTATTGTTGAAATACACTGTTGGTTACTTTTTAAAAGATATCTGTTAGGAACCAGATGCTGGAATTCAAGTCTCAACATTTCTTCCCATTGGTTATGTGGATGATGAGAGTAGCAATCTAACAACATCTGGAAGGTCATGTATAATTTCTACCCTAATGTAAAGAAGTGAATGGCTTTAAAGGAGTTTAAGTAGTATTTTTCTAGGTATGCGACTGTGGGTTTTTTATACAGTTTTTGATAAAATAGTTTTTTTTAAGGAAGATATAAATTTGTGAACAAGTAAAGTTTTCTGGAGATTGTATTTTCTGTGAGATATATGCGTGGGTATGGTTGCCATAATTCTCTTCCACAAAAGCAGGACAAAAATGTAGGACAAAATGTAGGGCATGCAATACAAAATGGAGGACACTACCAACTAAAAACCAAAAACATTAATATAAATTCATGCATCTCAGTCACGCTCAAAATGGAGGAGATTTTCACATTCTTCCTGATTGAAGGTTGAAATGGTTGAAATGTAAGACATGCCCTTTAAAAGTAGGACACGTGGCCTCCTTCCCAAACAAATGCCTGAGACAAGCAGGCAGGGCTTCCCTTGGGGCACCTGCCTCCCTGGTCCTTGGCCTCCCTTGGCTTGGCTCCAGGGAGGGCGGGAGACTCAGGCCTGGGCACGATCATTGGGGTCTGCCGTGGGCATCCGGCAGTGGCCCTCCCTGGCCTCTGCTGCCAGAGGGGCAGCTGTGGGTCTCTCTCAGGGCCTAGAGCCCTGGGCTCCGGCTCCTCCTCCCCATAGAAGGCCCACTCACTGTCCCAAAAGAGGAAGGGGGTTGCAGGGGCCCTGGTTCTGGTGCAGGCCCCCCAAGTCCACCACCAGGAAGAGAGAAAAGGTCCCACCAGGCTCAGGGTGGGCCCCCTGCCCTCCTCCTCCTGAGATGATGAAGAAGAAGGAGCCAAGGGGGAAGTATGTGCAAGAAAGTGTTTGTGAGGGGGAGAGAGCAGACATCCCATCCGACCAAGTAGGCTCCCTCCCTTCCTCCCTCTGTGCTCAGACCCACCATCCAGATGGAGCCCCGCACCACCTCCAAGATGCTCCCAGACTTGCTCAGTGGCAGTGCCCACGTGAACTTCCAAGTCTCCACTGCCAGAATCGGGGCTGGCTGGAAGGGAGACATAATCGCTGGATTCGCCATAGACACTGCCGCCATTACTCGCCCCCTTCTCCCTCAGACTAGCAGCCCTCTCCAGAGGCCCCTTTGCCTCTCTCAGGGCGTCGCGTAAGCTGATTGTACCACAGCGAGGTTAGAAGTGGTGTGGCCAAGATTTCCCCGAGTCTAGCGCTCCCCGTGTTGCACAATTCACGGTCTTTGGCCCAGCTGGTTTGGAAACTGGGACATGGAGTTTGACATGCAATGGGCCGGGACATTTCCTCAAGCCTCAAAACCAGGACTGTCCCACTTTTTGGGGACGAATGGTAACCTATGTGTGGGCCAGCATTTCAGACTACAAAGTTTGGCTTGACCAACTGCCCTTATGCAACTGTGGGTTTTTTATATAGTTTTTGATAAAATGGTTTTATTTATTTATTTATTTATTTATTTATACAGTTTTTGTTTTTGTTTTTTGCTACTTGTGAACAATTTGAAGTGGAATGAACTGTATTTGGAAGATACTTAATGAATATAATGGTGAAGGCTCAGCTTCCTCCGGCTTCTGATGAAGATTCTAGAAATTCCATAAGTGTAGCCTTTTACTGTCAAAGAAATGTAGTGAGGCGGTGTGGCACACACTACTGCCACCTTTCTCCTTTTTCACTTTAATTCTAGTTGGCAGTCCTGAGGGAACTTGTTATCCCCACCCTTGCCACCTAGTTAAGTGTCTTTTGTATGATGTCCCACCTCCAAAACTTCAAAATATTAGTAGTGTGGTTTGTGATTAAAACGTGGACCAAGTGATGTTGGAACAAGAAGAAAAGTTTATTTTTAAAACAGCATATAATAAATATAACTTGCATCAGAACTTGCTACTATAGTCTTTCTTGGTGTTAGACAATTATAACGTTTGTTTCTAATTCACTCACAGTACCTCAGCCACACTGGCTAGCACTATCTATCTGGAGAGAACACCACAGCAACTCTCTTTTTTAGAGCTCTGTGAGTGTTCAGAGTCTCTCCTTTCTAGACTCTAATTCTCCCAAAATACAGTTCCCTCAGAAACACCCTAAAAAACAGCCCTCTCTCTGGCTTAACTTTCTCAAAACTCTCCTCATCTCAACACTAACTCTAACTGTCTGCCAACTGTCAGCCTGGGCTTTTTAAATGCTCCCAGCTGGGATCCCATTGGCTGGCTCTCAGCCGCCTCCTGATTGGCCAGCTGGACTTTCTATTCACCACAGGCGGAAACTAGGTACATGTCAAATTGCTTCCGGTCATGCAGCTGCTAAAGGCACCCAGTTTCTGTTGGGATCAGATAAGTGGCATCCTCCAGTGATCTGTTCCCTTAATTAGAGGATCAAAGTTTTGCATCTTGGGCCTTCAGCTGCTTTAATTTGGACACTGCAACACTGTTGTCTCTCACAGTGATGCTTCTCACACATCCCCAGCACACACTCTTGAACTTGCTGTCATACTACTGAAATTTGGTGGCAATGACAATAAATCATCCATACCCACATTTTAGCATAAAGCTTCTTCTTTTGGGTAAAACAAATGCAAATGTTAAACTTACAGCTCTTCCTGAAGAACAGGTTCATTTATTCTCTTCTTCACTCTCCAGCCCCCATCCCTGCACAGTCCTCTTCCCTTGTCTCATGACCTTTGGCCATAATGTAACATTAAACTCTATACCAGGGGTAGGCAACCTTTCCCCTTTAAGGGCCGAGGGACTTCAGCTCCCAGAATCCCAGGAGCTATTGGCCAACATGGCTGAGGCTTCTGGGAGCTGAAGTCCCTCGGCCCTTAAAGGGGAAAGGTTGCCTACCCCTGGTCTATACTAATACAACTGTGAGTTATGCTAGCCACGCTCCTCCTTAACTGAAGTTAGTAAACAAAGGAATGCTTGGACATTAGGGCCCCGTTTTTCTCTTTATCATTCAGCACACACCTGACATAGGGAGAAACAGGTCTCTTATGCCTTTATGTGCCTCTGTTCATACATGGAATTAGTGCTCATAAAGATATTGTGTGCATATTTTATCTTCAGTATCTAATTTTTAAAGTTTTGAATATGCTTCATAATTAGCAAGTATATAATTTAGTACACAAGTTGTTTAAAATGTTTGACAATAAGGTTAATGAAAAAACACAGAAGAAACAGATGAAAAAAGGGGTTGCTTGAATTTTCAGGGTTTAGGTTTTAGTTGTTTACTAAAACAGGTTTAAATTCCCCTTATGACTGACCAGGAGATTATTGCACCACTAAATAAACCTTCTTACCTCTCCCGAATTCAGTCTTAATTTGGGCGGCATCCAGATACTATCACAGGGATTTTGCCACCAAATCCGCGGAAATCAGAAAACTCCCGGTTTTGAAAAGAAGTGTGCTGAGCACCCCTGGGGCCCAGGCTCGACCTGGGCTGGACGTGGGTGGTGAATTCGGCAGCAAAATCCCTGTGATAGTATCCAGATGCCGCCTGAATTAAGATTGAAGTCGGGAGAGGTAAGAAGGTTTATTTTAGCAGTGCAATACATTCACAGGAGCGCTCTTTCTTGTCTGGATTAAGTTTCCAATTGTTTGCCCTCATTCAGTCCATTACTGACAGCAGACATTGATTTAGCACAGAGGCAGCTTCCTTGGGATTGTATGGAAAGGAAAGATAGAGTTGGGTGTCATCAGCATACTGGTGACATTCAATTGCACGACTCTGGATAACCTCTCCTAATGGTTTCAGGCAGATGTTAAATAGCAAGTGGGACAAAACTGAACCCTGAGGGACCCTGCAGGCCAATGGCCATGGAGTTGAGCAGGAATCCCCCAACATCACCTTCTGGGTCCATCCCTCCAAGAAGCACCGGAGCCACTGCAGAATAGTGCTCCCAGGTCCCATTGCAGAGAGGTAGCTCAGAAGGATACAGTGGTCAGTGGTATTGAAATGGTATTGAAAGCCAGATTGAAATGGATCTAGATAATCATTTCATCCAAGAAGCCCTGGAGCTGGGAAGCCATCACATGCTCTAGAACCTTGTCCAGAAAAGGAATATTGGAGATCCAAGCCAAAATCAGTACCAAGCCACCATATAAACTTGCAAGTTTAGAGACTGTAAAAATTGTGCATGAAGTACATTTTAAATTGTGAAGCTCATCATTTGATTCATTGTGAGTGATTAACTAAAGAGAGAGCACAGTAGAAACATTAGTTGACAGAATACCAATAAATAAATGATAATACTAATATTACTATTCTTAAAAGGAACCCAGCACCATAGTTTCTGTAAACAAGCAAATACCATTTCTTTATTTTATTTATTTGTATAACTTAAAGCCCACCTTTCTCCCAATTAGCAGCAACCCAATGTGGCTAAAACTTTCATGAAGGAGTGGAATCAGGAACTTTTATTCTTTCTAACTGATCTATAAACAGCTAAATTTATTTTGCAGGTGATACGAAGAAGTAGTGATGAGGAAAAGCTGTTGTGCTTGGTTCGTCAGCGTGCAGGACACCACTGTCAAACTGCTGTCATTGTGATACTTATTTTGGCTTGGGAAGGGATCCCTCATCTTCTGGCAGACACACTCTACAAGGAACTGACCCAGAGTCTCAGAAAATACGGCTGCCCAACCAGCCGTAGGTGTGCACTAAATGAGGAGTAAGTGCACTCCAATATAATGATGCTCAGATGCTAGATAATTATATTAGATTGCCTCATCTAATTACCAGCTTGACTCTATTTAGTCTTTTAGATTTCAGATTATAGCCATAATACATAAACCTGAAGTAACTTTCGTGTGGCATTATGTTACTGCTATTCAGTAGGTTGTAGACTGCCATTCTAAGTGGAGTGTGCGGGAGGAAAAAAATGACATTTTTTTCTGTTTTTGTTTCTATCCTAAGCCATAATGGAGTTATATGAAAGCAACAGTTTTTCCCCCATTGTTGTTTAAGAGCATGCTCTTTACTTGGGCCACAGCTTGTTGTGCTGCATATGATGTCAAGAGATCAAAGTGCAGAATACCTTTATATAGCCATTTACAAATTCAACATATTTCAATAATTAGGCCATTGACTAGAAAATTTCTCAGGAGGTAAGTGTGTGGCCAAGTGGCACTGCTTTTATGCAGTCTATCGAAAGTGCTACTTCTAATAAGAACTCTCACAAATCAGCTATATCCAAATAATGTTTCAGATTTTATTTTAATTTGGTTCTGCTACATCAATATGCTTTTGTTTCAAAATACTGTTTTCCATAAACCTTAGTGGCCTACATATGTGCATATATTTAGTGCAGTTCAGGTAACGTGAAGAGAGAAAGCTGTTTATTGTTATATTTTTAATTACTCACATGAAAATTGAATGAGTCAGATTTCTACCTATGGATATATCCGCAACACATAGTTACAACATTTTTATATGGTTTGTAAGTGACGTGGCTCCATCCTTTGGAATCCTGGGATTTGATGAGGTGTCTTGAATTCTCTGATCCACTCCCCAAACTACAACACTAGAGGTATCTAGCAGAGGATTTTAAGCACCTCATAAAACTACAAATGCCAGGATGCCATACTATGAAGCTGTGACAATTATAGTGGTACCAAAGTGCCATTATTGTATAGTGTGGATACACTTTATATTTTATAAGCAGAAATCACATATGTCATGTTAGGACATACTTATGAATCAAAAGAGTTTTTAAAGTTCCTCTTCCAGATTACTGAGACAGACATTTTGTAGTGTTTGATATCAGGCCCACAGAAGTATTTTTAAAGCAGCTGCTTTGAATGCTCAGATAATTTATAAAATAAGTTGGAATACATTATCCACATCATTTTTCTAAAAATAATTATATAAATGGGTTCCTGTAGCAATTTAAAGATTTTATACATGGAAAATAGTATAGCTAACACATTTGATGTAATTTTCCCCGTATCAGCTCACAGTCACTTCAAGTCCATGATCTTTAAGGGCTGTTCAGCAGTGGAACAGATTACCTCAGAAGATGGTGAACTATCCTTTATGGAGTTTTTTAAACAGAGATTATATGGCCATATGTCAAGAATGCCTTAGCTGCTGATTTCTGCACTTGCAGAAGGCTGGCTAAATGACACTTGTCCTTTCCAGTGCTATGATTGTATGATCAAATGTGACGCTGGAATTCAGCTTTTGACACACATCCTTAAACCAGATACAGTTATACTGAAAGAGGGAATGGGTCTGTGGGTCTGTTTCTCCCTCAGTGATTGAACAAATGTGATACTATTATCTGACACACTGAGAACAAAGAGTAGACCAAAAATGAGTGCTGCTTGTATTTATCATGAGTGTGGAAGCACTTTGTTAAAATTAATCTGTTATTTCTAAATTGCTAAAATCTGTAACAGTAACTTTAAAATTGGTTATTTTAGTAATTGAATGCCAGCAATGTCAATATTTTTGGTAATCATTACTGGATCTTGCAAATTTAATTTGTTACTGGACATTTTTAAAATTTTGAATGATACATTTTTTACATTTAATAACTTAGTGAACAATTAAATGAATTAATTAATGGATCACTTTGTGTAACCATTGTGCAAATATTTAACATTAATTAATGATTACTTTTCAACAGTTTGACATTATTGTATGAGCACCATTACTAATGTTTTCAGGATCTAACTCATAAACCCTCCCATAGGCTGTTTCCAGTGTTGTATTGGACAGATCTTCCTTTGGATCTGTGTATGTGGGGGAGGGTAATGGTCATGTTCAAGGAACAAGATAAACTGAAATGTTTACTCTTTGCATTTCTCCACATCCATCATGTGGGGAAAGGTTTATGTCATGTTTTTAATCACTAATGATCTGCAGAAAAGTTCTGAGCTCTTATGAGTCCACATGGAAGAGTTTTACTATGTCTTACACTTTTTTTAAACTGGACTTATAAAAAAAACACCCTGGTAAATGACTATGTGTATGTTTTGCCTAGAATTGTTGAAAGTTTATTTAAGGCATGCATTTTGTAGAATCTTGGTAGCTGAATATCACTTACTTGAATCTTCCACAGCCGTACCTGTGCCTGTCAAGGTCTCGATCCGGAAACATGTGGAGCATCATTCTCATTTGGCTGTTCATGGAGCATGTATTACAATGGCTGTAAGTTTGCCAGAAGCAAAATCCCAAGAAAGTTCAGACTTCTCACAGATGATCACAAGCAAGTAAGTGTCCCTCTTCTGCATTTTTTTCTTCCTCAGAAGAATTTATAATGTTAATTTTAAGAACTAAGTGTTGGCAGGATGCAGGCAGTTTATTCTGAACCACCACTTTAGCACTTGCAAATACACAGTTTGTAAACACATAAGTGTCAACACTTTATCTGAAATATTTTCAAATAATTCCCTCCATCCACCCCAGCAGAACTTGAAAATGTTATTGTTTGGACTATAGCGCCTAGAATTTCTCATGCTGGCTTTGGGATTTTGGGAACTGTAGTCTCAAAAGTAACTTTTCCTAGTTCTGTTCCTCAGCCACAACTACATGGTTTATATCAGGGGTAGGCAACCTTTCCCCTTTAAGGGCCGAGGGACTTCAGCTCCCAGAAGCCTCAGCCATGTTGGCCAATAGTCCCATGTTGGCCAATAGCTCCTGGGATTCTGGGAGCTGAAGTCCCTCGGCCCTTAAAGGGGACAGGTTGCCTACCCCTGGTTTATATGTCTTGGTTGCATGCCACTGTGAGAGAGTTCTCTTCATAGCAAACACTCCTATTGTAACGGGTTTTTTTTTTTTTTTTGCTTGTCATATTATTTATCCTTTTGCATTTGGTTGACTTACTGACTCTTTCTCAAAAATTATTGTTTCATGCCTCCATAACGTACCCTGCCAGTGTAATTTACATACATGAATGGACTGTATCCCCTCTTTTAAAAATTTAAGGATTGACTTCCAGTTACCTTCAAGATGTCAGTTAAAAATATAAGTTCAACCAAGTGTAAATTTGGAACGCTTCACAGATGGCGTGTCATCCTTGCTAGTCTTTATCCTTCCAATGTATGTACTGAGGCAAGGAATAACATCTCACAACTCTTAGTTCATGAGTAAACAAAATCATTCTCTTCATAAGATGTGTTTTGTCACTGTTTTTATTAGGTACCTTTTTATTTTAGCTAAATACTGAATATTGATCATTTTGCAGATGACAGAAAGCTAGGATGTGTAGCAATGCAAATGCAGAAGAAGATAGATTCAAAAAAAAGACAGATATGGATCATTTGAACAACTGGACGGAGTGAGATGAGGTTAAATATAAAGAAGTATAAGATTATACTTTTAGGTAAGAATAGCATGTAGTATATAGGTAGAGAAGTCTGTTGTCTAGAAAGCTGTCAAGAAAACAATATTGGCTGCATAACAGAATTTTGGGCATATGAGAGTTCATAAGGTTGAGCTGACACTGAGTCTCAGAGTCACACTGACTTTGTCCCTTCCCTCCTAAGGATGTGAGGCTTTGTTTGGAAATTAGCTTTTGTTAACCATGGCTTCATATGTTGTTCCAGCCTGCCAGCCTGCAATGAATATTAACCATGGTTTGTTTGAAACAGCTCAGCTTCAAAACAGGAGTTATGTAGCTGCCTTTTTATAACAAACCATAGTTATGATTAACCATAATACAGGGTTTGAGTGGCACACTAAGAAGAAGAAGAAACTTAAGAGAAGCATTTTTAAATCTTTTGTCATAGGAGATTATCACACATGCCTTATCCCGTTTTTTACCTGACGGGATACACGTACATATAACTGTCAGTAACGGATCTTACCGCATTCTTCCATGGCCACGAGTATGCAGCCCGGGCTTATTCTGCGGCTTTTCAAGAATGGGATTTTCCCATCCTTGAAAAGCCTCAGAATAAGCCCGGGTTGCATATGGGCTGCATATGCCTGGCCATGGGAGAATGCAGTAAGGTCCATTATTGACAGTTAAATTAATGGGGAAAAGACAGGATAAGGTGCATGCAGTCATCTCCATAATTACCAGTCTAGTGAAACCTAATGTTGTGCATCATCTTGTGAAATACAGTTATAGAGAGTATTGTGCATGAAACTCTGGCTAATTAAGACAAGCAAAAAAGTTTGTTAGCGTATGGCAGTCATCATTCTTCATACCTTCTTTGTTTTCCTTTTGTAGCCATCCAGCGTATTTGGTGGAGTGACAGTGATTTTTAGTGGGTGGATGGCTGGGGAAGCAGATAACAAGATTCATATTTTCCATGAAATGTCATATCACTTATTCTGTTCTTAAATTCCATTTTGAAAATAATGTTTGCCCCTTTTAAAATAGTGGAATATTTTTCCTTGCTTAAAAAGTTATACCTTGCCCGAATTCCACATTTCTGTTTCTAAAACTACTGTGTCTTTGGGTATATCCACCAACTACTGTTGGAGGTTCAAGTGAGTGTTGTGGCTTAGAAAGTAGAAAAGGGGGTACAAATCTATATTAAAGCAGTTCTGAATGTGCAGTTAAGCAAATGTGATCTTCAAATTGTTATCAATTTTTGTTTCTAATCATCATCATCATCTATACTCCACCCCTCTTAGTTTTGTTACTGCCTTTTTCCTCTAAAGAGTTTGTGGTCACAATACATTGACAGGTGACGTAAAGGCACATGCAGATACAAAGAGTTTGGACTGTGATTATGAAGTCCCCATCTAATCTTTTCCAGAATCTCACAGGATAGCCAATTAGCAAGCTCCTTCTATTAGTTTTAGCCTCCCTTTCTTTATCTGCTATATAAAATTAGTAAGAATGACCTACTTCACAGGAATTCTTGCTGTTTGCAAGGACTATTGAAATGTTTGTGAAAAGTTTAGAACATTTTAAAACACTATATACAGTCTTCCCTCCATATTGGCGGACTTGCTATCTGCAGGTTTAATCATCTGCGGATGGCAAGCCCCCATTTTGGTTAATGGTGACGCATGGACACGACTGCACTAGCGGATGCGTGCGTGCCATGCCATGCCACCATTAATTTTAATGGGGCTTAAGCATTGGCAGATTTTGGTATCCATGGGGGTGGGGGTGGTCCAGAACAGATCCCCTGTGAATACGGAGATCCGACTGTAAATCTATTATTACTATGCATATATAGCAAATTGCCAAATACAATATTCAATACACACAATAAACATATGCCTTTTATTGCTAACTTTGATATCCCTTCCAACAGACTCCAGTAGCTATTTGTCTGGGAAAAGCAGTCCATACATGGAAGAGGTACTTGGGATTTTTTGTTAAAATATTTTTGTGTGTCAGGTGATTAATTTGTTGACATGCTTCTCCTTTCCTTGACAAATTCACAAAAAATATTGCTGTGTTTTACCACTATGGTAGTAAGCTTACATGGAAAGTACATGTGAACCACAGGAAGCTGAATAAATATGGTACTGAGGCTCTACTGATACTGCTTTCATAATTTTACTGGTCTGCTCACAAACTGTAAAGTTACAGGATGATTTCTCTATGTGTCTAGGAAGAAAATCTAGAAAATAATTTGCAAACGTTAGCTACTGATGTGGCTCCACTGTATCAGAAGCTTGCCCCTGATGCTTTCCAGAACCAGGTAGGTCTGGTAAAAGCTGCATGATTTAAATATACACTGTTGCTGTGTGATATTTTATTCTGTTTAATTGCTGATAAAAAGAGAAAAGCATAACAAGTTTTAATATGACACTTGATTTAAATGCTCATACATCAGTAGTTGAAGAGGACTTTCTGCTACCTTCACAGGTATACTGAAAAGTGTAGATTAAACTGCAGTTCTGCACAGATTTAGCTGAGTGTAAGTCCTATTAAATACAGTGGGGCTTGCTTCTGTGTAGGCATTCATAGTATTGGCTTGTTAAGAGGATTAGGGCTCTCAAATTCCTGCTCTTTATGTCCCTTATTTGCTAACCTTTAGTTCCTCACAAACTACTTTTGTAGCATACACATCTGAATTGGATTCATCATCCTTACTGCTTATCACTGTATGTCAGATGCTTGTAACTCCATAGTCCTTCCAAAATGTAGCTTTAATTAGATGTTTAGATGTAAATTCTGATTCTTGCTTTAACAATGATTAGCAGACAATTTTAACAATAATCCATGGTGTCAGACAGCATTTTGTCTGTGCAGACAGTTACTTCAAATAAGAGTCGGTGGGATTTGAAGTGATCCAGTCTTCTCTCCAAATAATTGCCTTGTATTTAGGTGGAAAATGAGCATCTTGGCCCTGACTGTCGGCTTGGGATCAAAAGTGGACGACCTTTTTCTGGTGTCACAGCTTGCATTGATTTCTGTGCACATGCCCATAAGGACACACATAACATGCACAATGGAAGCACTGTGGTATGTCTTATTTGGGGGATTCTGTTTCGTACTTGTGACTTTTTACTTTCTAGTTGTGGCTTGCTTATTGCTCATAGATTGCTTTCATTTTCTAATTTGTTTGTGTTCTCTACATTTTTGCCATGTTAAATTGTAATGTTTGACAAACAAGCCACATTTATACAGTTTAGAGTTGCAGTAGACGTACAATAAATAATTACATTCTCATTTTATTCAAGTTGATTGCTCCTCTAAACAGAGCTGTGGTTCATGGAACTGCAGTTCCAAGGAGAATTCTGTTGTATTTGAAGGCATGTGAAGGGATATATCCAGTTGATGTAGTTAAAGCTCATTAATTTTTCTGGACTGATAGTTGTCAAGGATCCATAATTAAAAACACAGGTACATGTATGCTATCTGCTCACATTCGCATGGGTCTGTCTTCCAAAATAGGAATCCATCATTTCCTCTAGGAAGTAAATACATTCACAGGTTTTAGTAGATAAATTAAGTTTGCGAATGTCTTTATAGATTTTGTGTCTTGAATAGTTGTTCATAAATATTTGTCAGTAAGGTAACTGTACTCCAGGTTAGTCTATTTTCTTCTTTTCTCTGATGTTAAAAGCAGAAATAATACAACATAAAAATAGCTTCGCAAAGTTAAAACTCACAGAATAGTTGATTCTGTAAAATACTGTTGCATATGTTGGCATATTCATAAATGAAAATTTTAAAATTAAATGTAGACATCTTGGGCATTATTGTAGCAAGGGAGAGAACTTGGGTGACCAAAGAGGTCTGTTTTTCCATCCCCATTTGACATGATGTTGTCTCTGTGGAGGAATGCACAGTCTTGTCAACTTGGGGGGGGGAGAGGCCACATCCACCCACCATTATGATCTCCTTGATTCACCGAGAGAAAGTAGAGAGCCTTTGCTACCCCTATCCAGCATAAAAAATTGACTTATATAAGGTTCTTTGGTGGAGAAGCTGGCCTCAGGTCCACCACACTAGTTCCCCTGCTAGAGACATGGTGAAATCTTCATGTTCACCTCAGAACCATTCCCATTCTGGCATTCTTGCTGCTCCAGGCAGCCAGGATCCTATCATCATTCAAGTGTTCCCCTTGTGACTCCAGGAAGTGCAACAGGGCCTGGCCCCCAAAATCCAAATCATAGGACTTGGCAGCCAAGGGGAGGTTCTTACAGGAGATGTAAGGTGAAGATGAGAGGCTTGTGGCAATTACTCCCTTCATAATCAGTATAAGAGTACAGCAGGGAAATTTTACTGTCCTCTTCTTTTTAGGGTTAAGATTAGAGATACATTCAATCTTGTATAAGGCAGCTGCATTAGAGAGCAGGAAATGTTAATCTTACCTTACTGAAGTAAATCTGTCCTCCGATATGCTTTTCATGGAAAATGTATTGTGTATTCTGCCGAAATACCCTAAAGGCATCAGATCCCATCTGATCTTGGAAGCTAAGCAGGGTCAACCCTGGTTAGTACTTGATGAGAGACTGCCAACACCCCCAAACACAGATCTTTCATCATTTACACTGGGAAGGGGAGACTGCAGGGGAGATGGGGGCCATTTCTTCCTGCACTCACACAGTGGGCTATACCAGTATACCTCACAAGACTGAAAGTAATGTCATATCATTTCCTGTTTCAATTTTGGTTGATTTCAGCTGGTTTGGTGTTTTTAAAAAAGGTTTTGGAGCATGTAGGAAAGTGGGGAGTTATGGGGGCAAAACCTCTGTGTCTGGCCTGATTCTGACCCATTTTAGGCAGTTCTGGAGGTGAAAATTGCCCAAAAGTTTTGTTAATTAAAAAAAATTGATGGGGGAGGGGGTGTCGGAAGTTTGGGCGTGCTCCAAGAGCTACAAGTTGGAGCCCAGAGGGCTGCATGCATACTCTAGGCTGCACTTTGCCTGCCCCTGACTTACACCTTCTGAGAATACATTAGCCCTCCTTGTGGGTTCTAGACAAGACATATACCACTATCATCATCAATTTATGTAGTGCCATCAATGTGCATTGATATGGCCAGATTACTTTCGTGCAGTTATCATGCAGGCTTGATGACGATCAGATATTTCATTTGGTACAGAACATATAACTACCAAGGAATGCCATACACTGCAGGCTGTATTTCATAGGAAAGAACTGGCCAAACTACCTATGAGTACACCTTGCCTAAGAAAACCCTATGAAATCCGTGAGCTTGCCTAAAGTGGACAGGTGACTTGAAGGCACGTATGGGAGGAATGGAAACTAAGCCATTTATGGGATTTTATAGTTCGGGCAGCTGGAAATGAATTTTAGGAACAATATTTCACCCTTATGCACACAAGTGGATCTGCATGTATACACACACACCTACATATATTTATGCATCGATAGATAGATAGATAGATAGATAGATAGGAGGAGAGAATAGAGGATACAGGTGCCTCTATAATATTGTTCTTTCTTATTAGTACCTAAAAAGGTAAATATCAATATGTTGTTCACTTAAGCTGGATACCAAGAATTCGTATCTTTTCTCTCTCTTTTGGGCTAGGTTTGTACTTTAACAAAAGAAGATAATCGCACAGTAGGGGTGATACCAAATGATGAACAGCTGCATGTGTTACCTCTTTACAAAATTTCACAAACAGATGAATTTGGCACAGAGGAGGGGCTGGAAGCCAAGATAAAAGCTGGGGCAATACAGGTGCTTACTGCTTTTCCACGAGAAGTAAGAATGTTAGCTGAGCCACGCAGAGCAACAAAGAAGAAGAAATCAGAAACAAAGAAGCAAGCTTCAGCAGAAAAGAAGAATTCTACACCTGCGAAGGGGAAAAATGGAGTATCTGAAAATAACAGTAAAGCTTCACAGAACTTAGGTAGGTAAAGTACACAAATTTTCAAAAGTTACCAGATGCTGATAGAAATCTGCTAGTATAAGAATAATGTCAGTTCTTAAAATTTGAAAGCAATCAAGTTCCTAGAGGCATGGATTGTAGTGTATCTGATACGTGATGTTGAAACAAAGGTAAATTTTAGGAGTTCACAGCATTTGAGCAGTACATTTAATAAAATAAATGATTTGCTGCACATACGCACTTGACCACATAAAATGTGCCAAATTTTATTATAATAAAAATGCTGTATTAAGAGAGTAGGATTATATATAGCAAATGTTCACATGGTTTGACAAGAATAAAGAGCTGCTGTACACACAAACTGTGTGCTCAGGCAGCTCTTAACTGACGATTCAAAATTAGAAATTACATTCACACTTTCAAGCAGGGACTCCCTTCCCGTTGGCTCAAAGTATAGCATCTTAGGGGCATCTTGTGTTCCTCCTTTCTCATTTTCTTGCTACATTAAAACAGTCATTGTGAGTTATCTTCTGAATAGGTACAAGGTTCCTCCTCAATAAGCATTTTTCTTTTAATTCTGTGTTGACTTTGTCCAAGATTTGGTAATCTGCCATCTGTACTTAATGCAGCCTCCTCCTCCTAACATTCGTTTTGTGTCTGTTGTCTCCAGTTGACAATCTGCTCAGCTCATATTTCCTGCTCACAGTTTTTACCATGTTTTTCTTAAGTTTTTGCTTTTCTGTAATGATAGGTAAATGTCTTTGTCTTTTCCTTTGCCTTTGCCGCTTCACATATGACATCTTTCTTGTGTAGAAATAATCTCAAGGTAGAGGAAGAACAGGGGTTTTTTAAACATATGTCTTAATGGCTGGCTATGAAAATACTGAATTGTTGGTCCTTTTACATGACATCTGTTCTCATCCTCTCTAGCTTCATCTTAACCATCTCCTCTTTCCATTTATGTTCCTGTTTATCCCAATTCTAGCACCAAGACTTGCCCATGTGATACATAGTGTTAGTCATCTGAACATGCACTATCACTTTTATGTTTCCTATATATCGTATGCCTTGTTTATCATCTCCAGTAAATTATTTTTGATTATTCTTGTACCTGTTGAGGTTTAAAAATCAGACAAGTTGCAAATACTTGGGTTTAAGGTTATGTTTTATCACTCATTTATATATTCATTATTTATTATTTATGTTCAATAAATATGCAGAATTGGCCTAAGACAGAAAAGATAATTGCTATACAAACTATAAGATCTTGCTAGAATTTTGAGAATCCTACTTTTCACGAAGGAACACTATTTTTTTTTATTTTTGACAGTTAAGAGGGATATTCTTTTTAAAATGTTATAGCAATTTAGAAATAATGCCTTCCCTAAGTAGAAATTCAAATTACTGTAATGCACATATATAGATAGATAGATGTGTGTGTGTGTATTGTAGAAATATGAACAAATAAATTTGAAACATTGTAATGTTTTCCTCCCTTAGGGAACAAAACTAATACATTGCAAACTGGGACAAAAATGGATTCTGGAGATCATCTTTCAGCCATAAAACATACTTCAGACACTAATAAAAATTGCTATGTATTAAAGCAATATGCTCCTTCCTCACCTTTAAAGCTGGATAGTTTACCCCATTGTTCTCCATTAACTCACACAGCTGGTGATATAATGCCATTGACTAACAGTCAACAAGATTTTTCAACTCCCTACGGGTATTTGCAGTGCAGCAGTAACAAACCTCTTATGGCACCCAAAGGTAAGAACTTTGATGTGTCCATTACTGATCATACTGGAATTTCATTGGAAGAGATGAAGAATGATGGCCTGTCCCCATGTCTACAAGATCTTGCTGTTTCAAAGTCCACATCCAACAGAGAGAACCTGCCCCACACACTTGAACAAAAAGTAGTCAACAAGCCAAATTGTGAAATTAAGTTAGAAAACTCTCCTGTCTCACAGTTGGGTAATTCTTGTGAGTCATTATTGCTGTTGAATGCTTCAGAAGATATAGTCAGAAATGAAATTAATTCTTCCCAGGAGCATCCAGTGCAGAAAAATGGTTTCATCCAAACCCCAAATTGTGATTCTGCTTTTGTGGATACACAGCCAAATACCGAGCTCCTAAAATGCACAGATCCTGAAGAAAAAGTAGAGGAAATGTGGTCAGACAGTGAACATAACTTTTTGGATAATGACATTGGTGGCGTAGCTGTAGCACCATCACATGGCTCCATCCTAATTGAATGTGCACGACGTGAACTACATGCTACAACTCCTATTAAAAAGCCAAATAGGAATCATCCCACACGGATCTCTTTAGTCTTCTACCAACACAAAAACTTGAATGAGCCAAAACATGGAATAGCGCTGTGGGAGGCAAAAATGGCTGAGAAGGCAAAAGAGAAAGAAGCAGAAAAATTGAGCACTGAAAATATCAACCTCCAAACCAGTGGCAGAAGTGCCCAGCAGCCCAATGCCTCTAGAGAGATTTTCTGTGAAGACAATGAATTCAACCAAATCCCATCCCGCCGAGCATTAACTGTAACTCATGATAACATCGTAACAGTGTCTACTTACGCCCTCACACGGGTTGCAGGGCCATATAACCATTGGGCATAAGTTTTTATAGCAACTACACTTTTGCCTTGGAGCAGTGTTACACAATAATTCCTAAAGGTGCTGTCAAAGAACAAAGTCTTCTATGGTTTACTCTTTCTTCATCTCAACCATTTTGAAGGCTGAGGTTTAAAAAAATTTTTTTTTCTTAAACTGTGACTTTGTATATTTTAACATCTGGTGATTCTCAAGCACATTTTAAGCAAAAAAGTATATTGTATAGTTAAATGATTTTGACTAGGTTATTAACCCTAATTGAATTATTCAGTTTATTACCTTTTCAGAATTTATACTTTGGTGCTTTGAATCGTCTGTTTACTATGAATGGGCTTTTTATAACGATTTTAACAGATTTCACCTTATTACAATATAAAATCAAGTTAGACAGTATTAGCTATACACAGCTCTTGGTGCTTAATCACATTAAACAGTTAAAGATAAGCTGGTTTTATTTCTTCATGGTGCCATTGCTCCAACAGCTTCCAGTCACTGCTGTGAAGCCCAACTCGAGGTTTAAAAACCAATGATGATTTTATCTGTGTATAGATTTTTCATATATATATATATATATATATATATATATATATATATATAGTTTGTATGTGAGAGAGAACCACACAGATCCACATACAAACAATATCACTAGTGGTGGTTGGAGGTTGTAAGCTGTAAATAGATATATTTAAAAGCACTTTCTATTTTTAAAGTTAACTTGAAATAGTATAAGGATAACATTTGTCTAAGGTTTGTGCATTCTCTACCAAGGAGTTTATTTTTTTTCTTATTGTATAGAGGTCCATATTGCTACAACAACAGTTCATATATATATTAAAGATAGTTGGTTTTTAGGCTCCCCTCCCTTTCCCCAGAGAAATTTTTGGTTTGTTTTAGAACAAAAGGCTAATAAATGCAGACAATTCAATATTTAAAAACAGAAATTAAGAAGCATTTTGTCCATACCTGTATTGCTATGGTATTTTGTTGCAAGAAATTTGCTATTGTTTATTTGAGCAATAAGTACTGTACATCAATCCCGTTCTATGTTTGTCTCTCCATGTGGAGCATTGAAAGTTACATATGGAAGCTAAATGTTCCTAGAGCCTCAGGGGTAGAATTGTTATGGCATCTGAAACTGCCTGCCTCTAGAGCTGCCTTATTAATATTCTGGATTTTAAAAGAGAGACTTGCAGTATCTATTTGAGTTCATTAAAATTTCCAGAATGTTCATCAACTGTTGTCAATTCAAGAAAGGGTTTATTAGCATGCAGCCCATTCCTATGCATGTTTACTCAAAACTAAGTCCCACTGTGTTCACTGGAGCTTGTTCCCAAGTAAGTTAACATAGGATTGTAGCCTTATTGTATACTTTTCCTGTTCCGTGTAAAAAGAGAGACAGTAGCATCCAAGTAGCTTTCTAAGGCATTAGTTCCAAGTTGTACATAGGAGGGACTAGAACATGCAGGATGTCCTATATTCAATCCCAGACATCTCCAGTAAAAAAATAAGAGATATCAATAGGCAGGGGTTCATATTGTGCTATGTCTCTAAATGTATTGCAGCTGCATCATAACTTGTGAATTATGGTCATCTTTTTCCCCCTTAAATGTTTGATTGATGCATTACTTTCCCAGGAATTACAGATGTACAGTCTTTATTAACTTTTTTGAAGGTACCAGCTCAATCAGACTGGCAAACTGTGGACATTTCATCCTACAAACTAACTTCCAATTTGTAGTTTCTGCCAGAGTTTGGTATCTCTCTCCCAGAGCTTGAAAGATTTCCTTTTTTGACTTAGAACCCTCACAGATCCCTATGCCAACCTTGTCACTGAGTGCAAACTGAGGGATTTGTGGTACAAAATCTGTAGTACAAAAAGGAAAATTTCCAAATTCCATATAAAGGTTGCTCAGGTTTTGAATCAAATACTTTGAAGAAGAAAAATCGAACAGGCATAACCATAGCAAACAGAACTAGGTCCAAGATGTTTCACTATATGTGATGAAGGATGCATCTGTCAATGTACAAATAGCTGACCAGGTAGCTGAACCTTGCTCCAATACTGGTGGCAGGACAAGATACTCCACCTGATCTGTGGATAGCAGATTAGTTTAGAAGGCGTAGGGCAAGATGTATGGCACACAGAGTAGTGTCCTTCCACTTTGCCATGACTACTCATTGCTCTCAGGTAGCCACTTAACTCTGAATGATTCAGCAACCACAAGCTTTGGCATCAGTCTTAACAAAGATCTTAACATCTGAAATCATACACTAGTATGTACATGAACAACATCTCTCCCTGCTGCTGTTGAATTATGAGAAGCTGACAGAAAAATACTTCAGATTTTTAGGTAGACACTGACAGGTCTCATGGAAGGAAGGAGTCTAAATTCCTAGACAGCAGCATCAGATTTTTAGTTGACTAGATAGATGCCTTCAGTTTTTGCTACCTGATAATGTGAATGCATGTGGGGGTACTAACAGATTTAAGTGTTTGAGTCCCATGGCCAAGTGAATGACCTGAAAGCAACTGTGGTGCCATATTAGTCAAGTTAAAGAGTTAAAGGGCTAGGACTGATTAGACCAACTTGAATAACAGGGCAGTGGGAGACTGATGTAAATTCAGGTGTGGTGTGATGGGTGAAATATGTATAAAAGTCTGCCACAGAAAAAGCAGATTGTGTGGATCAGACTGTAATTTCAAATACTACATTAACCAATTTACCTTGTCTGGATAGTGGCATTCTAAACATCAGGGGAAGATAAACAGACTCTGTTCGAAATACTGTAGGGTTCTACCTTTCTCTTCTCTTTTTTTTTTCTGTGCAATTTGGTTATTTGAACAAACCAAACATAGACTCAGTACCAACTTTTGATAAGAATTATGCATTTAAATATGCAGGAGATAGAGAATGTATGGACATTGACCAGCCCAGCTCAAATCATTGCACTCTGAATTATGATCATTTATATGACTATTAGTTGTCATCCATAAGGTAAAAGCTCCCTGTGGTAAATTCCACAGGTACAAACAAGAGATTGAAGTTTTACCAATAATATACTTGATAATATATTGTAGTGGTGCTGTAATTAATAGTGTCTAGACCTGCTCTTTTGCAAAACCTAGACAAGGTGCTTTTATTTTACTTTGTTTTTTGAAGATGCCCAACACAGTCATGTGTTCAGCCTGAAAATGCTTTGCTTGGAGAGGGAGTGGACATATGTGAATTCTTTAAATTACTCAGTCAATTGATTTTTGTTCTGTAGAAATGCCAATGGTGAACTTATCTTGACTGGAGCTTTTTTGCCCCCAATCCAGGGCTTTGGGAGAACCCCACAAGAAACTGCATTCCTGTATGTAGAGTTCCTCATGTTCTTTCTTGATTAAAAGCCACTATGCCCTTGAACAGTACAGATAAAGTGTTGGGCAAAGCAAAGAGTAAGGATGGGATATGGATCAGAGCTTAGAAGAGTTGGCTTAAGTTCCCAGAATTCCTCAGTCAGCATGACCAGCATACAGGGTGATTAAAAAAGAATGGTGCAAAGCCGAATCACTCAGTATTGATGTGTGTTTGTGGGATTCCAGGAGTCTATGGGGCTGAATAGACCGGCAAAAAGAGATGGCATTTGGGTGGCTTGGGTGCGTGGCGTATGCATGATGCATGCCCCAAGCCGCTGTGAGGCCACTGTGAAGCCACCCAAGCAACTACATGGCGGCAGCCTTGCAGTGGCATGGCATTTAGATGCCACATGCCATCGAAACGCGGAAAAGCCACTGCAGCAAAGGTGCCCTTTTCCTGCTGCAAGCAGGAGCAGCATTTTGCCGCTCCTTTTTGTGCCAGGAAAATGCCGGGTTGTGGCCGCAGCATGCAGTTGCCATGGCCCCCGATCCAGCGCTCAAAAGGGGCAGTGGCAAGCCACTCCCTTTGGGGTGGTCTGTTTTGCTCCATAATCCCCCAAAATAACTTTTCTGAGCACTGTCATGGATATGGAATGGGTGGGAATCTAATTTCAATTCAATTTTTACAAGAGTTTACAACAATTCACAGATTTTTAGAGATAAAAGGAACTCAAGGATTTTTTTTTAAATAAAAGAATTTGGGAGGAACAAAAATAGAAAATATTTCTTTATTTAGGTCAAGGCTTTAGGCTCTTAAAAGTCTAGGTTTGAATCTACATGTATTCAACCATGTTCAGACTAGATTAGGATTGCCAGATCTTTTTTCCTAAAGGTTCCTCATCTTCAGTCTGTATATGACAGACAGGTACAATATTGTCCATATCTTGCTAGATATAGCTGTACCTTTTGAATTTGGCTTTTGCAAATGAGGGATAATTTCATTACAATTGATTTTTAAAGAATTTACTGAAATCCACACATTTTTCATATGTGTTATGGGGAAACCTTGCCGTTAAAAATGTTGAATGCACAAGAAAGTGAAACTGCCCGATTTCCCCATCCCCAATCTGAACAGTTAGTCTCTGGCATCTGCTTCTCTCTCATGTTCTAACAAGTGATGGGTGCTGTTAGAGACAATTGGCCCTGCGTCTTTCAGGAGCTAATATATGTATGAAATCTGGTGCTATATTCAGGACTGGTGCTATATATTCAACCCATTAAGTAGCCCCTTGCACCCCCACTCTGATAGCTGAACAAGCAAAAAACAGTTTTTGTTTGCAAAGAAATCTCAGATTCTTACCTATCTCACTGTATGTTAGTCTTTAAGTATCATTGAAATCAGTGAGTGGTATGTAAGCATACAAATCCATATTTCTGTAGGGAGTAAGTAAGCCTGCTTGCTCTGACTTGTGTTTCTGAGCTGTGATCCTACAGACTATTGAGGAATCTTATGCGTGTCATCAAAACTCAGCATTATGATCTTAAAAAAAATTACATCCCCATACCTAACTGCCAGTCATAATGCAATACCATTGAGATAATTTCTACAATGTTTATCAAAGAGCTGATTGAATCAAACAGTTATAACATCCTAATAAAACATATAAGGAGAGGAAGATGTCAACATGTTCTATTTCTAAAGCAAACTTTATTTTTAAAACAACACCCACATGCTGCATTTTTCATAGTTAAAAAAAATTAAATTAGCTAAAATAGAGGAGTGTGTAGGGATTGTAAATAAACTAGAGGTCAATCTTATACCATCATTTTGTACCAGAAGTTTTTCTGCTTCTTAAGTATCTATATAACAGTAAATTGGTATGGTATTTTTGTGTGCCTTAGACTTCCACTTTAAAATTTGTATATTTTTTGGAGAGCCTGAAAGTTAAAAAATAACAGCTGTCTATACAGTAAGTTGGACTGCAAATTCCTTCAGTTACTCATATAGCTACCATTCACACTTTATGATAACTGTTATTTGGAAAGAGAACTTTGCAGAAAAGATCAGCAGAGAAATTATCAAATTTGCATAATTTTACTTTGTGCAAGAGTGAATTTTCCGCAGCAACAGGTTTTAACATCTATGTGATGGGAGTATTGCTGTTCCATTGTAAATTTCAGTTGTAACTCTAAGCATATTTACCTGTGTTTAACTCTGATTGAAATCATTATCATTGGAGCTTACTTTTCCGTAGGCATGTACAGGATTTCACTGTTAACATGTTTGGGAAGCACACCTTTGTTACAAACACAGCAATTGTGAATTTAATTTATTTTTATCTTCTCTATAAATACTGGGCCCCTATGTTTTATATGAATCTTAAATCTTGAAACCAATTAATTAAGCATCATCAAAAGCTGAAGGATCATATCTAAGAATAGATTAGATTAGAGGCATATCTAATTATAGTGGTTTATATCCAATTGCTAATCACTACAAAACTATATCCCATTGATTCAGTGGAAGGTACATGCATGTTGACTTACTATTCTGCATTTGATTCAATGAGTCTACTCTAATAGGAATTACCAATTAGATTTAGGCCAGTATCTTTAAACAGTTTTTTGTGCACTACAGAATTTTCACAGAGCTCCTATAAGAGAAATGTGTTCTGTTTTAAAAAGCAAGTTTTTAAATGACAATGCTAAATGGGAGACTTATTGGCAGCCTGATCCATTATTTGCAAATCCATTAATTTCCTTGAGGTATGTTTTCACATAACAAGTTTAAGGGGAATATATTATCCTTTTTAGCAGCATAAAAAACTTAATTACACTCTTTAAGTTAACCAAAACATTTAAAATATACTTTTGAAATTAAGAAAAGTGTTTCTGTTCCGATTTCTCGTGTATGTTTTAATTACTTTAGAATAAATGTGTAAAATGGCATTGCTACCTAATAACCAGTGTAGCAAATTGTGCTTTAAATGTAACTGCTGTTTGGAGAGCAAATTATGATTTAACAAACATACATGAATACTGAGAATTGGCAACTACTTCCTGTATATATAGTTGTGTGCTATTTATTGTCATTTCAGAATATGTATAACTTTTACATAGAAATCAGTTGTAATTTGTCATTGAGCTTATAGATACAAAGGCTAGTAATACTATTGTTGTCTCGTAATAATTTCTTTTTGTGGTTGTGACAAGCAGCAAAATCCTCCAGCTGCTGCAGCAACACAAATCCCTTTCAAAGCAGTTTAGTCTAAAATGTCCTATTGCTTTCAGTGGTATCTTTCCAGGTTCTCTGGTTCAGGAGTTAGAGATTAAGAAATGATAGGAATGCATATAGCCTAAAAGAAATTGTTAATCCCAACTACAGTAAGTCCATTGAATTAATGGGATTTATATAAGTGCTGACTTACCATTCAGCAATTGATTCCAATAGATCTACTCTAGCTGGACCTGGCAATTGGATTTAGGGCTACATGTATATTTTTAATGCATCATTTTTCTTCATCTGCCATAACAAATACCTGTTGATGAAATTATCAAGATATGCTTCTGGCATATTATTCATTTTGGTCTTCTAAGAGGAGGGCATCTTGTTAAGTTCATATTCCTAGTTCAGCTGACAGAGTTCTGTGAAATGTAGGTGAACTGTAGGCAATTCGTTTTGATTTGGAGAAGTGTGTGTGTGTGTGTGTGTGTGTGTGTGTGTGTACATGAAGTCTCTGCTTTGTATTTTTCACTAGTTCAGACAAAAGTTCAAACTGTACTTCATTATGTTTTTCAAAACACCACCGTTTTAAGTAGTCATGATGTGCTTTTAACTTTCCACTTGGACATTATTTGTGCAACACCCTGAAATGAAAGAAACGGTACTTTCTAGGACCAGCTTTCTTAAAATGATAACATTCGCTTGAATGTTATGAAAAATAGCATATATTCCTGGAATGTTGAGAGTCAACCGTACAGATTTCTTTTTCTTTTTCTAACCCCTGTCCTAGGAACAGTTCATGAGAGTCTTAAATATTGTTTCCATATCCTGCAGGAGCATTATAAAACTATACATTAATATTCAGGCAACTCATAGCAGTTTTAACTAACTACAGATACTACATGTTATCTATTCTGTGAATTAGGGTGATTTCCATGACCCCAGTTAGGAAAAGTTAATGGTGCTTAAATCCCATTGAAATTAATTGGTCTTAATCATGACACTGGTTTCATTGGGACTAAGATATAATTAGTACTGTTTGCAGTGGGGCCAGTACTTTAACGTTTGTTTTTCTACATGGCTTCCAATGTTTGAATATTCCAACATTTATTTTTCCCCACTGTGTAGACTGGATAAATAATTCCTATGTCTTAGCATAACATTATATTATTAGAGACCATTATACTTTTAGTTCATAATTAAATTGAATAATTTCTTCAAATATTGCCAGTCATTTAGTTGGTATGTTGACATGGGCCTGTTTAACTAGCACAGGGATAGTTAATACACTTGTCCCTTCCCATTCGTGGACTTGGGGTCCACAGTCTCGCTTCTTCTCAGATGGCAAGCAGGGAGAAACAAAATGGTGTGCATGCCCAGGAGCACGCGCCCATTTTAACCAATGGGCTTTGAATATTAGCGTTTTTTCCGATTCGTGGGGGGGGGGGTCTGGATCAGAACCCCTGCTAATCGGGAGGGATGACTGTACATATTCATATTCAAATCACAGAGTGAAATCCAGTGTCATGCAGTTGGACTTTCCATCTATGCACATACATCCACACACACATACACACACCCTGCCCTGAATGCTGCTTTAGGCTTCATTATCATGAAGGACTGGTTAAATAAAGCCTGTAGGACCCAATGATACCATCAGTGAGTTTGTCATATATTGTTAAAAAACCTATTCAGTGTGTCCAATAACAATTGCCCTCCTCTAATTAGGGTTTACTATTAGATCCTCCCTTTTTTTCTTAGTGTGGCTTAAAAATGCTTTTGGAAACTACAGCCTCAAAAATCTTTTTTTTAAAAAAATACATTTTATTATTAAAACATATACATACACACATACAATCATCCAAACCTATTACATATAAATCCTAATCTTAATCCAAGAAAAATGAAAAGAGAAACCCTCATAAATCCAATCCAGTATCTATTATCTAATAATTGGTAGCAATTGATATTCAACAAAAACAATTAAAATAACATTACAAATTATATTCCCTCAAAAACTTTAAATTACTCTAGATTTCCAAAAGTATTTTGCAGGAAGTTTCCTTATCCTTTCCTTCGTAATTCCAACCATCCTTTCTTTTCCTTCTGCCTTTATCCCTCTCCTACTTTCCTACTTCTAGCACTCCTTTCCTTTCTTCCCTCTTCCCCTCCACACTCTACATTCCACCCTCCAACTTCCTTTGATCATTAGCCTCAGAAATCTCTTAACCAGCATGGCCAGTGGTCATGCTTTTCAAAAGTCTCTAGCCAGTGGCCAAGTTGGCTGGGGATTTGGGAAAGAACTGGTCCGATCTCCACTCTGCTTCCAGTAATTGTGACATATGGCACATGTCTTAAGAGACATCTGTTACAAATGTATTGTAAAATGTTCACAGTGTTTTACTTCCTACATGTGGATTTTTTGAAAAAAAAATACATCTAAGGTCTCCCGTAACTTAGGCATAGTCCTAAGTACAAAGACATTGAGAGGTAAACAATGAATAAGACAAAATGGATAAAAGTTACAAAAGGGAAACCATATGAGGGCAACCTCCCATGTTATAGAAGAAATGAATGGTAAAATACATCATGGCCCTGCTTTCATCTTATGAGTCAGATATATACCTTTGTATTTAGCCACATATAAACCTTCAGGGAGTTTGGGTTCGTTGTACTCCCCCACATAATTTTAAAACATGCCTTATAAAAAACATTGCTTCCTCATAATTATTTATAATGCAGCTAATACTGTATAGTGGTTAGAAGGTGCTGTAGCTTAAAAATGGCTCTTGGGAGTTCTTCACAAAATCAGGCAGTTGTGGAACATGTATAGGAGGCAGTTGTCTGCCTCATCCATTGAAAAAAGTGGAATGTTGGTTAGCAATAAATACTACAGTTTTCATTCTAAAGATCTGGGATGGGAACAATGATGCCACCAGATATTGTTGAACAGCAATTTGCAACAGCCTTAGCTGGCATAAACAGCTTTAACAGATGGTGGGACTTGTAGTCCAGCAACATCTGGAGGGCCACACAATTCCTGCCTCTGCTCTTTATTTTGCTCAAACTGGAGATTTGAACCTTTAGATGGAACTGTACAATTGGCACATCTCTGTCTTAACACTTTTTTAAGCGTAAGCAACCAAGTACTGCCAGTGTATTTAATTAACATGATTCAACACATACAAAAAATGGTGCTGTTGTAAATGTATTCTTGGCTCTGTGATGATCTGAAATAGTGTTCCTGCATGAACAAGATGGTGTCAGATGTAATGAACTTCATTTTATTAAACTTCTTAGGGGTTGAAAACTGAGGCAGATTTTCATCAGTCCTTTATGTCCATCTTGCAGGGCAAACAGGCACTAGAGTAGTAATGTGTAGCATTCCTACTTAATAACATGAGATATGAGTTAATAAGTTATTTTCATTGTGAAGACTTGCACCTTCAGTGGTGGAGGGATGTACAGAAAGCCTTATTATAAAAAGAAACCAAAAAAGTCAATTGTGCAATCAGTAAATGATTATTTTTTCTTATGTTCCCCCCACTTTTTTTTAATCATATACAAACCAGTAAGATCAAACCATTATATTTGTCTTTAGCTTTGGAAATTAGAAATCAAAATCAAAATTTAGCTCAGGTGGATGTCGTTTTGGAGTTTGTAGACATATCTTACCCTGTTTTGCCGACAGAAGGAATGTGGTTACTGATTTATATCATGAGATGGTTATCCAAGCCATGATATTGATAGAATGTGGTAGACTGTGGATAATTTCTGCATCTTGGCAATGTTTAATCTAACAGCTGTTTTACAAATAATGTTTTTATAATCTGTGTTGTTTGATCTTTTGAGATAGGATAGAATTTTTATCCAGTTCCATTCCCTGTTACAGTAAATGGAAATATATTTGTAGTAACTCTTTCATACTCATTGCAGATTGATAGCTCTTGAGCCTAATAGTTGTAGTAGGTGGTGTATGTTCACAGATCTCTGAGGGACTGACATGTGAATGTAGCGGTGCTGGACAGCAAAAGCATGATTGACCCAAGCCTGTAGTTCTGATAGATAAACTTTGCAGTTGAAAAGTTACTCTAGAACTGTATACCTTAGCGATAGCATATGTATGACCCTCCAGGAGTTCTTGAACAGCAGATTCCATGAGCTTGCACCACTGGCTATGATGGCTAGGGCTGATGAAATTTCCAATTCACCAGTTTCTGGACAACCATACATTTCTCACTCCTGATGTACATATTCAAAAATTGAGAAGAATTAGTAATTTGAATGAAGCTACTTTACATACTAGTTCAGTGGTTGGATTCTGAGAAGTCAGTCTACAGAATTGCCTATGAACAAACTGGATACAATAATCATTCACATAACAGAATAGTGATTCACAGAACTAGTTCTATATGCAGACATTCACATACGTTATTTCAGGGCTACGAATTGTAGTTGTGAAACTGATCAACTCTTCCTGTTGTCAATAGAAGTTTCACCTTAGCAAACATTAAGTTGCTAAAAATAAACTAGAATTAAAAATTGTAGTGATATAGTACAGCCTTGTTTAGTTATGCTTGGGGGTAATCAAAGCTCTTTTTAAAAGGAATGTTAGATTACACTGGTACAGTGTAATTTACAGAGACATGCATCAGGCAATTCAAATATTTGGATTCCTGCTATATATAATGTGCATATTTAATACATGCTTAACTCATGGCGGGAGTTGTCCTTGCTTTTGTGAATGCCATTTTGTAGTTCTAGCAGGCCTGGCAGCTTTGAGATTCTCTGTGTTGTGTCCTTCACTGCTGAATGTAGCTATTCCCCAAGATTTCAAAGCCAGATACATTAGAAATGCTTTGTAAAATGTAACAGATCTAGTAATCATGGTAGTTACAGCAACATTTTGATATTAGATATTTTAAGACCTTACAGTTCCAGGTTTTGAAGAACCATTTGCTTTTCATCCTGTTTGAGAAGCAAAATATTATTATTCCATATGTGTGGGAGGTGTGAACTAAACTAATGATGTGCCTAGAAGTGTTGGGGAAGAACTGATGTTCAGTGCATCAAGAAGCTTACTGGATCATGGCCATTGTGATCAGAAAACAAGGGAGCAATCTAGCAAGAGTTAGTCATGACTTGCAGCCAATCCTAGGCATGTTGCTGAATTTTACAGGGGTTATTCACAAGTAACGTGTCTTGGAGTGCAGCTATGCAATCTGATCCAGAGCATGTTTACTCAGAAGTAAATACTACTTGGTTTAGTGGGGCTTATGTGAGTAATTGTCAATAGAATCACAGTCTTGGTATCATCAAAACTAGTGGGGCTTCTAATTAGGATTAAACCACATTGTGTTCTGTGTGACCTTTCCCCAGGTAAGTATAGGGGTCACCTTTTATTTTTATTTGTTCATCCCAGTTCTCTGAAGTGTAGTCCTAGGTGCAACCTGAACCCATCACTGCACCTAGTAGATTAATATTTAAATGCATGCTACCTCCACTTCATTACATGTTCAGACTGCAACTCCATAACTTCTATGCCAGCCAGCCTTTTCTGCCCTTCTTCTCAGTTGCTTTGTGACATTTTATTTGGTATCATAAAAGTATAGCTCTAATGGTAATTTTGAAAAGCCTTAAGCATCTTTGTTTGTATTTAGGGGGAATGTGATTTCATTATGCTCACTGAACCCAAGAAAAATTTTCTTCTGAGTAAAAATGCATAGGGCCAGGCTGCATGTCCCTCCGATTTCACTTGGATGTACCTTTGATTAACCTTCACTGGATTATGTCCAAAAGGTGAAGCTAACCCTACAACATGTTCCATAAATTGAGTTTCAGTATCTTAAAAAAAAAAAAGACAATAGAAAAATATGTTATGCTAAAGCAGAAGAAACCTGAGCTCTGTTGTTGACTAATAGTCCTTTCTTTGTGTGGTGTGTGTGTGTTTTGTTTTGTTTTATAAAAAATCTGGGGTGCATACAATATTTATTTTTCAACATTTAACTTTGATTTTGGTGGGGTTTTCCTATTAATCTACTGTATTTAGAAGATTGGATGGTGGAAACATTAAAAGGCAAATATATTTTTACCATATACCATTATTTTCAGTTACTAATAAATGAGCAGAAAGCACTTCACTATTTCACAATACTTACAGGAAAATTTTAAAGCTACTTCATTTCTTTGAGGAGAAATACATTTGAAATTCTCTGCAGACAAGGGAACGCTTACCAGCAGTACTTGAAGACTTGTGAGTTTTGACTGCATGTTACTTGAAAGATCTTACTAAGCTACTCTTTTTGGTGCACAGCAGTTGTTGTACATGATTTCTTGTTTATGTAGCAAGATGCATTGAAATTGTATTGAAACATGTAAAGATTGTTGTTGTGAAGATGGTCTGTTCTTTTTTTTCCTTGTATGTGTCATATCTGTTTAAACCTTAAATGTTCCTTTTGAAAAAAAAAGTCCTAAAAAGGCAAGATAAATTTACTGTCATTGAAAATATATTTTAAGTTTTTGTCATGATTTTTTTCCAAAAAAAATTATTACAAAGTGTATCATTCCTGATAACACAGAACATTGTGGATGGTTTCAAATAAATTTTATACTTCTATTTTGCACTCAGTTGTTTTAATTTTTCTTTCATATTTCTCTTCCTAAAATAACTTTAATTTTTCTAGAGCACATTTTGGCACCCCATTTAAAAACAACACTTTAAAGTGCTAAAATGACCAGTAATTAATAAAAATGCTGAGAAGTGTAAAAATGTTAGTCAGAAAACAATATTGGCATTTAAAAATTAAAATAAGAACTTCTAAAATCATTATTGAGTGGCAACCCTATTTTTTTAATACATTGTTTCCAACCTCTAAGCTCCCATGTCTACAAAAATGTATGCTATCCATAGTAGTGTGAACCTTTGTCATGACATTTCCCAGTGCCCAAACTGAGGGTGCTTTAAGCTTTCCCTATCCCATCAAGATAGCAAAGATTTTTGTATGCATCCTACTTCTACTGCTGTGTTGCCTAATGGTACAAATGGAGCAATTTCCTTGTAATTGTGTTTGTTTTATTAACGCTTTGGGGAAATTAAACAGGGCTAGCCAAATACCTTACAGGCACCAGATCCCATGTGATCTTGGAAACTAAGCAAAGTCACCTCTGGTCAGTACTTGGATGGGAAACCACCAATGAATACCAGCTGCTGTAGGCTGTATTTCAGAGGAGGGATCTGGCAAAACCACCTCAGTGAGTATTCCTTGCTTAAAAAAAATCCTGTGAAATTCATGGGGTTGCCATAAGTTGACAGGTGATTTGAAAGCATGTGTGTACGCACACACACATCACACATTGGTGGAAGCAGTGGAATCTAGCAGTATTTACAATTTTCTTAAACAAACAAACAAAAAACCACCATAGAGCAGCTGAGCATTATAAAACCAAAGAATATGATCGTCAGTGTACATCCTGTTACTTTAAATGGAAAAGTGTTGTCCATTTTGCTTCTCTCCTTTTCAGTCAGTGGGACCTTGAACAGCTTTTGCAGAGAGAAACACACATTCCCCTACACAGCTTGCCACACTTTTTTGGTCAAATGATTTGCCACCTATGTCTTTCCTGGTAAATCAAAGATGTGGCCACAGTCATGCACAAGATTACTGCAGTTTGTCCTACGTGGGGCAACCACTAAAAAATGTTTAAAAGAAACACACAATAGTGTAAGATTTACTCACAAGCTAGAGCTAGTACCCAGTTACAATAAATTGAGGAAGTAGACCTAGTCTACAAAAGCTGATGCTACAGCTTTCACACAGTGAATGCTGCTACAAGATCCCTTTGCATGTTGTTATTGCTAGTTGCCCTTGAGTTGACTTTGAGTCATGGCGACCCTGCAGATGAGACATCTCCAAGACCCCCCTGTCCTCAATTGCCTTGTTCAGGTCCTGATGGAGTCTTCCTCTCTTTTTACTGTCCTCTACCTTTCCTAGCATTATTGCTCTTTCTAATGAGTCTAATGAGTCTGCTCTTTCTAATGATACAGTCAAAGTACAAGAACCTTAATTTTATCATCTTGGTTTCCAAGGAGACTTCTGGCTTGATCTGCTCTAAGACCCATTTGTTTTTTTGGCTGTCCACAGGATCCTCAGCACTCTTCTCCAGCACCAATTCTCAAATGAATTAATTTTCTTTCTATTTTCTTTCTTTATTGACCAGCTGTCACATCCCTACATGGTGACTGAGAATACAGGTTTGGATGACCCTCATTTTAGTGTTCGGAGTTATATCTTTGCACTTTACGTTATTTTCTAGTTCTTTCACAGCTGCTCTTCTCATTCTTAGTCTTCTTCTGATTTCTTTACTGAATTTTCCATTCTGATCAATGTTTGATCCAAGATACGGGAACTCTTTGACTGTTTTGATTTTCTCATTGTCTGAGATGAATTTTTGTAGCTCTTCTGTGGGCATTATTATTATTATTTTTCTTAATGTCCAGCATCAAGCCTACCTTGGCGTTTTCCTCTTTGACTTCCTTCGTAATTTTCCAGGTCCTTGTTGGTTTCTACTAATAGTATTGTGTTGTTTGCATACTCATTAACAAAGATGGATCAGAGCACCCTGGTTTGCAATTATCCAAGTACTTCCCAGAAATGATGGATCATTTTTATTGTCCTTTGCTGTTACTATTTTAAAATCTTTATTTGCTACAGACATGATATATATGCAACATATAGTATACACCGTCAACTAGTTTATACATATGATATTTGTTCATGGATTGTTGTTGTTAACTGCCCTTGAGTCAATCTCGACCCATGGCAACCCTA
>JAIPUX010001880.1:17462727-17481032 GCA_020142125.1 Phrynosoma platyrhinos
GTGTTGTTAACCTGAATGGAAAGTAGTCAAAAGCCGCTCCTTTTTACTATCAGGATTTTCCGAAAGTAAAAAGAAGCAACTTTTGACTACTTTCCATCTGGGTTAACCACAGTTTAACATTGTGAGATTGCTTAAGGCACAAAATATTAAACCACGCAACTAATATTAAACATACAACTAACGGTTACTGAATATTTGAGGAACAGGCTGCTTTTCAGGCAGCTTAAATATCCTACAGGCACCGGATTGTCTCTGATACTATACGCTAAGCAGTGTCAGCCCTGGTTGGTACATGGATGGGAGATCACCAATGAATGTTCCTGTAGGTTACATTTGAGAGGAAGGAAGTGACAAAGCCATCTCTGTGGACTCCTTGCCTTAGAAAACCCTTTGAAACTGATGGGGTTGCCATAAATCCCACACACAATCTGGGCTACAGAAATAATGTAGTTTACACTTCACAATAACCCTTGACACACACTGCAGAATCAGTGCACTTTGACGCCACCATTTTAACTGCCATGGCTCCATGCTGTGGAATCCTGGGATTTGTAGTTTGCTGTGGCACCAGAGCTCTCTGTAACCCCCCTACAAATCCTATTTAAAAAACTACAAATCCCAGAATTCCATAGCAGTGAGCCCCGGCAGTTAAAGTGATGGTGTCAAAGCGGATTATTAGCCTGGGATAGGGAAAAGAGTTGCTGATGGCGTGAATGCATCTGAGGGCCTCAAGTGACCCGCTGGGCCCCTGATCTTGTTTTTCCTCAGAGATCTGGCTGGATTTAACAGCCTGCTGCCCGAAAGTAAGATGGCGCGGACGTCACCTAAGCAAGATGGTGGCCGAATACTTCTTGTTTTTATGCTATGGTTTGTTTTTTTTCTGGGGCGCTGAGAGAGTGTGACTCGTCCAAAGTGACCTAAAGCCGAAAGAGGGAATCGAACCCGGGTCCCCAGCGCCATAGTCCGACGCTCAAACCGCTACGTCACCCGACTAAACCGCTGTTTCCTCCTCGAGCCCAGAGAGAGGGAAATGACGCATGCGCACCGCCAGTCCCTCCATTGTTTTGGCCAGGGCGAGCCCCATCCTCCCGCAGCACGTGCGAGGCGTAAGAGTGGGGGGTGGGGAGGCAAGTCTCACTCCGAAACGTCACTCCCATGCGACAGCGGCAGCTCAAGCTCATCCCAGCGCCGGCTGACCTCGCGCTCTCTTCCCGACGCATGCGCCGTGGCTCTTCCTCGCGCTGAGGGAATTTGAAATGGCTCCTGGGAGCCCCAGTTGGGCCTCTCTCAGGTAAGGGACGGCTGAGGGGACGAAGGGTCGCGGCGGAGGGGTCCCTGGGGCCATCCCTGAGGCGGCCCGGCCTGAGAGGAGGAGGCTGCTCTCCATGGGCGACAGGCCTCGGACCCCTTCATTGTCCCCGCGGCGGAAGGGGAGGGGAGAAGGAGGCCAAGCCCTCCCTCGGGGCCTCCTCGGGAACGGCGCCGCTCCCCCGCCGGGCCTTCCCTCCCTCCCTCCCTTCCCACAGAGGCCTCCACCAGGCCTGGAGGTGGCTGCCCCTCGCTCTCCCCTTTTCCGTCACGAGGAAGTAAGCAGGAGGCGGTTTCCCCCTCCGTTGTTGCCTTGTTTCGCCCCTTCGGGCCTTTTCCGTCGGCCCTTTCTGCTGCCCCCCCCCCCGCAAAAACTGTCCTGTTGTTATTTCACAGACCTCCCCGCGTTAAGTCTGGGAAGTCAGTATGCAAAGGGATCTTGGCAGCGCCTTTGAAACCCGCTGAAATGCTGGGGCATGGTAGCCCCGTTTATCTGTAACCCATGCCCTATGACAGGGGTAGGCAACCTGTCCCCTTTAAGGGCCGAGGGACTTCAGCTCCCAGAATCCCAGGAGCTATTGGCCAACATGGGACTATTGGCCAACATGGCTGAGGCTTCTGGGAGCTGAAGTCCCTCGGCCCTTAAAGGGGAAAGGTTGCCTACCCCTGCCCTATGAGGAGAGACTTAGGGAACTGGTTATGTTCAGCTTGGAGAAGAGACGGCTAAGAGGGGATATGACAGCCCTGTTTAAGTATTTGAAGGGATGTCACATTGAGGATGGAGTAAGGTTGTTTTCTGCTGCTCCAGAGAATAGGACCGAGAGTAGTGGATTCAAACTACAGGAAAAGAGATTCCACATAAACATTAGGAAGAACTTCCTGACAGTAAGGGCTATTTGACTGTGGAAGGCACTCCCTCGGAGAGTGGTGGAGTCTCCTTCTTTGGAGGTCTTTAAACAGAGGCTGGATGGGCATCTGTTAAGGGTGCTTTGATTGTGAGTTCCTGCATGGCAGAATGAGGTTGGACTGGATGGCCCTTGGGGTCTCTTCCAACTCTGATTCTGTGAAAGACAAAAGCTGATGGCATGACTATTTGTAGACTTGAGCCTACTTCCTCAGATGCATATATTTGTATCTCGAGGTTTTCTCTATGTGGGTGTATACACATACTGCGATGCCTTGTGTGCTGAAAAGTAAGGCTGCATCCACACTACAGAAATAATCCAGTTTGAGACCACTTTAACTGCCCTGGCTCAATGCTATGGAATTCTAGGAATTGTAGTTTTTGTGAAATTTAGCCTTCCCTGTCAGAGAGCTCTGGTGCAAACTATAATTCCCAGAATTCCATAGCATTGAGCCATGACAAAGTGGTATCCAACTGGATCATTTCTGCAGTGTGGATGCAGTCTGAGTTGTGCTGAATTCAGCAAAGCTGGCTGTCAGGTGCTCCTCTTTGTATCCTCTGCAACATGCGAGTGCCCATTGGATCTTGTCTTTAGTCTGTCACAGACGCTGACCTCCTGGAAACCAGAAAGGAATTTTAAAGATTTTGTTTCAAGCATTCCTTTTCATCTTGGCTTTCTGGACAGGTATTAGAGGTGAATAGGGTTTTCATTCTTATTATCATGTTCCAGTGTTCAGATTCTATCACTGCCTTGAGGCTGTTAGATCTCTGTATATATTCCTTTCTCCTGCCCAGACTCTGTTGTATTGCATAATAATTGCCTCTTGTTTGCTTCCTCCACTAAGAATCTTTGCTATTTACAGTGGGTAAAGGTAGCTTTCTTTTCATGAATGAAATCTTTAATGTTAGTGTTGGTAGCTGTGTTTATTTGATAGAAAACAAACTTCCTGAAGTTCTTGATTCTGCATTACATTTTGGAGTGTTGGCTATGCCATTATATTAACCCTTTATTACACACCAGGTTTTCTCAAGCATGTACTTTCCCAGATGTTGTTTTTCTGCAAAATCTCCTCAAAACAAGCGATTAGTTTAATCAAATTTTCTATTTTCTGAGGCATTTAATTATTATACTTGCTTTGTCAAATCTTACCATTTATTATTCTTCCAGTGAGTTTCACTGTCAAAACTCTTGTATATGTAAAACAGGACTATTGGGTATATGGCTCAGGGTGGACAATAATACGATGCTAGCATGACTTTCATTCATCTTTTTAAACAGATTGCACTAATAGAAGACTAGAACAGCAAAAGGGTTGTGACTCAATATGGCTCAGTTTGGAGGACAGAAGAACCCCCCATGGGCTACCCAGTTTACTGCCACTGCAGTCTCTCAGCCAGGTCAGCTTTAAATTTCTTCTTAACAGTTAATTGGTACTTCATCTTCAGCCTGTCATTTCATTGCTTGTCATAGCAAAATTGGAAACAAAAAATGTAAAATAAACAATTCTGAAACGTATAGTTTAATTGAAAATACTTTGTTTGACTAGAAAGGTGACTCTAGACAGATCTTTTAAATAAAAGTTTTAGTACAATTATTTTTTTTCATTTATGTTCCATCTTTCTCTTGTATAGGGCAGGGGTAGGCAACCTTTCCCCTTTAAGGGCCGAGGGACTTCAGCTCCCAGAATCCTAGGAGCTATTGGCCAACATGGGACTATTGGCCAACATGGCTGAGGTTTCTGGGAGCTGAAGTCCCTCGGCCCTTAAAGGGGAAAAGTCGCCTACCCCTGATATAGAGACTGAAATGGCTAACAACAAATTTAAAAACAATACAAATTAAATATATATATATAAATGTTAAAAATATAAAGGTTAAAAAACCCCAAACAATTTATAATGTTTAAAACATGAAAGATTTAAAATATGAATATGTATTAAAAACTCTTTACAAAACTTTAAAATCTTAGTTGCACAGCACCTAACTTTCATCAGTTTGAAAAACACAAAAATGTTTTTACCTGCTGCCAGCAGGGATAAGGCCATCCTGGCCTCTCTGAGGAGCGAGTTCTAAAGTCTGGGAGCAGCCACCAAGAACACACTCTCCCTTGTTCCCACCAAATGAGCCTGAGAGGGTGATGGGAAAGAAAGAAGTGCCTCTCCAGAGGACTTTAGAGCTCTACTAGGCCTATGCAAATGCAAATGTATAAGGAAAATGCTTCTAGAATGGGTCTTGTTATAATATATGCATGCCTTATGTAAAAAGAAAAAAGACTTTAAAAAAACTTTTGGACTGTGTTTGTCACATGTACAATTGTACAGATTGAATCATTTGATAGTCAAGTTACAATTTAATATAAAAATGAACAATTTTTATATGTATCTTTGTATTCACATCAAAAAAGTAAGGAAACTTTCAATTTCTGTTGAAAAGATTGTCCTTTGTCTTATACAGAGCATACGGCAGTTTGTTGCTGTGTGCCTTCAAGTTGTTTCCAAATTATGGCGACCCTAAATCAAACCTATCATGGAGTTTTCTTGGCAAGATTTGCTCAGAGGCAATTTGCCATTGCCTTCCTCTGAGGCTGAGAGCATGTGACTTACCCAAGGTCACCCAGTGGGTTTCATGGTGAACTGGGATCTCCAGTTAACAGTCTAACACTCAAACCACTATGCCATTCCTGGTTCTCTTATTAAGATTAATGCGGTATAAATCAAATTACAGTTTGCGATATGCACCACATGTAAGAGAGAACATAATCTTTTCAATACACTTTAACTTGGGAACATTGACTGAACCATGAAGGTCTCCTAGTCCTCATTCACCAGGCAGCAGCTGCTGCAAGTGACAAGGGCCTGTTCACTTCTACTGGGAAGCAGCTGACAGATGTTCCCATCCCCCCAGTGATCTCTTGCATGGTGGTGGGGGGGAATGTGACAGGGACCTTGCTGTCACACCAGAGATCACTCACAGTAGGGGATGGAAATGTCAGTCAACTGTGTCTCAATCAGTAGGGGAACAAACATCTGTCTTGGTAAGTGATAATTGTGGGGGAGGGTATTGGGCTGGGAGAAGCTACTTAGCTATGTAACTAAATAGATAATAACAGAATTCTGGTTATAATTTATTACATATTTATTGACAAGTTTCCTTTATTCAAAGAGCTTATTGGTGCTTTTCTGAAGAAAGTAACTTACCTATTTTTTTTAGGAATTAAGCTACAAGTTAAGCTGGGGATTTCCAATAATTTTATCCATTTTAAATGTTTATTTATTTTTGTATCATGATTTTAAAGTTTTGAAGCATGAAGTTCAAGACTAATACTAGTGAGTTGTTAAAGAAGTTACAGCTCAGTCTTCCTCTTATGTTAGCTTGACACTTTACAAATGAGACATTCCTCTATGTTCTTGTTTTCGACTCAGGTGAAAATAAATAGCAATAGCAAGTACATTTCTGTACTGCTTATCAGTGAATCAGCATTTCCTAAGCTGTTTACAATGTGTAAGCCAGTTTCCCCCAACAAGCTGGGTACTCATTTTACTGATCTACGAAAGGATGGAAGGCTGAGTGGACTCTGGAGCCCTCTTCTAGGATCAAACTCACAACGTTGTGGCTGTAGGACTGGCATTTAACCACTGTGCCACCAGGGCTCTTTTGTTAATAAAATTAAACTGAACTAAAATTATAGAAGCACAAATGCCTAGTAAAATGGGCAAACAACCAATTGTATTGTGTGTGCATATCTATGCCTTTCCATATCTGCTTTCTATGATTTAAGTTGTCTGTCAACTTGTGGCAACTCCATGAATTTCATAGCATAGTGTTTTCTTAGACAAGGAATATTCAGGCAGTTTTAGCAGTTCCTTTCTCAGAATAATAGCCTATAGCACCTGGTTTTTGTTGACGGTCTCCCATCCAAGTACTAACCAGAGATAACTTTGTTGTGAAAAGACAGAGGCAGAAGTGAAAGCAGTATGCTGTGTGCACTAGTATACTGGTGCTTCACATTCTGTTTTTTACAACCATCATTCCTGCCTTTTCACAAATGATGTGCAAACATGACCAGTGTATCAAAGTAGTAAACAAAGTTAAGATATCACATGTAAGCCACTATTGCATATATTTTCCCCATTGTTTCTTACCATGGATTTAAAGTTTCACATAAGTCTTTGTGATCTCTAATATCGGGCCATCGTGCAAGTCTGCAATGTGGTTTGAAAACAATCTGTGATTTTCCACCTTGATATGTGTTGGTGTATAGCAGGAGACCATACCAAACTACAACTGGATATACCTGTTACCTTGCATTGTAATTTATGGCTGCTGGAAAATAACTTTCACCTTTCCTGATGGCTCAGTCATTTTTATATGTTAGTCTGATTGTGACTGATACCTTACTGTGATTCAGCATCTTGTCACATTATATTATAATTTGGGGACATACTGAGATTTTAGCTGAACCAGGCAATTTTTCATGAGGTTCATAATACATTAAATAACTTTGTGTATTTTTTAAAATTAAAATATTATGGAAGCCTTTTGAGAACTGAGATTTGTGGTTACCCAATGACTGTAACCTAATGCTAACTAAGCCAATCTGGGCAGCTGGTTATTATGCTGTTACCATAATATAATTAAAGGTTTCCAGTGGTTTTTAGCGTAAAATTTCAGGAGTATCTTGTCTTTTCCCGAGCTATTCCTGTAATGAATGTGTTGACATTTTAATGTATATGCAGAGAAGGATGGGCAAAATATGGTCATGGAGCTATGTGTCTGTTTGAAGCTCTCTTGTTTTTGTAGCCCTTGACCCCTGAGATTCCCTGGGCTGCCCTTTTTATGGCCAAAGACAGGTAAATTTACTTTCTGGGGATCCTCTAGAACAGGGGTCCCCAAACTACGGCCCGTGGGCCGGACCCAGCCCACCGAGGCTTTCTTACCGGGCTGCCGCTGCTGGATGCCATTTTGGTTTCCAAAATGGCGTCCAGAGTTGCACGTGCATGCGCACTACTTGGATGCCATTTTGGCTTAAAAAATGGCGTTCGGAGTCGCGCCCATGCCTCCAGTCCCCCGGAAGATCTGGGGGCCAACGAACTGGCCCCCGGATCAAAAAGTCCAGGAACCCCTGCTCTAGAAAGTCTAATTAACTTTTAGAATAGATTTCTGGACCCACCCACCCCCAACCCCCACTTAGTATAACATTATAAATACCATTTTTCCAAGTTAGAAGTGGATCTCTGTCTACATATGGGGGGCTTGTTTGCTTTTTAGCATCTTTGCAAGGCCATGTGGGACACCTCATTCTCTACAGTTGCCTACCCTGATGTAGATAAATTTGTTGGCCGAATGTATTATGTCAAGAATTGAATTGAATTTGATCTCATGATATTTACTAGTCATTGACCAAAATAAATATATGTATATGTGTATGTATGTGTGATCTCGTGAAATTTATTATAAAAGATCCTGATTCTTTGAAACAGAAACAGGTCCTGAAACACCCTGGAGATAAGGGAGGCATGACTAGATGTTGATTGACTTCAATAAAATGTTTATTTGCATCAGGTGATTTATAAATGCCTGTCTTGCCAGTTATGTAAGTTTAGCTCTGTGTGCATACAAGAGCTGTGAGATTATTAATTTATTTTCGCCTCTGGCTACAATAAAACTAAAATGTTTCATGTTCAAACAGCAGCTCTTAGTCAAAAGTACATGTGCTAAATATTGGGGTAATATAGACTGCATCTGCATTGCAGAAAAAATGCAGTTTAACAGCACTTTAATTACCATGGCTCAGTGCTGTGGAATTCTGGGATTTGTAGTTTTGTGAGACATTTAGCCTCCCCTGTAAGAAAGTTCTGGTGCCACAGCAAACTAAAAATCCCAGAATTCAATAGCATTGAGCCATGGCAGTTAAAGTAGTTTTAAACTGCATTTTTTCTTCAGTCATAGAGTACTTTCCCCACAAATGTTGATTTAAATGAATAATAATAATAATAATAATAATAATTTATTTATACCCCGCCCCGCTGTCAACAGTTGGGGTGGCTAATAACAGTTAAAATTCCATACAGTATGTATAAAATACTACCCTAATCCCACCCACCCCTTAAAACATCATAATTAAACAATATAAATAAATTATGATTCTAACTTAATAGACTACTAGACAAATATGAATTAAGCAAGCAGAGAAGCGGCTACATCCAAGGAGGGAGGAGGCAGAATGGAGGGATGAAGAAATACAGTGCTACTCAGATTTGTGACAATCCACGATGAAGTTATATTATTCCAAATTAAGACATACTAATGCTCACCTCTTACATTTTCAGCTGCTCTGGGTGTTCAGCAACCATCTTTACTTGGAGCATCTCCCACAATATATACCCAGCAAACTGCATTAGCGGCAGCAGGTCTCAGTACTCAGACACCAACAAACTATCAACTCACCCAGACAGCTGCTTTACAACAGCAAGCTGCTGCTGCAGCTGCTGCATTACAACAGGTAATGGGAACTGCATTTCTGTTGATGCCATTAGCAATATGAATTGATAAACTTAGGATCTACTACTACTACTACTGCTACTACTACTACTACTAGTTCGTCTATTCCGTGTTTTTCCTACAATTGGGATTCAATGCAGCTCAGAGTTTAAAAGAATAATAGAAATGAAAATTTACAAAAAGTGAACATTAAAATAGAATTAAACTATTTGCGATATTTTTTGTGAAGTGACTTTCCTGTTGCTTTAATAACAAATACTGTGACATGTTTGTGTTTCCCCCCCCCCCCCATCTCTAGGGATGTCTTCATAGTCATTTAGGTTGCTATCTGGCCTCTTTTTAGTGTTCTCAGAATATATTTTCTGCCCATAAATATGGACATTGAGTATTGGGAAATGTTCTTTTTTTAGTTGCTTTTTCTGACCATGGGGTTGCAAAGTGACAATTAAGAATTGAAGAGAAATTAAACAGGAAAACAAACTTAAGTGAAATCTGCAGAAAATTAGTGCTGTTGCTCTACCAAATTTTCACAGTTGGAACATCTTTGAAGACAAATGTCGGATTTAAAATGATGTGCAAAGTCCCTAATGGATACATAGAGGACCTTGGTGTTGTCTTCCAATATCTTGTGTCTTTGTCATGCCTACAATATGCTGCTGTAGCACCATTTTTATAACATTTTCTTGGGGCGTGATTCTAGCTCTATGTGTGTCACGTAACCATCATGATAACTTACTGGTTGCATTTTGTTACGTTATCATATCATCTACAACAATATGACCTTGCATTTACCTTATTCTGAATGAGCAGAAAGAACAAAACATCCACTCTATCTAGGCCAGCTGTCTGTTTTTCATTGTTCCACCACACTGTATTGATTTCATTATGATTTAATTGCCCATCAGTACCATGCCCATCAGTGCACTGTAGCAAATTTTTGCCCTGATTCTCGTCTACCTGGATGGACTTACATATAACTGATGTAAGTGGGAATGTGCATCTTCATGTATATCCTTCATATGCAGGTGCTATCTGTTTACACTGTTCTTTTCAGTGCAATACACTTTCAGATATGGAGTCGGACTTCCTTATCCATGGATTCTTTATCCATAGATTCAGTTATCCACGGCTTGAAAATATTCAGAAAATATAAATTCCAAAAAGCAAACCTTGATTTTGTCATTTTATATAAGGGACACCATTTTACTATGCCATTATATTTTATAGGATCTCTGCATCCGTGAATGTTGGTGTCCGCAGTAGGTCCTGGATCCAAACCCCAGTGGGTACCAAGCATCCCCTGTGTTTCTTTGCACGCTTTGCTGCTGATGTCTACTTGCAGCTAGATCTAGCCAAAGGACACTTATCCACTTCATAAGCAGCAAAAAGGCCTCCCTCCTCCCAGTGTTGTCTCAGCACTAGTAATACCATTACACTCTTTGCTTCTTCACTGTCATAACACAAACTAGGATATTAAGATGTCCTGATAGACTGATATATTCCAGGGACAATAGTATAACTGTGTATACAATGGGTATTTTGTTCAGTTGGTAAAATATACATATAATGGTGGTTTTAACTTTTATTGCTTTGATTTTTAATTTTTCTCACATTTACTGAGATTATATTGTGGGGGATATATTAATTTTTGTAAAATACTTCCTAGTTATTTTGATTTCCTTATGTTTTTTCAGCAATATTCACAGCCTCAGCAGACCCTCTATAGTGTACAGCAGCAGGTTTGTGTAACTCTTTGTGTACATTTACTATTCTTTGGATTTGAAAATAGTACTCTTAAAAACAAAAACTGGAGTAGTTTGGTTATGTGCACACTGAAAATCAGAATGCATGTATTTTACATTTTTACATCTGATGTCTGTGTATTTTTTTTGTAACATCAAGCTGGACACTTATTTTTGATTCCCTGTATCTTGTATATGCTATGGAAGTTTATTTATTTAAAATATTTATGTTGCACCCTGTATCATAAAATATGAAGCTGGTACAGACAAGAAAACAGTTTAAAACAATTTAAGCAATTGAACAATCTTTTAAAAATTAAATACAGTTCAAAATACTTTAAAGAAATTACACATTAAAGAATTTAACACCTAGTACGTATACAGAACTTCTTCTTTGTGGTCTCTGTGAATCACACAAATGGGTTATATCTGCACCTGTGCAGCTAGCTTGGAAAGTTCTAGTAATCACTGGTCAAATCTTCGATTGCAACTTTTTGGTGGAAGCTCCGCTCACTCCTCTTTCCTCAGTTCCTTTCGTCCACCGCGTTAGCAGCTAGCAAGGAACTTCGCTTGCTTAGAGTCACTCTTCTCCTTTCAGTTTTGACCTAAACGGCTTTTTGACTACTTTTTCTGGCTTTGACTTCTCTTCGGATTGTGTATTGGTGACTGTTAATGGATCGGTTGACTCGGACTGTTTTTTGACCTCATCTTTGCCTACCGGACTCAACTTGTTGAAGAAACATGGCATCCTTCAAGCAGTGCACAATATGCAACTGTAAAATTCCAACCACTGACCGCCACAATCATTATGTTTTGTGTTTGGGCAAAGCCCAAACGCTTGCTCCCTTTGCAAGGACATGACTACCCAAGCCCTGAAAAATGGATTTGAAACTAAAGACTGCACTCTGGGAACAGGCCCTCAGACCGGCCTCTCACCTGCCTAGGGCCCTTCGGAGATCCAACCGTTGACCTCCAGTAAGGAGACTGTGGGCGAACAGGGAAGGTTCAAGGAGAGATCCTCTAAGGCAGGGGTAGGCAAACTTTTTGAGCCGGGGGCCTAGCCTAAGAAGAGGAGCCCTCCCTCCACTCCATCCGATATCATCTGAGGGAGAGATGCAGGCCCATCTCCATTGGGCCTAGCCTAAGAAGAGGAGCCTTCCCTCCACTCCATCCGACGTCATCTGAGGGAGAGATGCAGGCCCATCTCCATCGGGCCTAGCCTAAGTGGGAGGGAAAATGTTGTTTTATGTTACATGCTAATGTTTATGTTGTAAACCGCCCAGATTGGACTACCAATGGGCGGTATAAAAATAAATTTATTATTATTATTATTATAGGCAAACTTTTTGAGCCGGGGCCGGGTTACTGTCCCTCAGACAATTGGGGGTCCAAAGCACCAAAAATAAATAAATAAACAAATAAAAATTAAAAATAAAAATTTAATTTTTAAATTTTTTGTTTAAAAATTTAAAAAAAATGCATGCACACTGTCTCAGCCCCAGAAAAGCCATGCCAAAACCCCTGTGGAGATTTTGCCAAGAAAACCCCAAGAACAAGTAATAACAACAATAATCAATATCATCATGGCAGGCGGCGGTGAAGGGCGGCGGTGGCAGGACCAGCTTAGGGCTGGTCCAAAGGCCTCGGCGGGCCGCATCCGGCCCCCAGGTCTTAGGTTGCCTACCCCTGCTCTAAGGACAAGAAGGCCGCAAGATCTGAAAAAGGTGAAGGGGCTGGTAAAAAGACAACCAAGAGAAAACATCTCGAGGCCAAGGACGAAGGGTTGGCTGACTGTTATCACTCCAAAAGAGCCCGTTCTGCCTCCCCGAAAAATCCCATCGAGACAAGGCGCCGAAGTCATCAAAAACACCACCTGCCTCTTTCGAGTCCGAGTTGGCCCAGCTGATTCTTGTGTTAAGACAGCTTTTTGCTCTGATTCATGTCGAGTCTGAATCGGAGGGTGAGATTTGTGAGGAGCCTCCAGAGTTGACTCCACATGTGTTGGAACAGGTGGTAGCTGGCACCTGTCGGATTTGAGAGGATTCCCAGGATCGAACCCAACGTCTGGAGTCATCATCCCTCGAGCTCAAGGCCGACCAGGTATTGGAGGAGAGGTCCCTGCCACAAGATCCCCTCCTCCTCCAATATCCAGATCTCTGTTTCGATACCCCTTTGGGTCGTTGTTATTTGCCTGTCAACCCAGAGACCCTCCGATGTGAGTGGAAATGGCCTACGGTACTGACACCATCCCGAACGCCACTCCATACTCCGTCCACTCCACTGGTTCCACCATGCCACGCCTCCGTGTTTGTGGATAGGGCTCTCCCACGGTGTCCTCAACTCTCCCCTGCATCGAGCCACTCTGTGTTGCAGTCCCGATCGCCTTCTCCGGAATCTGATCTCGACAAGGCCTCAAGTCCACCCAGTCTGGTCGGTTAAAGGCTTATTTTGACACCTGGGCCTCGATCACCTCCAATTCTTGGGTGCTTTATATTGTCTGTAGGCGCTATGCACTCAAGTTCGAAGAGCTCCCAGCCACCAGACCGGTCCTGTCCACCACCCCTTCAGACACCTTACTCGACAAAGTGCGCTCATTGTTACAAAAGGGAGCTATCGAGCCCATAGAACCTTCTCGGGCCCAATGTTGCTTTTTCTCCAGATACTTCACGGTACCAAAAAAAGATTTGGGCATTAGGCCCATCCTGGACTTAAGACACTTGAATTCCTTTGTTTGCTACTGGTGCTTCCATATAGTACTCTTGCCTCTATTCTACCACTCTTGCAGAGAGGATATTGGTTTGCGACCCTTGAAATGCTTATTTTCAGATCAACATTCGGAGAGATCACAAGAGGTTCCTCGCCTTCGCCATCAGGACGGAGATCTACCAATACAGGGTCCTATCCTTCAGACTCTCAATGGCTCCGAGAGTGTTGCACAAAATGCATGGCTCCCATAGCAGCCTACCTCTGGCAGAAGGGAATCACAGTCTTCCCTTACTTGGACAACTGGCTCTTCATGGCCCTGTCCCAACAAAGACTTCAGCAAGATATCCATTTCATGTTGACCCTCTTGAACTCTCTTGGTTTCATGGTCAACGAGGAGAAGTCAAACCTGACCCCATCCAAATGGTTCAGATTCATCGGGGCCATCCTCGATTCCAACAGGACCATGGCCTTTCTACTCCAGGACAAATTTCAGGCCCTCTGCACAGCCATCAGGAGTTGACTTGTTCACAGATGAGTCAGAGCACATGTGATCCAAACAGCTCTGGGACGCATGGCCTCAACCACGTTCGTAACACAATGGGCGAGGTTGTGCCTCAGGCCCGTGCAGTTCTGGTTCCTTTCTGTCTTCGACCCCTGTGTGATCCCCCATCCAAGTGGCTCACGGTACCAAGAGCTGTAGCCAAATTGTTATGTTGGTGGCTCGAACCAGACAACATCTGTCAGGAATGCCTTTCCTTACTCCTCGGGCCCGAGTCACTTTAACAACAGACGCATCCCTGGAGGGATGGGGAGCTCACACCCAGGACTTAACCATCAGGGGAGAGTAGTCTCTATAGGAGAGAAGGCTACACATCAGTGCTCTAGAGATGATGGCAGTGGAAAAGGCCCTCAAGGTGTTCCAGAATGTCCTTTTGGGCAAGGTGGACTTCCTACTGACGGACAACACTACCGTCATGTTCTATTTGAACAAGCAGGGAGGCATATGATCTCAGACGTTACTTCAAATTACGATCCGCATATGGGACTGGTGCATCAGCAACAAGATTCTGCTGCAATTGGTGCATTTACTGGGAGAGAAGAACCAACTGGCAGATCAGCTCCACAGATCCTCAAACCCCAGCCACAAGTGGTGTCTCCATCCAGATGTACTCTCCAACCTCTTTTCCCTCTGGTGCACGCTGGAGATAGATCTGTTTGCTACCCCTCAGAACACCCATTGTACAAGGTTCTGTTCTTGGTTTCAGGCTTGACAGTCGTTAGGAGATGCCTTCCAGCTCGAGTGGTCAGGACGGATGTTTTACTCCTTCCCTCCATTGTCACTCGTCACGAAGGTGGTGGCCAAAGTGAGGTCCGACAGGACGAACACCATTCTAATCACCTCATGGTGGCCAAGACAGCCATGGTTTGCCCTCCTACTATTGCTGGCTCAGGAGGAGTACTACTGCCTCGAGCCTCGTCCCAACCTCTTGACTTTGCACAATGGCAAAGTTATGCACCTGGACATGGACAGAGTTCTTCTGGTGGCATGGAGACTCCGTTTATACTGACAATGCCTCCATCTGTACAGACAGTAATCCGGGCTGCCCAGAAGCCTTCCACCATGAAGTCTTATATGTTCAAATGGAACAAGTTCTTAGACTTTCTGTCAACTAAGAATATTTCTCCATCCCGTGCATTGGTCCCAACCATCTTGGAGTTTTTGATGTCGCTAGCTGATGCAGGACTGTACTTGAATTCTATCAAGTGTTACTTATCTGCCTTATGCTGTCATTACTAGCTTGAGGGAAGACCCTCCCTCTTCCTGGATCCTCTGGTCCTTAAAGGACTTAACAAACATCCCTCAGCTTCGGTACCGACCTGGGCTTGGAGCTTGGGCTTGGTGTTGGTTCATCTTTCTTCCAGACCCTTTGAACCCATGGCCACAATGGACTTAAGATTGCTGACGTGGAAAACAGTTTTCTTAGTGGCCATCACCTCTGCTCGATGTGCTGGAGAGATTTGTGCCTTATGGATGGACCAGCCATACCTTCGCTTTCACAAGGACAAAGTGGTTCTCCGTACCGACATCACATTTTTGCCTAAAGTGGTGTCGACCTTCCATATCAACCAAGACGTTGTGCTACCCACCCTGGCCCTGAACCCAACCACTGATACCCACTGGTGACTGCACACTCTGGACGTTCGCAGGGCCTTAGCCTTCTGTCTTGACAAGACCTCAGGTTCGAGACGCTCAGAGAGACTGTTTGTATGCTACTCTGAGGTCAAGAAAGGACTGCCAGTATCGGCTCAGAGGTTTTCTAAGTGGGTGACTGCCACAGTCCATCTCTGTGATGAACTGGCAGGCAGTTCACCTCCGGGCTGGGTGCCACTTTACAGTTTGGTGGCAGGACATTTCCTCCACTGACCGAAGCTTCTCAGTCTAACCCAGGGGTAGGGCCAGATGCAGCCCCCTGAGGCCTTTGGACCGGCCCCAGGCTGGTCCTGCCACCGCCGCCCCCCGTCATGATGATATTGATTATTGTTGTTATTACTTGTTCTTGGGTTTTTCTTGGCAAAATCTCCACAGGGGTTTTGCCATGGCTTTTCTGGGGCTGAGAGAGTGTGCATGCATATTCTTTTTAATTTTTAACATTTTTTAAAAAAAATATTTTTATTTATTTATTTATTTATTTATTTATTTTTGGTGCTTCGCCCCCCTAATTGTCTGAGGGACAGCAACCTGGCCCCCGGCTCAGAAAGGTTGCCTACCCCTGGTCTAACCCATTTGTGTGATTCGCAGAGACCACAAGAAGAAGGACAGGTTGCTTACCTGTAACTGTATTTCTTCGAGTGGTCATCTTCAAATTCACACAAATCCCACCCTTCCTCCCCCTCAGTCGTGTCCTGCTCATTACAGAATTTCCTGCTGTCACTGCTTGGCGGTGTACTTTGGAACTGAAGAAAGAGCGGGAACGCCAGGGGCTTCATAGGGGTGGGCGGAGCTACCACCAAAAAGTTACAATCGAAGATTTGCCCAGTGATACTAGAACTTTCTGAGCTAGCTGTGCAGGCACAGATATAACCCATTTGTGTGAATTCGCAGATGACCACTTGAAGAAATACAATTATAGGTAAGCAACCTGTCTTTCTCAGCTTGTTTGAACCAAAATCCTGAGATCACAAAGGTTTTTGTAAAGTGCCGTATTTTAATTTGTGCCAAAATGAAGTCAACATGCACACACTCAGGTCTTGAAAGGGAGGGCATTCTACAGTTGGGAAACTACAGAACAGAAGGCTCTCTTCTGTCTTTCTGTATAGTGTATTGTTCCCGCTATTGGGATGGACAAGAAGGGGTGCTCTGACAGATCAAAATGCTTAACAACACTAAACTCCATTTACTTATCCAGGGAATCTTGAGAGTTTTTTCTAGAGAGAATTGCTGCTCCATATTGTAGAATTATCAGAGGTCTCCAGAGCTAAACTTTCCCAGATTCTTGGAAGAAAGCTGTTAAGACACAAAATATAAGGAGGACATTTTGTGTCCTTGCTAGGGATTGTTCTTATCCTTTGTACCAAACCTTCTCACTGAGATGCAGCTACTAGGGCATCTTAGCAGAAAATGAAAATGTGTTATAAGTTATAACATCTTAGGGCCTTTGCAGACTGCCAGAAATAGTGCACATTAAATTGAGGCACTGCCCTGGCTCAGTGCTAGGGAGTCATGGGAATTGTATTTTTTTCTGAGACTTTTAGCCTCTGTCAGAGAGCTCTGGTGCCACAATAAATTACAGTTCCCATGATTCCCTAGCACTGAGCCAGGGCAGTGCCTCAATTTAATGTGCACTATTTCTGGCAGTCTGCAAAGGCCCTTAGTCTGGTAATTAATAGGGAGTTTGGGAAAGTGTGTTCAAGGAAGCTTTATTTTGGCAAGTTTGAACAGTAGCATTTGCATGTTGCTGATGTAGAGCAATCTTGCCCTGCTGTCGTCATTTATCCAATTGATTGCTACCTCCAAGTGAGTAAAGCTGTATAAATAAAATGTTGGAAAATTACAGAGTTATCATTGCATAGATAAGCAGCATACTTGTGTAAAGTCACATAAACATTTTGTAACAGTTTAAATATATAAATACAATAAGAGAAAGCAGAACTTGCACAATGGGTAAAAACTTAATTCGTGATGTTGTTTATCTTTTTAAGTTGCAGCAGCCTCAACAAACACTATTGACCCAGGTTAGTTTGCTTTTTATTGATTATCACTGTATAAAAAAATGATGTGTATATCAGCTGTTCCAATTTCTGTTTTGTTTCTTTAATACAGTGGTGTCCTTTGTGTGTAGCTTGCTATATGACGCGAAGGGTTGTGTGTGGCCTCCTATATAAAATGAACACTTAAGTTTAGGAAAAAATATTTCATAAACACTACCAGACATGTTGGTGCTTAAGTTCTGATTTTAGTAGATTCAGGTTTCAGACTACTGTAATTACTGGTCATTATGCAGATGTCAAAGTACAGACTTAATGCTGAACAGTTCATTTCAGACTTCTCTTAGCCAAAACCTAGTTTTCTTGTCATAAGAAAAGCAATAGTAAACAAAAGGTGCATACATATCTTTTTTCCCTCTGCAGAGGAACTTATTTGAATCATGTACCTATCAAAATACTTCATAGGAAAGTACTGGGGACACACAAACACAGAAAAAGAAATAAAAAGAGAGGGAAAGTAGGTAATTGAAATTATCATTGGCACTAATAAAAAAAATAGAGAAACAACATTTGAAATCTGGGTTATGTTTTTACTTGGAAAATGTTTGTGAAGTTACTGTAAAATTATATCAGCTATCAGTTCATGATAGGTTGAAACAGGTATGATTCCTTACTCCTGTCTCTTTAGCATGAGGGATTGAGGGTCCTTTGACATTTGTCAGATAATCTGGATTCTATTTTAAGACCCTCTCATCACCTTCTGGCCACCTAGGTATCCAACTTGTGATCATGGTGAAAACCAGAGTTAAGATCAACACTCCACTTAAACATTCTTAAGTATTGGAATCTCAGGATATTTCTTTGAGAAAAGGAGCAAGGTTCTCTTGGTAATCGGCTATTGGAGTTGTGTTGGGGAATGGGAGGTATGGTTATAACAGAG
>JAIPUX010001880.1:17502753-17514871 GCA_020142125.1 Phrynosoma platyrhinos
GGTTACTGAGTTTTATTCCATATAATTCAAGCTTGAGTTATTTGTAATGTTGGTGTTAATATTAGAACATCAGTGGCAGTGATTCTGCAATTGATTTCTTTATTTTTAAAGAGTCCAGACTTTTAAATAGGTGTATTAGAAATTCACTTTTCTTGAAACTTGTCTTATAGTTAAAATATTTTTCCTACATATTTAAATCAATCCTAAGTAAGAACAGAACACACTTGGAAACTTTAGGATTATAAATCACCTTTTCCTCCTCTTAGTTTTGTTTCTCCTTCAAGGAGAGAGGATGATGACAGAGTTCCTGGTCTGTGGTTTGTTTCGGAACTTTTTTGCACATACCTTTTAAGTATTTGAATTTCTTTTCATGATTTTTGCTAAACGTTGAATCATTTTAATGTTTAATTAATTACAGAGAGAAGATAAGCGAAAAGATGATTCAAAAGATGAAGATGAAATGGAAGATGACAATAATCAGGAGGAATATGATCCATTGGAAGCTGAAGATGCTGAGGATGAAGATGATGGTATATTAGAGGGTGATTGTTCTTATTAAAAACAAGCTGGTGTAGACTTGATCTACAATGGCAAAATTGCAGAACCTTATGTTCTCCATACATTCTTTTATAGTAGTAGAATTGAACTAATAGACTGCATATACCATTTTTTGTAGTTTTTGATAAGAAAGTCATATTGGTAAAATTGCCATTATTCTGAAGATAACCAATCTTCATTTTTTGTACATGGGTGTCAGTAGAACTTGTCCCCCTATCTTATTAAGTTGAAAGTTGTTAATATCTCATTGAATGTATGTTCTGTTGCACATATTTCTAATGAGAATGCACAGCTCTTACGTATTGTGTTATGTTTCCATAGAAAGGGATGATGAGGAAATGAATAGACGAGATGACAGAAGAGAGGGAAGCCGCCATGGCAAAGAGAGAGCTTCTAAAGACAAGGTAATTTAATTGGAGGAAAGAACCAGCCCTGTTAAATTTTCTTTCTTTTTCTTTTATTTTGTTGTGTGTGTATGTGTGTCATCTAGCAACATTACATTGGCTTAGACTAGACCAGAGGTAGGCAACCTAAGGCCCAGGGGCCAGATGCGGCCCCCTGAGGCCTTTGGACCGGCCCCAGGCCAGTCCTGCCGCCGCCCGCCATGATGATACTGAATATTGTTGTTATTACTTGTTCTTGGGTTTTCTTGGTAAAAATCTCCACAGGGGTTTTGCCATGGCTTTTCTGGAGCTGAGAGAGGGTGCATGCATATTTTTTAATTGTTAATTTTTTAATTTTTTTTTTAAAAAAATATTTTATTATTTATTTATTGTGCTTTCCCCCCCCCCCCACCCCCAGTTGTCTGAGGGACAGCAACTCAGCCCCTGGCTCAAAAAGGTTTTCTACCCCTGGACTAGACTGCTACCATAAAAGTGAAGCTATAGACCACTAACACACCTAATCATGTGGAGCATACAGTACTTGCAAACTCAGGCAGCTCACATTCATTACATTGGCATCAGTAAGAATAACAGTGCAGCCTTAAGTTCACTGGGGCTTACTGTCAGGTAATTGTGTATTGTTTGCAGCTGAAATCTGCTTTGTAGTTTGAATTGGCCACACATCAAGACATTCATTATTTTGAGGGAAAACCTTTCTTTCAAAGTAAGAAGAAAGTTGGAAGATTGTATTATTGAAAGTCTCTTATTCTGCAAAACTGAAGAATTATGATTACTAGAGAGCATGTCAAAAATATGGAGCTGAAATGAAAACATGCCATCCACTTTGCACAGTGTATAAATACTTCCACTTGATAGTGTAGTAAACAACTTTTAAATACAAGTTAATTTTAGAAACTGATGCAGTTATATCCTAAGCATTCTGAACTAGCACTACTGTAAATATTGTACCTAATTGATTGGAGTTGAGCTAACCCTCTGTGAAATTGTGTAGTATTGTAATACATTTGAAAGTTCCTGTGTAAAAAATGTATTGGTATCTTAAAAACTACCTATGAGCCTTGTGTATATTTTGTGACATAAAAGGAAGTACCAGTAATACTTGAATAGTTTTAGAAATAACCTTTTCTAATCTAAAAATAATTCACAAATGGTGAATAATTAACTAGCAATTTATTGATCACAAAATATCTTTTTAGGAGAGAGACAAAATCCAGATGATAACTGTTAACCGTGATCTGTTAATGGCATTTGTTTACTTTGATCAATGCCATTGTGGGTACCTCCTGGAAAAGGACTTGGAAGAGATACTATACACTCTTGGACTGCATCTCTCACGAGCTCAGGTTTGTTTCTTAAGTTATTGTATGGTGCTGAATGTTTTTGTAAATTAACTACATTATAAAATGTATTATCTGTGGGAATTACATATTTGTATTCATCAATGGCCATATATATCTCATCTTCTTTGTTATTTTAGGTTAAGAAGCTGCTAAATAAGGTAGTACTTCGTGAATCTTGCTTTTATAGAAAACTAACAGATACTTCTAAAGATGAAGAAGCACCAGAAGAAATGGAAACTCCACAAGAGGAAATGCTAGGTAATTTTTTTTAAACCTATAAAGTTAGACCAGTGCAGAGAAGCAGCCCATAGTCATGTGGGTTATTCATCTTCTACAAGTCCAGAAGCAGAAGTCATGTGATCTTCAGTTGGGTGAGGGCAGATACTTTGTTCCTTCATCAGCTGAATAGCGTGAATCCTTTTTTCCAAGGCAGTGGTAATCATCTAGTTTCAGAGTTCATTGCTCATTTTCAGAAGATAGAGTAGGTAAGGAGAAATTTTGGTTGGTTCCAAATAGGTAAGGGAAAGTTTAATTTGGATCCAGAAAAGTGTGAGCATAGTTCTTTTGGTACAATGGGATTTTCTTTTTCATTGTGTCCTCCATCCTGGCTGAATATATACTATTGAGGATCAGAATGGTGGGGATCATGTGTTGTGGACTGCAGCAGGAGGAGGTGGAATTCAGAAAGGGCATCTTGCACAAGCCATCTTTAGTCTTGATTTTCCTTTTTCTGTTAAAGCAAATGTCCTTTCATTGAGTGTGGAACTATCTTAGGCCCTTGATGGCCTGAGGAACTGGTAGCCATGAAATAGCAGAGAAGAAGACAAGGATGATAATGACAGACTTGTGACATGTATGATGCAACATAAACTAGACATGCTCGTATTAAGACCTACTCAGCGATAGTGAAGAAATTTTATTTTTCCACCACCACTGCACTTGGTACTGAACAGTTAAGTTGATCTGAGTATTCAAAGGTCTCTTTAGTTTGAACATGTGGCAAGAGAAGGACTGCTTATTAGTTTGGTGTGGCTGATTTACAAAGTTGCTCATTCTTGGACCAGTTTACATGATGTCTTAAAGCAGAGTCAATAGATATACCTTTGGTATTTGCTTATCCAATTAAATTGGCTACATTTCTGCTTGGGCAGCCTGTGGATGCAGAAAGGTGATGACAAATATACATACATTTAACTCTTGTCCATTCTAAAGAGAGCAGACAGAAGTAGAATGGTCAAATTGTTAGTGTGAATGATATGCCAAGCTTCCTACATGATTGAAAGTAACTGTGGTGACAACTTTGTACTGCTATAATTGAATTGCTTTATACACATTTGTTAGAACTGTGAAATTATATTAATGTTTCTTAATCTATTCTAGGAAACAGACTGCTGCTGCCATCACCTGCTATAAAACAAGAATCTAAAGGAGCAGAAGAAAATGTTGGCCTCATTGTTTACAATGGAGCTATGGTGGATGTAGGGAGTCTCTTGCAGAAACTAGAGAAAAGTGAAAAGGCACGGGCTGAAATGGAACAAAAGCTTCAGTCACTAGAAGAAAAGACAGGTGAGCAATAGATTTTTAGATGATTGTTTCCTAGTTCAGAAAGGTTTATCATAGTAGCAAACATTTGGAAGCTAAATAATGTTTGCTTTGAAAAGTGAAGAAATGTATTCTATTTTTTCTTGGGTGTACTTTGTTTTGTATTTAAAAATCATATCTTATGTCAGAAGGGTATGTTGATAGTGGCAATAACAACAGATGTGCAAGTGACTCATGCTTGTTGTGCTTTTGGTATAAGGGCCTATATGGAAGAGCTCTTGTGTCTCTCTTCCCACAAAATAATGTTGCAAAAGTTCTTGGAAGTTATAATAGAGGCACAAAATGCACAAGACACCTGCATATCTAGTTATTATATTTCCTTCTGCCCAATGTCACTGTTTCATCTGGTTCTCAGAACTGCTGTTCTCACATACATACTTTAATGCCAATGGCCCAGACTTGGTCCACAGATATAGATAGACATCAGATCCCATAGCCCCAGCCTGCATGTCCAGTGGTCAAGGATTCTGGAAGGTGTAATCCAAGAACATCTGGGGACCAGAAACATGGAATTGCACTATGCAGAATAATGTAAATAGTTAGAAATCTGAATGACACGAGTATTTTGTCAAAAGGCATGAGAATAAAAGGGGATGTTTCTGAGCCAATGTTGTACACACAGATTTCCAGTCATGACAACATGACTTCCCTTTTCTTTTTCCTTCCAATCTGCTTGGGGGGTTGGGGAGTGTGGCTGCAACAGGGGAAGATCAATTCTCTGGTGAAGGGGCACCACTAGATACAATCCAGTAGGAAATATACAAAATATTTATTTTAGTCTTGAAATTTATATCTTCCAAATATGGCTTCAAAAAGCTGTCCTGATGATAGCTAACAAAATATAAATTAAAAATAATGTATCTTTAAAATACAAGATTAACACAAACACAAAACAGTGTGTTTATCAGACTCTGCTTTTTCCAATAAAATCCACTAGAATTTGGGATTTCATGGTAAACTTCCATAAACTAGCTACGGTATTATAAAAATAGTAACTTCCTGAAACTCAGGTGAACCTATTAAGTTTGTTCCAGAGAAGATCTCCCAAGTGGGTACCATTGGGAATAAGACACCTGCCAAGCAGCCTCCCTTCACTACAAGTATGGTGCCCCATTTGATTATTCTAGTGATCACAGAGATTGTTTTGGACCTGACCTATTTACACCTAAAAACATTTTGGGTCAAAACAACCACTGATTGTGCCTAAAATCTAAAATGGAGCCAGTGCTGTTTTCTCAAGATAGTTATTACTCAATCTCCTGAGTTAACAAATGGGCTATTGCATTCTAAATCTAAGTCTAAATCTAAATCCAGGGCTTGTGAATTGTCTTGCCTTGCAGGCCTAAAGACAAAGGGATAATTGATCATCAGTACCTTTGACTAGCTCAGTTCTGTAAAACGGCTGGAACACAGCATCTGTAACAATGTACACATGTTCTCTAATGCTTTAAAACTTCAAAAGTTACCAAGTGAAAGATTACATCATTTAATTTTTCAGATGAAGATGAAAAGACTATCTTGAATTTGGAGAATTTGAATAAAGGACTGTCTACAGATATTAAGGAAGTCAAAAAAGACCTTGGCCAGCTACAAGAGAATTTGAAGGCATCAGAAGAGACAAATATACAGTTTGAGAGTCAGCTGAATAAGACAATCAAAACTTTGGCTACAGTTATGGAGGAAATACACACTGTTCTTAAAAAGGTAAAAGTGGTGATTTTCCATTCTGTGAAAGCGCTGTAAAGAGGGGTGATGGATTATAAAACCAACTGCTTTCTCCTCCTGCATACATTTGTTCACAAAGAATGATCTGTTGGTCTGTGTCTTAAGGCTTCCATCCAGAGCCATAAAAGACAACAAAGAAGAAGCTATTCTATCTTCCCTAGGGAAAGTGTTCTACAGTGTAGAAGGAACTACAGGGAAGGCCTTCTCCCATGTTCCCACCAAATGTGTCTGTGAAGGAAGTGGGCTAGAGAGAAGTGCCTACTCTGCATATCTTAAAGCTCTGGGCAGGCTCATTGGAACATCTTAAGTGTAAACATCACACTTCAGCACTTGTAATCGATTATGGTTCTTTACAATTGACTGATCATGCAGATCTAAGGGATTGATAATGTTGCTGTTGTGAGCCTTCATGTCATTTCCCATTGATGACAACCCTAAGGCAAACCTATTGCAGGGGTTTCTTGGCAAGATTCGTTTAGAGGGGGTTTGCCTCTGTCTTCCTGTAAGGCTGAGAGAGAGTGATTTGCTCAAGGTCATCCATGGATTTCCATTTCTCAGCGAGGATTCAAATCTTGATCTCCAGAGTTGTAGCCCAACACTTAAACTACTACAGAACCCTTGTTGTAATATTGGTAACATAGCATGCCCTAAATTTTGTTGTGAGCCTTGATTAAAGTAGACCTATTGAATCAGTGGAATTCACCTGAGTTGACTCACTATTCATGATTTGATTGAATGAGTCTGCTATATGAGAATGCCAGCTCATGTGTATTTATTCATATCTTAGAAATTAAGATACGGCTGTCCCTCACTGATAGATTGTCCTATTTTCCACAGGATATTGTGAAGAGTGAAGATAAAGATCAAAAATCCAAAGAAAATGGAGCAAACGTATGATGAACTTGATGCTGCTGAAAAATATGGTGTTATATAATGTAATATAAATCATGAAACTGGAGTGTATGAAAGTGATGCATGTTTGATTTTAGTAGTATAAATACTTCAGTCCAAGCAAGGGTGTATAAAGTTTTATAAATGTGTGAGCCTGCTTCAAAGATTGCTTGTAATTCATTGCCCTCAATTTATTAGACACTCTTGAGTGAAAATAATTTTGCGTTGCAAAATGTTTTAGGGTAAACTTTGTTATAGTTTGAATGCTAACAAACTTCAGCCTAATGGAAAGTAGCAAGTATTTAATTACCAAATGTTTTCCTTTAAAGTCTAGTGGAAACATTTTTTTCCTTATTTATAGAAATGCCATTCTTAGGTTTTTATTTCAGTCTAATTAGTCTTTTTAAATTCAGGAGTAAATCATAGCATGCTGCTTAATTTTGCAAGTAAAGATTTTTGAAGAAAACTGAATTTCTTGTCACAATTTTTTCCCCCTTTAAGTCATGACATTTCTCTTGGAACGTTTCTATTTCAATGCACAGTACTTGAGAGTAAGAAAAATAGTAAGAAATTTATCAAAACATTGATAAATTGGGATTTTTATTAAAATACTAGTTTATTATGCATATTTTATATACCTTGAAATGTTCTTTCCCTTCATTAATTTATTAGCTACTTTTCAAAAGCAGTGTATGAATTGAAAATGTTCTGTTGACTACTGATACCAGGCCAGTAGATGTCAGTATAGTGCTTTATTTGGAAAAATTGATACTAGTTTTTTATTGGCTTTCATTAAATTGGCTATTTACTTCCCCAGTGTTAATTTCTTAAAATCAAAAACAGCCTCAAATATTACATGCATTTCACCCAAGTTCATAAAATACCATAATTTAAGTGGTGACATATAATTTTTGGTTTTGTAATGGGACTATATTTTGCTATGTATGGGTTTTTGGGTAGTAGAGTTACAACAGGAATCTAGAATCAGAAATAAAATATAAGCTGCTATACTAGATGTATTATGTAGCTACCAGAACGCCATAATATTTGGTGCTGGCAGCTTGATATCAGAAATGGTAAAATGTCTGAAATTGTTCAAAAGAACATTTAGATCTTTTCATTAGTTTTGACTCCTTGAAGCCAAATATCTCTAACATACTTGTGAACACATTTTGAATAAATACTTCCCAGTCACTGAAAACTCTACATTATTAACCACTTAATTCATAAACTATTTTTTCAGTAGAGCTCCAGCAGAACACAAATATTGAAAGAGCCAAAACACATTTTTCCTCTCTTTAGTATAAGGGAAGGTTCACGTGAACCTACATGTTGAAAGTGTTTGTGTATTTGGGGGCAGTCTGGTCCACTCACTGTGGCTGTGCCCCCAGCAGTTTTTGTTGATAGTGGAAATGTGCCATCTGTGTGTTTGGCCAGCATGGGGGAAATATGCTCATGCAAAGCTCTTGCTTTTGTGGGGAATCTGACCCAATTAAAATCCTTCCTCAAGTGCAGTACCTCTCAATGTACACTGGCATGGAGTACAAGTGCAGCCTTGGGGCTGGGTGCAAATGCTGTGTTTTGGCCCTTGATACATTCCAAAGTTGCCCTTTTTCTGGCTAAAAGGGGGATGCGATTTGCCTGTCCTAGAAGTCTAAAGGAAAGGCAAGTCACTTTTTAAGTGCAGGTGCCTTGCACTGTTTATTATTTTTTTAACAAAACAATTTTTAAACCAGATACAAACTTTGTTTTTTGGAGGGGAAGGAGTTTTGGCAGTATCTATAGTCTTAAAAGTCCCAGGAACCTACAACTAACCCCAGACATGCCATGCCTGATATATATTAATACATGTATGGAAAACTGTTTCCTGTTCTGGCCATAGATATCATGAAATCTTTTTGACAGTAGAATGTGCTAAGGAGTGTAGTCAAGCATCAGTAACTGGGGAAAAGCATGAACCACATTGCCCTAAGCACATTTTTCAGTACTTGAAGGACTTTTGTGTGCAAACCTATAAATTTAGATCTGCTTTTCAGTGACATTGACATTCACCAATATGTCACTAATGAGTGTGAATAATCAAGTGGCATACACACATGTAAACCACTCTCTGGGTTGCATTTTCTCTCTCAGGAAGCTGAGCACAATCACCACCTTCGAATATCCATGGACAAGTGTATAGGCTGTTAAGTACTCTTGATTCCTCCTTTCTTCATTTCCCCATCATGGTGGTTTGTGTAAAATAATGTGTTGGAATACTACATTCAGATATTCTGTCTATGGATTCCACTGAGGTTTTGAGCATATTACAAAGATAATAACATAGATTGAAGATAAACAGTGAGGAAGGAGATAAAAGAAGTGAAGGCAATTTTGTAGTGCTGTGATGCCTGTGAAGGGGAGAACATGTAAATAAAAACAACAGAGCATGTTCAGAACCATGTAAAAGAGGGACACTGTGAGTAGAATCAGACTGAAAAGGAAAAAGATAGTGCAAGATTTCTGGGGGGAAAAACATAAGAAGAGGGGAAGGAAACAGATATAGAAGCAGTGTCAGGACCAAATTTGCAGGGTGAAAAATAAAGATTAGACAACAACGACCTGAAATGTAAGTCTGAACTAGCAGGTCTTGAGTAGCAACACAGAGTACCCTTGTGAGGACTCTGCGTCTTCCTACCTCTAAGCCCTGAGTGGTAGTTGCATACATTCATGGAACAAATGTTATAAAAGCAGTGAGAAGACCTGAATGCTTCAGGATGATTAATGTTAATGGGTAATATATGGGAGCTGCCTTTTAAGCACCAAGCATTTTGAAATCTTAGGATAGCATGGAACTTAAATCAGACACAGAATGGAAAGAAAGAGAATTTGGAGCCTTGCAGTATTCAGCATGTGTTGGTAATTTGTTCCAATACAAAACTGTTGATACGGATACTTTTTTCTTTGTTTCATGGTTCAGTGGCACCTGCTGCAAATATTCACAAAAATAACACTGTGGACAGAATATAGGGCCTGACTAAGGCTGCTTTCTTCATTCTTCATCACTTCGCTTTGGACAGAATTTTACTCATTGGCCTAATTTCTTTCTCGGAATTATCTCTGAAGCACAATCAGAGGCTTTTGTGCCTGACCTAAATAAAAGGTCTGATACATCTGCCCCAAACAAATGGGAAAAAAAGTGGGGGTGGGAATCGAAGAGAAAGAGACTGCAGTCTGCACTGTCTCGTGATTCCTTCGTTGCCTCCCTAAAATTGTCTAATCCATAACATAAGCCTGCTATGCAGTTTACAAGTAGGGGAGCTACTTGCAACAAGAACAATAAAATTTTGTGGCATCATAAAGACAAACATGTTTATTTCGATGTAAGCTCTTGTTCTCCGAAATCCATTAAATATAAATGTTTATCATCAGGTATATGCAAGTGTTTAAATACAGGGTGATTTAAAAAAATGATACAGACCAAATAAGAGCTTCAATTTTGCACTATTCTTTCTGAATCGCCCAGTATTGCCCTTCCTGTATACTGTTACATTGGAACTGCTTTTTAATAAAGGTGGGTTCTGAGACACTCCTCCTTCTAGTAACAAGTCTTCTTGCCCCATTTTCTCTGATCTCTTAAACGGTGAAGGAACAGTCCCATGTGTTGCAAAGGACACTCAGTCCCATCTCCCTATTGATTCCAGGTAGAATCGAACTGTTCTTCTTTGTACTGCTCACTCTGCCAGAGGTTGCTCACAGTAAAATGGCAACAAGTGTGCAGCTTTTGACCCCTTTTTGTGCATACAACAGGTGCACCTTTTATTTGTATGCTTCTCTACCAGCTCTGCCATCTTACTCATTTTGGCATCCAGTGCATCTGCATGTGGGACACCCTTTTTACAAATTATTCTACAGAATAACTTCCCAAATTTCTCCACTCCATTGAGGAAAATTGGCCAACAGCCAGACATATTTGCATACAAGAGCCAGATATGATGCTACACATTTTTTCTGTGCGTAATTTTACACCAAATTGCCTTAAATTTGACTTTTAGCTTATGGATTTGTACCCACTATCTAATACATCAATCACTGATAATTATGTATACTTTGCATTTAACCAAAACCTTACCTGACATTACTGACATGTATAGTATAGATTAGAAAAAATACCTGAATTGCTGAAAGAAATAATGTTATACAGTATTTTAAAGTGAGATTGAGGAAAAGTAAAACAAAAGACTTCTCTTGTTTCGAGCCAAGTCTTGATCAGAATGGAAATATTTCAGAAGGGAAAGGAAAGGGGACCCAACAAAGCTTCTCTTAAGGAAGAAAACAAAAACCTCTTTCATTGTTGGGCTGGTTGGTCATGAAATACATGCCCATATCTGACCTATATAGGCAGCTATCCATAACAAATGTATACACTATATGTGAAATGTGCCAGACATTAAGCTAAAATGTGTGTGGACCATCTTGTGTAGATAGGACTATGGGTCAAACTCACAGAAAGAGTCTTTTGTTTTTGAACTATAACTATTAGCCTAGGAAATGGGAGTGCAAACAGGATGCTGACATTTTGTCATTAATTTAGCTATTAATCCAGCATACTCAAATATGTCTAACTTACAACTTTTTGGTTATGATAGCTAGCCACTGATATAAGGAAACAGCTTCACAAATGAGTGTTAGTACACGTAAAACATTTCCTCTGTGGTCATCATCTCTTTAACATTTTGTTATTCACGACACATTCACCTAATTGCAAATGTATTCACCACCATGGAACTTGTGTTAAACGGAGTGCATTTTAGGACTGGGATGTTTGGGCCAATTCAAATTATGTACAAGCAGTTGATCTGCCACTTGTTCAGTGGCATTTGTGGTGACAAATAACAACTTCATTGTCTGTATGAATGTAGTGAAATGTGGCTGTGACACCCTTGCACATCATGTCTTTCCAGTATACGCTTATGTATCTGCATAGGCTTAAAGACAGCATATATTTATTTCATATTTTAGATATTTTAGATTTCAGTAAAAACCATAAAGCACACAGCAAATGTTATTCCCATGTAGAGTATAGGTTGCTACTTCTAACTGAGACCATTCTAGGGTAATAGCCAAATTAATGGCTTGAGGATTACATTCTGCTTGTGACTCCAAGCATTAAATAAGCAGCTTCTCAGCGCTTAGGCTAGAACTCACTAATGGGAAGCATGTCACTGGTGGAATATGATAAGCAAAAGTACATTTACTTTTTCTATAACTTGGCATGTCAGCCTGGTCTACTTACTTATGATGAAATTCCTACTGCATCCAGACCCTTAACATGGGATATGCATTCCCCCTCTTCATTGTACCTGGATTTTTCATGGTGACTAAAAATGCCAAAGACATTCAGCTGCCCAAGTAAGCATGTTTACTTGGAAATATATCCTACTGTATAGAATGGGTCTTCTCCTTAAAAATGTGGTCAGGTGTACAGTCTTACAACACAATTGTATAGAAGACAGCCAGGAAACCTTGGTTCCTCCAGATGTTGAAGAACTACTCTGTCATTCTGTAATATGGGCACCACAATTCAAAAAGGACATTGAGAAACTGGAGCAAGTCCAG
>JAIPUX010001880.1:17535367-17554078 GCA_020142125.1 Phrynosoma platyrhinos
TGTATTTAGAGTACATACTTAAGACTGGGCAAGGAAATAAAAATCTGTATTCTCATTTTGAATGTTTGTCATAGAGTGTGTCTTGTTGGCATGTTGAAATGAAAGTAAAATATGAGCTTTGTAAGCAGCATGCCTGACTTTTGCTTAAATATCAAAATGTTCATGAATCCACTGGCCACATTTTGCTGTGACACAATGCACCTTAGCCAGTGCCATTGCATAAAACTAATGAGGGATGGCAACTCAGCAGGAGGTATGTTTATGTGCTGCTTGGATTCCTTTCATGACTGCAGTTTTTCATCTCAGTTCCATTTTTTGATCCTATATGAAAAACAAATGCAGGTTTCAGAACCAAGGTCCAGGGTCTATTAATATTGGACTTAAGAGGTACTGACTTTTATAATTTGAAATGGTTGTATGCATTCAGATTTGTAATGATGCTATCCAGGTGACTTAATGATCTCTAAAATACAGTACAGTGGGGCCTTGGTATTTGCTGGGGTTTGGTTCCAGGATCTCCTCTGGAGACTGAATCCAGATAAAGTGGATGGAGGTGCTTGCGGTAGGAGCCCCGAAACTAGGTATCGGGATACAACCTCCAGTCCTGGACGGGGTCACACTCTCCGCTAGGGACTGTGTTCGCAGTGTGGGGGTGCTCCTGGATCCATCACTCCAGATGACCAATCAGGTAAATGCGATGGTCAGGAGTGCCTGTTATCAGCTTCAGCTGATATGCCAGTTGCGCCCTTTCCTGGAAGATAGGGACCTTGAAACTGTGATGCACACAGTGGTGACCTCTGCACTCTACATGGGGCTACCCTCGTGCTTAGTCTGGAAACTTCAACTAGTACAGAATATGGCAGCCAGGTTGGTTTCGGGGACATCAAGGAGTGACCACATAACACCTATCTTAAAGTCACTCCACTGGCTGCCTGTCAGTTCCTGGGCTCAGTACAATGGCTTGGGTCCATCCTATCTTCGGGACCGCCTCCTTCCATATAATCCACCCCGCGCACTCCGGTCCTCTGGGAGGAACTTGCTTCCGCCTATAAAATCTAGGCTGTCTGCTACCTCCCAGAGGGCCTTTTCGATAGCCGCTCCCAGATTATGGAATGGCCTGCTGGACGAGATCCATCATATTACCAGTTTAAATAGCTTTTAAAAAGCTGTGAAGATGGATCTCTTCCGGCAGGCCTTTCCTGATTGAGCTAGTTTATTCCTTCTCTTTGCCAAATTTATGCTGCCTGTTTGCTCTGCCATTGTGTTTCATTTTATCTATTGTTTTATTGTGTGTTACTGTTTTTAAACTTTGTTGTTTAATATTTTAAGGGGTGGGGGAGTTTGGGGATTGTACATTTATGCTGTTTTTATTATTGTAAGCCGTCCTGATTGCATCTGCAGAGGGGCGGGATGTAAATAAATTTTATTATTATTATTTATTAGTATAACAAAATTTGTGGATGCTCAAGTCCCATTATATACAATGGCACAGTAAAATGGTGTCCCTTATATACAATTAGAGAATCAAGGTTTGCCTTTGGAGATTTTTAAAAAATATATTTCCAAGCTGGGTATGGTTGAATCCATGGATAAAGTCTATGGATATGAAGGACCAACTGTATGATCCCACAGTACCTGGAGTTCCACTTACCCACATCTGAAAAAAGATGTTCTCTCTAGACATTTTCTTGGTCCTCCAGTGTGATTGTATGGTATGCTTCCAGCAGGAATTGACCATAGAGTTGTACTGGAGGACTTAAAAATGCCTAGAGAGATGCCCTCTCTAGGGCCTCCAGTGCAACTCTATGGTCAACTTGTGCCAGAAATCATTCATTTCAATAGAGTTTGCTATTTTCTGTGGTTTAGCGTTTCCAAGGTAAGTCTGGGAATGTGTCCCCTGTGGAGACTGGGCCCATACTTTATACAGAATATCTATGTATTGGATCAAATAGTAGCTCAAACCAGGTTGCAGATGCATTTGTTAATGTACCCTGCCTCTTTCAGTCCAGAGCTCTGTATGACTGTTCACTCAGATGCCCCAGAGAAACCTTACAAGTAGGATAAGATGGATATTCCATCACGTGGAATAGAAAGGTATAATGTATCCTAGTCATAGATAGATGGATTCTAACCTGAATTTATCTTAGCTGCCTGCTTATGCTCTTGGCTATCACCATGTCCTGTGATAACTTAATTTCTTCAATTAATTATATGTTGTGCCACACTTCTAAAATCCTATTCTACAGGAAAAGATATATAGAAGGAATCTTCTCTGGGCCGTTGCAGACCGGCCCAAAGGGCCGGCCTGGGAGTGGAGTTGGGGCAGGGCAGTCACACGCCGGCCACCCCAACCCCACCCCGACGCTGTCCTGAGGCCATGCAGCCCTACGCACACCATGCGGGATCAGGACACCCTCCTGGTGCAGCGTTTAAACATGCTGCGCCGAAAGGGTGCTGAAGAGCCGCGGTGCCAGCTCTTGGGGCAGCATTTTGCTGCTCTTTTAGGGGTGGCAAAAGGAAGGATTGGGGCTATGGCGTGGGGCTGCTGCGGCCCCGATTCACTGCTTTTCTGAGCGGCTCTCTGCTGCCCCATACGGGCTGTGTACATCGGCCCTCTGTATCCAAAGCTGGTTACTGATCATCTAGAGCATCTTTAGTTGTCTGGTAATGGTAACTGGCAAGGGTTGTGTCAGGGACTAGCAACATATTTATGGCCATTGGTTATGACTGTTTCTTTCCTTTGTAGAAACTCATCACAGACTAGCAGCCAATAACGCATGGACTGGCACCAGCACACAAACCATCATTTTAAATAGCACTGATGGTTCTTAGAGAATTAAAGGAATGGTCTGAGCAAATGATAGTGATCTGGAAGTGTTAATTGTGGAATTTCTGGGAGTGAACCCAAAGTACAAAGTTACAGTGCTCCCAGAAACTCCATCATTATACACCACCATAAGCCCAGTTTTCCTTCAGAATCTAAGCATAGTCACACTTGGATAGTGCATGAATAAGATATTTCTAGGGAGTACCATGAATCTCAATGTAGGGCTAGAAAAGACTCCTGCCTGAAACACTGGAGAGCTGCTGTTATCAGATATGACAGTACCAAGCTAGATGGCCCAATAGTCTGATTCAGTTTATGGGGGCTTTTTATGTCCCAGGAGACTTCTCTGAGTGCTATTAGCCTTGCAAAGAACATGTGCAAGGTTGGCTGTAGCTCCCATTAATTTCAAGGAACTGGTGGTGTGGGACGTTGGTGGTGGTTCTGATGCATACTGGAGAAAACAAGGAGAGTGCTAACACCAACACATTGACAGTATGTTGTCAAGTTATGCAATTTGTTACAAGTACAGATGTGGTAATGTTGATGATAACAATCTGATCATTGCAAGGGATTACACATAATGCAAAAAATTCCTTTTCCAATTAGCATTACAAGCTCTGAGTGTTATGTACTATTTCAGGTTTTTTTGTTTGTTTTGGTTTTAAATTCATTGCTACTACTTCCCCCTCCTCCATCTCCATTCCCAGATGTTGTTTGGCATAATTTCTGTCTCTCTATCTTTCTCTCATTTATGATGATTGGATACATACTTACACGTTATACTTTTAATCATGAAATGCTTATCACACTTTTATTAGTTGTGGATAAAAAATATTTCTTATATTTGGGAATTGTGAACTGGACCTTTTCAATGTAGTTGACATGCTTAAACTGAAAAAAAGGAGGGGAACCTTAGGATTTAAGGATTAATTTTCTGTATTATCTGAACTTGATTATTCTGGTTATTTTTTAAATTCCCATATTGTATTCATATTCTTCTGCCCTATAGTTATCTAAAGCCTTAGGTCTACACCCAAATTCCATTAGAATACATCCACTACATAAACTGGAACTTTGTAAGTCAGCCTTACATGTCTTTCCACTGATTTAATAGGTCTATTTTAGTGGACACTGACAATTGGATACCACTTTTACTAATTTGTCCATTCAAATAATAAAATATCAATTGAAATAATAAGATGTCAATGTTACTAGGGAGGAGCAAATGTATCTCTAGTCCAAACCACTGGAACTTCTTTTGAACACCACTTCAGCTTCCCACATTTCACAATGTTGTCCACATATTTTCACGGCTATCTTCTAGTCATACAGGCTGTACATTTGCATTATCTTGGGTACTGAGAGTAAGCAATTGGTCTTGTTCTCTCTCTGAAGGGCAATGTTTCCACCTTAGAAGCTTTCTTGGGCTTGGCAATTCTGTGGAAGTAGAGGGGAAAGTATCTGCTGTACTTATTTGGCTCAGGTTACCACATTCTATCGACATGCAGATAAATTTATTGTAACTTATGGTGTGTACTGTAACTTAATGGTGTCTCCCTATGAAAACAGAGACCTGATGAAAATATAGCTACCCAGATGTTGGCAAGGACAGGTTGATCAGAACATGTTACACAAATAATGTTGCAATTTTGCACTGGTTGCTGGTGTATTCCCAATTCCAGATGATGATAATTAACATTTGAATGGTTTGAGATTAGTTTTTTCTCTGGAGGGCAACCTTCAACTATACAGTGGTACCTCTACTTACGAAATTAATCTGTTCCACAGCCCATTTCTTAAGTAGAAAATTTCATAAGTAGAAGCAAATTTAACATTGAAAATGCCTAATCCGTTCCAGGCCCCCAAATTCAAGCTACAACTCAATACAAATGTATAATACACAGGGTTATTTCGTTAAGTACCTCTAATACAAACATGTTACATTACCCTTAAAGAACAAAAAAACATAAAAATGAGTTGCAGGACTAATCCAAAGAATAAAAAATAAAAATAAAAAAGTTTCATTTACCTTTTGGGTCAGCCGGCTGTGCAATGGCAACAGTGAGGGAGGGAGGAGGGAGGAGGAGGAGTCATCCGAACACACCCAATTGAAAAGAAAAACACACTTCCTCTCCTCTCATGCAAGCCCAGACAATGCTACCTAACTTAGTTTCACTAGGCAAACACTTCCTGGTTCTCTAGCCAATAGAGTGCTGCTTTGCCAGATTTCACTAACCAATAGCATGCCACGAAATTCAAAAAGCAGCTCCTTCCAGTCAATTTCGTAAGTAGAACAATTTCGTAAGTTGAAACAAAAATTATCTGTAGGCGCATTTCGTAAGTTGAATTTTTCGTAAGATGAAGCATTCGTAAGTAGAGGTACCACTGTACTTGGAAATCCACTTTGGATGCCCTGCTTGCATGCCCACCAGTGAGAGCATTTGGGCTGGCAAGCGTGCGGGATCAGCTGTGGCTCTATATTTGTAGAATTTTATTCCCGCTTTAATACATCCAGCCCCATCACTTCAGGCTATCAGATATGTTTTGGAAGCCTATTTATTTAGAATTACTTTCTTTTAAGCATATATTAAGCACTGTTTTAAAGTAGTTTTACATTGTTTGGCCGTAGTTTAATGAATATTAAGCTTGTTGTGCTGTACTGTTTTATTGTTGTCATGCTCTGCTGTTACATGGCATCACTCTGTTTTAAAATATTTTAAATGCTTTTGATTTGACTGTGTTTCTTACATATTTTGGAAGCTATGGCTGAGCTCCTATACACTTTTAGTGTTGTATAAATATATGCCAGTATAGCTATGCTGTGTATAGCTGTGCACAAGGAGTTGTGCAGTGAGTACCAAGGCCTTGAGCTTTTCAGTTGTACATTGTCAAAAGAGAGAAAGTCAAGTCAGTTTTTTTCATCATGCCAATGGCCACTGCAGTTTTAACAAGTGCAGTACATACCAACAAAGTTTACCAATAAAAGCATACTAAGGCTAAGATATTAAAACAATCATATCTCAGAAATATATCTCTGGTACTGAAACTGAAGGGCTTTGGCATAGACATAGAATCTTTTAATTCATTTAACATGACTGACACAAGAGCATACTAATACCGATACTAAAACAATTGTACATCACAAATGTATCTCTGGTACTGAAACCAAAAAGCTTTGGCAAACATATAAAATCACTGAATTAAGTTAAAAATGAAATTGTACAATTTAAAGTTTAGGACTTGGTTACAGCATATACTTTAAAATTTTGTGATTGTTAGTGTAACCCACTTCTTGACAGCATAGTTTAGCCATAGCAGATAATTCATATATGTGTAATAATAATGATACATGTTTCAGCTCTGTCTTTGGCAGACTGAACACATTCTTCCAGTAACCACAGCTTGGTTGCTTGTCATTTATTCTTAACAAATACAGGCTGTCATTTCTTCACAGACCTGATAGCATAATGAAACATTCTCATTTAAAATAATATGCATTAAAACATTTTTAAACAGATTACCAGAACTAATCTCTCTAAATCAGTGTAAGTCAGTCCTTCCCAACCTGTTCCCTCCAGATTGTTGTGTGTGTGTCTCTGTGTGTGCATAAGCTAAATTGTACTACCTTTATAGCTTCAATAGTTTTAGAACCTTTCAAAACCCATATTGCTTAGGACCAAAATAGACGTTATGAAATTGAGGAGTAGAGGTTTTATGGATATGCTTTAAAGTGAAAATTAATCACAAGGTGCTGTAATACAGGGTTTTAAACTTTCCCCCTGTTTGCTACTTTATTTCTGCTTGGTTTTTGCACCATTTACAGATAGTAATGTCTGAAAGCTTTAGTCTTGCACAAGCATAATTGTGGATATGCTCTACAGTAAAGAAAGAGCTGCAGACTGCTGCACTTTGTACTCCATCAGCACATGTATTGTAGTTGTAGCCATCTTGAGAAACAGGGGAAAATGAAAACAGAAACTATAAATATTTGTAATAAAAATTAAGTACTATATGTTATTTGGACATAAACAGTTCCAGAGAGCCACCACCTTAGGAACTATGCTTTACATTTGTGTATAACAGCCAGTGTGGTGTAGTGATTTGAACATTGTTGGACTATGACTCTGGAGACCAGGGTTCAAATCCCTGCTCAGCCATAGAAACCACTGGGTGATCTTGAGCAAGTCATCCTCCTCCTCACAGGCAAACCCTCTCTGAACAAATACTACTAAAAACTAAAACAACCAAACCCTGTGATAAGTTTGCCTTAGGGTCACCATGAGTCAGAAATAACTTGAAAGCATACGACAACAACAAACTGCCTGAAAACTGAAAATATGGAACTCCTTAATAGCATATTACCATCATAAACAATGAAGGCTCACCTGTATGGTGTTCTCATGAAGGTGACAGTACTTATTTAAATACAAAATATAGCTTGAATTTGAGTGTTGTGTAAATCTACAATATGCACAAGTAATACACATTCTTCCATACCTCAGAATTGATGCATAAGAATGATGAAAAAAGATGCTTGAATCACTCACATTTTTGCTCTGGACTGCATTTGAAGCCACCCATTGGGATGAAACAGTTGATCTGGGTTTTGGCTGTGAATGGTTATGCTATCACTCTGTCTCAGTCTCCTCTGGTAATAACTGTCCAGTTACCAACTCTTCCTAGCATTACTGGGACCAAAGTAGAGTAGCTGTTAGAGCACTGGAGTGGGACTGGGAGTTCCTGATTCAAGTTGCCACTGATCCAAGAAACGCACAGGGTTACCTTCAACCAGTCTCTCTTTTTTTCTCTATCTCTCAATCTTAGCTTGACCTACTCCACAGGACTGTTGTAGTGAGAATAACGTGGGGAGGAGACCTGTGTATGCACTTGACTTCTATGGAGGAAAAGCAGGTTATAAATGCAAATTTTAAAAATATGAGTGCATATAAATGCATTTTAAAAAACAAACTACTCTGTTCTGGATGGTCACCATCCCTGATATCATCTTCAAGGCTGCACAGCCTGTTTTGTGGCTCCAGCTGTAGCTGGAATCAACATCTGGAACCACCCTACGAGGTTGAGATGCCAGTAGTGTTTTGGTACTGGAAGTTCTGTCCCCTGAAGGCCTCATATTCAGAGTTTCCTAAAGACACTTCTTATACTGGTGGAAATATATTCGGGAGTAGTCATATTGGCCATGCAGAAAAATACAACTTCCCTTGAGATCCAAGCTGTCTCTATTCTGTGGAAAGCTAGGGATCATTTTGCATTTATCCAGTTATTAGTGTGAAAGAACTACAACTACCAACTGTTGCTCCTAACTTGGACATCTCAGTTCAGTTAAAATATTTACCTCAGAACAACCTTAGTCCCAGTTTTTCTCTTGAATAGTTTTTATGATTGGTTTCAGACTTTTAGATCACAGTACTACACCGTAAAATGCAACTTATGCAAGTTTGTATTCATTCATCTGCACTTTAAAAGGAAAAGGAAAGAAAGATACTGTGAGAAGATTCACAGATCTGCCTTGTGGTCAGAGATTTATTAGGTGATGCTGTTCCCTTGCCTTACCTGCCAAATACAGCAAATAAATCATTATCCTCCATTAACATAAGTATAGGATTAACTCAGGATTTTAAAAGGTGCATAATGACTGATACCAATTCCATTTCAAAGTTAATTTTCAGCCAAAGTCCCCCCCCCTCCTTTTAGACCACTTGCTTGAATTAAAATGGGTTTCACATCCTATCCTCTCCCTCCTCCCAGGCAGCTTTGGTTAGCCTTTCTTGTTTTAAATAAGGACACACACATTTCCCTGTTCCCAAATATTCCAAATCAATTTAGAGGCCAAATCTATTTCTCCTCATTTCCTTTTCCCTAAGACAAATTTTATTTTTTTCCCTGTAAAAACTTTTAAAAAAAATTTCCTGATTAAAATTTTTCTTCTTCGGAATATGATAAGTGAAATTCTTCCTAAGAGAAAGTTTTATTGAATCAAAATGCCAAAAACGATACATAAGACATTCTAAAGAATTCAAGAACAATAATTTCCACAGGCAGTGTCATATTCTTTACTTTTGGACATCATATATGGTTTGGAGTTTCTTATCTGTCAGCTCCATCCCAAGCTCACTGGTATATCTAGCACTGATGGGTTTTTGTTTTTGCTTTTGAAGGGTGTGTGTGCTGGTAGAGTGAAACCTGATTTGAAGAACTCTCAGAATTTCCTTGAATTTTGAACATAGCAAAACCTTTTCCTTGTCTTGCAATTGAAAACTGGTCTAGGTTGCAATCCTGTACAGACCTACCAGGGACTCCCATTGAACTCAGTGGAACATGTTTCTGAGTAGATGTGTGAGATTGCAGGAGAGAGAGAGAATTTAGATGAGGAAAACAACACAGCTAGAAAGAATAACTCCCATTTCCAAACATAAATTCAGAGCACCACACTCCATCCATTTATTTAATTGCTGTAAAGTAAAATTGAAATACTGTGATATCCACTTAGATATTTTGTTTCTTCTGCAGCTTGGCTCTACAGGTAGAAATAATGCAGTTTGACACCACTGTAATTGCCATGGCTCAATCCTACAGTATCCTGAGATTTGTAGTTTTGTGAGGCACTAGCACTCTTTGGCAGAGAAGGCTAAAGACTTTGTAAAACTATGATTCCCAGGTGGCTTAAAACCATTTGCTGCCCAAGGCAGGGGCCAAGATGGCACCCTGCACCATTCTGTGTACAAAAGCTAGCATTTGATTCTTACTTCAACATTGCCAAGGGGACCAAGATCCTTCTCCATACTTGAAGATAGCAGAGTAGTTTAGGAGGTGCATGCCAGGTGCTCTGACACACATACTTAGATTCTGCCCTGCCAGAGAAGCAAAAGGCTGAGGGACTGAGGAAAAATGTCTAGACAGAGGGCTACTAGTGCTGCCACCGATCACCTACATACTCTCCTTCATGGTAGAGCTGTCCCTGTCCCAAGGATAAATAGTAATGGAGGCTACCAGGTATATTCAACTTTAATATTATTAAAGTTAAACTATGTGTCGCAGATCTGTTGATCATAGCAGAACTGTGCTAACACAACATCTGAGTGTCAACAGAAAGGCAGCAAGGTTTACCTGCCTAGTGAATGCATGTTAATCCAGCAAAGCTCGGGTTACCAGGACAGAACAAAACATCCTTTTATGTCAGTGAAGCATATCTGGAGACTTTTTGTTCGCTATGCTTTGTTATCTGACTCTTGTAATGCAGATGACTTTCCCACATTGCATTTCGCTGTATGCCCTAAAAATGGGCCCTCAGGTTTCTTGTGTGTAAACAATTAGCTGTGTGTGAGTAGGACTGGTAAAATAATTGGAGGGTCAATAACACATTAATTTTTGGCAGTGAGCCTAGGATGAAGTTTGATAAACAAACTATCCATACACGCACACAAAGCTACTTTGCCCAATATGGACACTGTACTGTATTTTTAGCAGTAAAAGGGGCTTGCTTTTGCTTTATTTGATGAGTGAGAGGTTCCTTCCCTCTAAGCCAAAACAAACATTTTGCATAAGCTTTAAAATGATTTATGAAAAACATGTCAGGAAAAATTGCATCTTTATGACTTATATGGCACCTGTTATAGTGTTGTGGTGCATCACATTGGCATTCAAAATCAGATTTGGGTGGTGCTGGCTGGAGGATTCTAAGAGCTGTGGTCCCAACAAGTAACTTTGCCAAGATCTTTAATAATTACTGGATGGACTACATAGCATGGAGGTTTTGGTTAGCAAGCTTGTAAGGTTGAGAGAGAATGATCTGTCTAAATTTCTGCTGTGGTATAACTGCTTTTTGTTGCTTTTGTTAGAAATGCCAAACTAGAGGAATGAAAACATTAAAGATACAGCTGACCTTCCATATCCACGGATTCTTTATCCATGAATTCAGTCATCCACAGCTTGAAAATATTCTCCAAAAATGTAAATTCCAAAAAGCAAACCATGATTTTGTCATTTCATATAAGGGGCACCTATGCCATTGTATTTAATGGGACTTGAGCATCTGCAGATTTTGGTATCCATGGATGGGGTGGAGGTCCTGGAACCAAACCCTGGCAGATATCAAGAGCCCACTGTAGTATCTTTCCCTCCTTAAGAAAGGAGATCTTCAGAGTGGATAGCTCATACTGATCCCTTGCTTCTCTGGTTTGGATTGACAAAAACTGAAGAAACAGCAGTGCAAAACTGGCAATTCTGTGCATGCATAGTGCCATTTTTGAAAGCACATAATGAAGTGTATATCTGTCAAAAAAAAAAAAAGGGGGGGAGACCTCCCGATTGTAGATTGCAATTCCTATCATCCCTTGACATTGAGTGGCAAGGCTAGGACTGACAGGAGTTGTGGTTTAACATATGTGAAAGACCATACATTTCTTACATTCCTCTCTCTTTATGAGGGAAAGAGAGAGAGACTGGGGCTAGGTCCAATGAATTCAATGCCTCAGTTTGCTGGTTAGCCTACTAAAGTATCGGCACATTGTGTACTTCACATATTAGATTTTTCCCATTTAGCGAATTTCCCCATGTTCATTGGGTTACCTTTTTCTTTTGGAATAGAATAATATTTACTGTGTCAACTGAAATAAGTTCTAAATGTGAACAATGAGCAGAAAGGGCTTTAGTTTTTAAACCCTTTAAACAATGTAATTAGAAAGACATTAAACTTCTAGTGGGGGAAGAGGAATAATTTTGGCATTTCAAGATAGGTGCTGATGTGTCTGTTAAATCTCAAGGAGAAAGATCTCAACAAAGCATGTTTTAGAAATTAGTGCCATTATACATCTTGGTACTGGTCTGTTTTTGTTTGGTTAGTTGTTTTTTCCTAGCAGACAAACTTTGTGCATGGTTGTTTATAGCTGGTGGAGCTGTTAGTGATAATAGCAATGATAAAATTAAAAGGTATGTTTTGCAAGGAAATAATTGTGAAAGGAGTTCTTCTCCTACTTACTGAAATAGTGTACTATTCACAGTTGTTTTTGTAAATTCTCCTGTTCCACAGAAAGCAAGCTGACACTGATTTATATACCTGCTGGTAGTAGCTTAGCAACATCCTTGAATATATTGTTCTTGGGAAAGTCTCTAAGCACATTCTGTGATACATAACCATTGCTAGTCATAAAACAGAGGTCAAGAACTGTTTAACAACTTCTTCAAAAGGCAATGTTGTTTATATTGTTGACTTAAGAGAAATAATCTTGAAGAAACCCTTCCTTCCCTCCTCTGGTAGCTGTACTGTGATAGAACTTTTTTTTTTGTATGCTGCATTTAATTTCAAGCTGAATTACTTTGCATTACTCATTATTTATATGTTGTGTCAGTGTGGTGTTGTGATCCTATCAGTCAGACCTAGAGACTTGGTATCTCAGGCAGAAAATCTAGATGGCACTACCCATTTCTTCCAGCAAAAAGAAACATTTTTCTACCCTTTAATCTGGAAAACACCATTTTGGAGTGGATCACCTACCCTAGCAACCTCCAACTGCTGTTTCCCCAGTGCTCTTGTCTATCCTGGGGACACTTAAGGATAGGATAGTAATCTTCCAGTGATACCATAAGAATCCCCCAAGGATGGGAAGATGAACGTCTCTCCTACCCCATCACAGTTTCAATATAATGGTGCCAGAACTAATAGTGTAATAAAATGGCAGCCTTTTCCGTGCAAATGAGGGAAATGTAACTGCTGTGAATAGACTGATTTAAAAAAGGAGCAAGAAAAAAATCAGTGCAAAATATTATATAATATTTATATAAAGTGATAAAAAAAATAAATAGATGAAGGGATGGTAATTAGTAACCTCTAAGGAAGTGACACTTCACTTTCCACTTCTGAGCCTGCCTTTTCTGCTTTAGGCTCCTGACTGAAGGAACACAAGTTTCTTCCCTCTCCAAAGGGACAGCTGAGGATTTTGGGTCAATCCAGCTCACTAGTCTCTCTTGCCAGCTTTTCCTGGCAGTACAATGGCTGTGTGCAGCTTTGCCTGTCTTGAGAAAGAGGCTAGAGGTCATTTCAGCCCCTCAGTATTTTGAGACAAAAAGGACGGGAACTGTCCTTGAGGCAGGGACTCTGTCCTGCCAACTTCATATGGAATCCTAACATGTCTGTATGTAGTTCACCCACATTTACCATTCCCAATATTTTGAAGTGAAAGGACTCATTATTTATTTATGGCAATTATTTATCACTTCTTGACCCTCCAGGGCCCCATTACAGCCACTTCCTACACTAATAATGTCATTTGGGAAGTAGCAGGATATAATAATGTAGGGAATTGTTATTATGGTATTTTGCTTCTGAGTCTTAACAACCACAACTGTCCAATACAGTTCTCGAAATTATTTCTATTTGAAATTAGTTACATAGAATTTAATTTAAAGAAGAAAAATCCTTCCTTGTTTTTCAGCAAGTAGTATTTACTGCATATACTCATGTATACGTCTAGAAATTTTGGTCAAAAAATTGACCCCAAAAACCTGGATCAACTTATCCATGGGTCAATGTAAGTCCTGTATCTTAACTTATTTTAAAAAGTGGGAACAATCCCCTGGTGAAAGGCAAGAGCATAATCTATCTTGGAAGCACTGATTCCCTTCTGTTCTCTCGTCCATCCAACATTTAGTGTGAGCACAAACAGTTATGTGTGCTGGAATTTTGTAAGTTCTTTGGCATTGCTTTTCTTTGCTTCATCCTTTAGATCTTTTGTTACATGCCCCTAGGTTTTACCCTCGACTTATACATGGATCATATCAAAATCTATAATTTTGGCCACAAAACCTGCTCTCGACCTATACATGAGGTCAACTTATAGTCGAGTATATAAGGTAACTGTTTACTGTGGAGTGGTGTGTTTTTTTTAAAAAAGGTAACTGATGAAGTGGTTTTATTTTTAAATTTTATTAGCACCATTGTCTAGGCACTTCTCTTCAGCTAACTTTAAAGAAGCCAACCTTTTGAAAGGTCAGTTGGAAACTTTTCAGACTCAGATGGTGCTAATTTTATTTTTATTTTCTTCTTCTCCCTGTATTGCATTTAGGTGATGTCTCTCCAGTGCATATGAAACCCATTTCACAATCCCAGTTTGTACCTTTGGCGGAAGTCTTGTGCTGTGCTATATCTGATATGAACGCAGCTCGTATTACTGTTACACAGGAAACCTTACTGGATCAATTGGGGAAACATTACCCAGGTAATCTGTTAAATCACGGGTTGCAGATACTTAATATAAACATTCAACTCGGGAGGGTTTCCAGCTGGCAGAGTGGAAGAATGCATACTATCTGGGAACTGGGAACCTTGAATTTTCTTTGTAAGTTGGTGTATGAAAAAGAAACCATAGAACCTAATTGTTCTCACTTACACTGCATGGCAAATAGGGATTTCTAGCAGTTATCAAACTTGAGTATCAAATTTCATGAAGGAAAATGACTTTAGAAATCACAGCATAAGGGCGACAATGTGGAAACACTGTGAGTGGCAGGCATAGTGTAGTGAGGGCAAAATCTGTGCTCTTCCACTCCTAATCCTGGAAGGCCTGGCCCTCAGTGACAGCAGTATTTGCCCCCTCCATCTACCCCAGGTGGGCAGTAGGTAGAGGTGCACAGATTCTCCCAACTAGGGATCCTATATCTGTTGTCTCCCCTCTCCCCCATGCCCCACTCATTAAACTGTCAGGGACCTTGCTAATTTACAAATAAATAGGCTCCTCTCCCTTTACAAATAATCCCCTTCACTTAGTTGGACCCATTATGAGAGTGGGAAAGGAAGTGTGTGTGTGTGGCCTGGTCTGGTCTGGTCAAAAGGAGTAGTGGGAGATGGTCCTTATGTGAAAACAATCGGCAGTGATATCTTTGCAACAGTCTCAAGATAAATCTGCAGAATGAGCCTTTCCTTTCTGGTCTGTGACTGATTTTTCCTTCCTTACTGTCTAGGAATATTTTATTCTGATCAGAATTCCTAATAGGGTTGGGGAGAGAGAGAGAGAGAGAGAGAATGCAAAGGCTAAATAGGAAAAAGCAAAATTCCTTTTACACTGTGTGGGACCCTGTTGACATAATCCTTTCTCATTATTCTCTTATATCTGTGGGCCATTGAATCCAACCTTCTGCTCCATACAGGATCTCCAGCTAAAGCATCCCTAGCAGGTAGCTCTCCAGCTTCTTTCTGAAGACATCCAAAGAAGGAAACCCCACCACCTCTCTAAGCAATTGATTCCATTGCCAGTTGATTCAAGCCCTGTTCTCTTGGAGTTCTAGTCCAACATTCAAACTACTGTATCATGCTGGATCTCAAATTCATATGAGTTGGAGAGTCATATCTCCCCATCAAGCAGTTGCCCAAGAGTGCACCAAATTTTGGAAACACTACTTTTTTGGAGCATGACTTCATGCTGTCTCAGGGATTCTAACAGCTGCTGGGTCCATAAACAAATAAATACCCCCCCACACACACACACACTGGATTGCACTCAAGACTTTTTATTGAAAAATCCACAGTTTTGATAGCAGGCACAAATTCTGTGATAGGACTTCTAATATATATATATATCCCTTGCCATTCACCCGCAATGTGTCACCATGCCACAGCTGTCTTTTACCAGAAGCATATTGTTTTTGTTCTTGTTCTTGGTTCCATGCACTCTTTTTCCCACTCTTTTTTTCTTTTGGCTGCAAATACAGGCAAACAGAAAATTCTGTACTCCATTTTGCTATTGAAGTGAAAACTGTTCCCCATACTTTGACCAAGCTTTTGCTAATTTACAAGGCTGGAGAAGTGATTTTGAGTAGCTCCTTCTGTCCTTTTGCTTCTGGCCCTGACAATGGTGTAGTAATTTGTTGGGAAGGGGTGATATCATATATCATTTTAGGGGCCCTACATTGCTTGATACGTCTCTTCAACTTTAAGTCTTGCCGCCTTCTTGGAAGAACTGCTAAGACAATAAGGTGCTCCGCCAGCCTTCTGGTAGTGGCCACTGCTTTCATGTGTATTTGCTGCCCCCTACTGTCCATATGACGGTATGAGAACCAGCATGGTGTACTGGTTTGAGTGATGCACTAGGATTCTAGGAGACCAGGATTTGAATGTCAGCTCAGCCATGGAAACTCACTGGGTAACCTTGGCCAAGTCTCTCTCTCAGCCTCAGAAGAACACAATGGCGAACCTGCTTTGACCCTCCAACAGCCAAAAACAGGTCTGGAGGTAAAATGTGGCCAAAGGCTAATAGGATAGTGTTGTGTTGTTTTTTGTTTTTTTTTTTTAAATACAGTATATTTGAGGAGCAAACCAATAAAAACAGCTTGGAGGTGAATCCAGCTTGCAGACCATATTTTTCCCATCATAGTGTTCTTTCCAGGATACTCCATTTTGTCTATCTTTGTTTGCCCTCAAAAAGAGATCACAATTTATCATTTATCATAATTGAACATGTTCAGTTCCCATTGAGATGTTTTGGAACCCCCATTAATTTTTTAAAAATATTTTTTTTTAATTCTTCAAATTTTAGTGTTGTTCTAAGTCTGCTGGTACCTTCTTTTGTGCATAATGGTGCCATTAATTCATATAAAGATTAACAATTTTTTATTATTTCTAAACGGAAAACTGACCTTGAACATTTGCATACTTGTTAAAAAGTGTCCTTGTCATAAAACAGTTGCTGCAGGCCATCAGTTCTGGAGGAGTCCTTTTTCCTGCTTCCAACACTGTGGTCACAGTCCTATTTGTCATTGTAATTAGAAATGTAAAATTTCCATAAATGTTGAAACTATGGCAGGAAACCTCTCTCCTCACTCTTTTAGGGAGATATCCCCACCTACCCATGGCCATATTTGCACTCTTTATAGATTGAAAGACTTAATTACTTAAAGAATATAAAACATATTATGTAGCAGTTGTCCAAGATGTGGTTATGTTAATTTGTTTCAGGATAAAAAGGAAAGGGTGGGGAGAGAAGGAATCTAGCAGCTCTTTTAAGACTAACTGATTTATTTTAGTGTAAGTGTTCATGGATTTCAATTCTCAGATACTGTGATGGAGTCAAAATTAAACCCACTGTTATATTAGCAGTGACATGGTTGTGACAGTGCCCACAGCCATGTCATTGCTAATATAACTGTGGTTTTCATAGAATCATAGAGTTGGAAGAGACCACAAGGGCCATCCAGTCCAACCCCTTGCTATGCAGGAACTCAAAATCAAAGCATACCCAACAGATGGCCATTCAGCCTTCGCTTAAAGACCTCCAAGGAGGGAGACTCCACCACACCGAGGGAGTGTGTTCCACTGTCGAACAGCCCTTACTGTCAGGAAGTTCCTCCTAATATTGAGGTGGAATCTCTTTTCTTGTAGCTTGCATCCATTGCTCCGGGTCCTGTTCTCTGGAGCAGCAGAAAACAAGCTAGCACCCTCCTCAATATGACACCCCTTCAAATATTTAAACAGGGTTATCATATCCCCTCTTAACCATCTCCTCTCCAGGCTAAAGATACCCAGTTCCTAAGTCATTCCTCATAGGACATGGTTTCCAGATCCTTCACCATTTTAGTCGCTCTCGTCTGGACATGCTCCAGTTTTTCAACATCCTTTTTGAATTGTGGTGTCCAGAACTGGACACAGTATTCCAGGTGGGGCCTGACCAAAGCAGAATACAGTGGCACTACTACTTCCCTTGATCTAGACACTATACTTCTATTAATGCAGCTTAAAATTGCACTGGCCTTTTCAGCTACCACATCACACTGTTGACTCCTGTTCAACTTGTGGTCTACTAGGACTCCTAGATCCCTTTCACACGTAGTCTCATTAAGCCAGGTGTCCCTCCATCTTATATCTATGCATTTCATTTTTTTGCCCTAAGTGCAATACCTTGCATTTCTCTGTGTTGAAATTCGTTTTGTTAGCTTTGGCCCAGCTTTCTAATCTATTAAGGTCATTTTGAATTTTCATCCTGTCTTCTGGGGTATTAGCTATTCCTCCTCATTTGGTGTCATCTGCAAATTTGAGAAGCATGCCCCCTATTTTTTCATCCAAGTCATTGATAAAGATGTTGAATAGCACTGGGCCCAGGACAGAACCCTGTGACACCCCACTGGTCACTTCTCTCCAGGATGAAGAGGAGCCATTGCTGAACACCCTTTGGGTTCAGTCAGTCAACCAGTTACTAATCCACCTGATAGTTGTATTGTCTAGCCCATATTTTACTATCTTGTTTGGAAGAATATCATGGGGGACCTTGTCAAAAGCCTTACTGAAATCAAGATATGCTTTGTCTACCACATTCCCTTCATCTAGCAAGTTGGTAATTTTATCAAAAAAAGAGAGCAGATTAATCTAGCATGACTTGTTTTTCAGACACCCATGTTGACTTTTAGTGATTATGGCATTTCCTTCTAAATGTTCACAGACTCTCTGTTTAATGAACTGTTCTAGAATCTTTCCTGGTATTGATGTCAGACTAACTGGACGATAGTTGTTGGGATCCTCTTTTTCCCCTTTTTGAAGATGGGGACAATGTTTGCCCTCCTCCAGCCTGCTGGGACTTATGTTCTCTAGGAGTTTTCAAGATTATTGCCAGTGGCTCCAAGATTACATTTGCCAGTTCTTTTAATATTCTGGGATGTAGTTCATCTGGTCCTAGAGATTTAAATTCATTTAGGTTAACCAGGTATTCCTGTACTTCCTCTTTACTTATTCTGTGCTGCATTTCCCCTGTTGTGTCCTCTGCTCCATTTTCCTCAGGTTGAACACCTTTTTCCTTTTGTGAGAAGACTGAGGCAAAGAAGGTATTGAGTAGCTCTGACTTTTCTCTGTCCCCTGTTAGAATTTCTCCATCTTCTCTGCGCAGTGA
>JAIPUX010001880.1:17597840-17617842 GCA_020142125.1 Phrynosoma platyrhinos
AGCTTGTTGGGGAAAATTAGCTTACAAAGCAGTACATAAATGAAATATGAATATTATGAAAAGAAATGAAATATATCTTCTACTATATCTCCTTCACTATCTTCTTTTCTTTCTTCTTTTTTGATGTTGAAGCTGCTACTGCTAAACTGCGATTGCATTCTGATTAGGAGGACACCGCTGGCCTCTCTGTTTCTGGATATGTTTTCTGATCAAACTGTGACTGAGGGAAACAAAAATGGCGGCGGGAGGCCCAAGCGCGTTGCCTGGCGCTCCCTCTGTCCGCGCATGCGCAGTAGCCGGCGGGAGAGGCGAAGTTGACAAAATGGCGGCCGATGCCGCCGTCGCTATGGCTCCGGCCGAGTGGGCTTCGATCTGCGAGAAGTTCCGCAGCGCCCTCAACCTCTCCTACGTGGAGTCCAAGAAGGACCCGGAGACCGAGCCTTACCGCTCCAAGTACAGCGCCCGGGAGCTGCTGGAAAGCATCAAGCAGGCGCTGGGCTCCGAAGAGGCGGCGGCGGCGGCGGCTTCTGCGGCCTCGGAGGGCGACGACGACGACGACGGAGGCGCCTGGGAGCGAGTGCGGGCGGCGCGGCTGGCGGCGGTGGAGTACGAGCTGGGGGTGAACCACACCGACACCCAGGAGTGCTCCGCCGGCGAAGAGCACCTGGCCAAGTGCCTCCAGCTCCTGGAGAGGCACCGCCTGGCCCCCGAGTGCGTCTCCCTCTACATCCAGGCCCAGGTGGGAGAAGCAGGGCGGCCTGACGCCGCTTCAGGGGCTGGAGCTGCTCCAGAGGCCTGTACAGGCCGCCAGAAATAATCCAGCTTGAGACCGCTGTAACTGTCCTGGCTCAGTGCTAGGGAATCATGGGAATTGGGGTTTTTTTTCTGAGACATTGAGGCTTCTCTGTCAGAGAGCTCTGGTGCCACAATAAACTACAGTTCCCATGATTCCCTAGCACTGAGCCCTGAGAGTTAAAGTGGCCTCAAGCTGCATTATGTCTGGCAGTCTGTAAAGGCCCCAGAATAGGGAGTCCAGGGGTTCGCAGTTTGTATGTGCAAGCCCCAGGGTTCCAGCAGTGGAGTGGCAGGCTGCTTCTGCACTATAGAAATCAGTGCTTTAAGAGCTGTGGCTCCAGGCTGTGGAATCCTGGGATTGACAGTTTGTGAGTATGTGAAGGCTCTAGTAGTGCTTCAGGGCGCTGCACATCTCAGGATCCCATAAGACCCAGCCATTGCAGTTGGGAGTGGAGTGGCAGGGTGTGTTTATCAGGCACTTTGACGCTGCTTTAAATGCTATGATCCTATGGAATCCTGAGATTTGTAGTTTGTATGTGAAGGCTCCATTAGTGCTTCAGGACACTGCAAATCCCAGGATCCCATAGGACCCAGCCATTGCATTTGGGAGTGGAGTGGCAGGGTGTGTTTACACTATAGAAATCAGGCACTTTGACACTGCTTTAAATACTATGGCTCCATCCTATGGAATCCTGGGATTTGTAGTTTGTATGTGAAGGCTCCAGTAGTGTTTCAGGACACTGCAAATCCCAGGATCCTATAGGACCCAGCCATTGCAGTTGGGAGTTGAGTGGCAAGGTGTGTTTACACTGTAGAAATCAGGCACTTTGACACTGCTTTAAATGCTATGGCTCTATCCTATGGAATCCTGAGATTTGTAGTTTGTATGTGAAGGCTCCATTAGTGCTTCAGGACACTGCAAATCCCAGGATCCCATAGGACCCAGCCATTGCATTTGGGAGTGGAGTGGCAGGGTGTGTTTACACTATAGAAATCAGGCACTTTGACACTGCTTTAAATACTATGGCTCCATCCTATGGAATCCTGGGATTTGTAGTTTGTATGTGAAGGCTCCAGTAGTGCTTCAGGACACTGCAAATCCCAGGATCCCATAGGACCCAGCCTATGGCAGTTGGAAGTGGAGTGGCAGGGTGTGTTTACGCTGTAGAAATCAGGCACTTTGACACTGCTTTAAGTGCTATGGCTCTGTCCTATGGAATCCTAGGAGTTGTAGTTGTACAAGGACACTGCTTTAAGCGCTATGGCTCCAGGCTCTGGAATCCTGGGATTTGTAGTTTGTATGTGAAAGCTCCAGTAGTGCTTCAGGGCATTGCAGATCCCAGGGTTCCAGCCAAGGCAGTTGGGAGCGGAATGGAAGGGTGTGTCTGCACTGTAGAAATCAGGGAGTTTGACACTGCTTTAAGTGCTGGACCTCCAGGTTCTGGGAATCCTGGGATTGGCAGTCTACAGTGATTCCCAAATGTTAGTCCTCCAGGAGTTTTGAACTTCAACTACCAGAAGTCCCACCATCTTAGGAATTCTGGGAAATGAAGTCCAAAAAACTTTGAGGACCAAACTTTGCTAATCACTGATATAGTGCTTCAGGACACTACAGATCCCAGGATTTCATAGGACCCAGCCATATCAGTTGGGAGTGGAATGGCAGGATGTGTCTACACTGTAGAAATCTGGCATTTCGACACTACTTTAACTGCTGGAACTCCAGGCTATGGAATCCTGGGATTTGCAGTTTGTGATCATTTGAAGGCACAGCTGGAGCCTGCTGTAGTACTTCAGGACACTGCAAATCCCAGGATTCCATAGGACGCAGCCATGCCAGTTGGAAGTAGAATTGCAGGGTGTATCTACACTATAGAAATAAGACAGTTTGACACCACTTTGAGTGCTGTGGCTCCAGGCTATGAAATCCTGGAATTTGTAGTGTTGCAAGGTCTTTTTGTAGCCTTCTATGCCACAGAGAGCTGGTGCCTCATAGAACTACAGATCTCAGGGTTATGTAGCATGCAGCCATGGCAATTAAAGTACTTTATTTCTACAATGTAGATGCTCCCTAAGAGGCCTCTCAAGGGCTGCCCTCTCCTCGTAAAAGTGGAGGCAGGGGCTGCATCTGCACTGCAGAAACAAGGCAGTTTGACACCAGTTTAACTGTCATGGCTGGATGCTATGGAATTCTGGGATTTGGAGTATTATAAGATATGTAGCCTTCTTTGTCAGAGAGCTCTGATGCTACAACTACACATCCTAGGATTCTGTAGAATTGAGCCATGGCTGTTAAAGTGGTGTTAAACTGCATTATTTCTGCAGTGCAGATGCAGCCAGTGATAGAGCCATATTTATAGGTAGTCTGTAGCAGTAAGGTACAGGATACTGGTGGTTGTAACCAGAGTTAGAAAGAGATGTTTGTTTGTTTTTTGGATGACAACTCCCAGGATACCCCAGCCAGCATGGCATGGCTAGGGCATCCTGGGAGCCATTGCTTAAGAAGTAAATTAAAAACAAAAAGCTATTGGTCTCCCAATGCACACACATACAGTTTAAGCCAAGATTTTCCAGACTTTGGCCCTGCAGGTGTTTTGGACTTTAAATCCCAGAAGCCCTAGCCATTTGGGCCAACAATAAGGAATTCTGGGACCTGAAGTTCAAAACATCTGGAGGATCAAAGTTTGGGAAACACCAGTTTAAGCTCTTTCCATGTTGATCCATAGAGCATATAGGTTCTTCATAGGAGTGGTGAGTTTCAAAACCTCTTGAAGTATGGATGTGCGGCTAATATTTATTATTTGATCAGATAGACAAAAAAATGTGACATCAGCCTGGCTGCATGACAAAACATATATTAATTACAGCATCCAGCACTTCCAATGAAAGTGGCTGTGGGCATTGATATTAACAGATGAAGAGAAGACATCTGTTCAGCTATTTTTTTGGAAATCAGAAATAAAGTTTGTGGGAGAAAAGGACAGTGGCTCCATGAAACAGGTGGATCTGACATTGCCCTTGTTTTCTTCTCTACTGTCATTGCTTGCATTTTGTTAGCCCAATAAATGTTTTGGCATAGGACAGGCTGAGCTTTCCAAGTGTCCTCATGCTGATCTTTAGAAATTGAATAAACATGTAATGCTTACATCATTTATGAATGACTGGGCTGACTAATATATTGGCTTTGAACCAGAATTCATGTTCTGTTTGAAGGCATTCCTTTTGTTTGTGAAAAGGGCTAATGAAGGAAGGATAAGGGGTGGCCTTTATATTGATTTCTCCTTCCTTTTGCCCTACTTTGTATGTTGCTTTATAGAGTGCTATAGGACAGATGAGAGGTTTGAGAAGAGAAAAGAAAATCAGAAAAAAATGATCTCTCTTCAATGAGCTGGTTTTATTTTATTGGAATTTCACTTTCAGGTGTTTGGATCTAATCTGTTTGGTTTGGCATGGTGGAACCTTTGTTGAATTTATGGAATATGCATGAAAAATATGGAGACAGTAGATATGAAAATGACACTTTGTCACTATTTCTTATTTTGTTTATTACTGAAGCACTGTATCTTCATTGATTTGCCTTTTTGTAAGAACAAACTTTGTAAGAGATTTCCAGCTATGTTTATACTAGTACTGAAAATACAGCATAGAATAAGAGTTCTAGAAAGAAAAAGTGACAAGAAAAAATATTAGACTAAAACTAAAATACATGGTAACCACAATAGCAAAACACTATGACCTTAGATGTAGCAATGTTAAAATAGTCATATTTTCTACATGCCTTATCTGAGGCAAGCCTCCAAATCTTTAGGGTCTATCCTATGGTTTTTTTTTCAAGCTTGAGAAAAGTTAGCATGACCTGTGCTTCTTAGAATGCAAGAGCACAAGCCCTTGAGATATGTTGCCATAGCATTGTTTTGTATTTTTCCCAAAGGATGCTTGCTTCTTGTGCAGCCATGTATCTGTTGTTCAGATTGTACAGAGAAGACTGAGCTGGGGAAATGCACTGCTATGTAGTGTTAGAAACCATTCAGGGAGCGGGGAGGGAAAATACCAGTATAGTTGGTTATATAATAATAATAATAATAATAATAATAATAATAATAATAATAATAATAATAATAATAATAATAATAATTGCTGTTGTTGTTTCTTTCTTGCCTCTCCTCAAGGCTCGGGGCAGAGTGCAGTACAAAACACAATTAAAAACATATAAACCCATATTTAAAACACAACGCTATAAAACCATCAAAATACATTCATAAGAGTTAATATACAAATTAAAAATCATGATTTATATGGGCTTATGGCAATAGCAGTCTACTGCCTGGAATAATTGCTTGCAAGACAGTGATGATTCCCGTTCAAGCAGTCAAAACAGCAAATTGTCTATCTGTTGACATCTCCGTTCTTTTAAAATTTTAAAATTATTTAAAATGTTAGACTACGGAATGATTTAAACAGTTTCACAAATTAAAGTAATTTAAACCCATGTCATGCCCATGTACTGATATGGGTAAAATCATTAACACTCCAGAGGTGATAGTAGAAAGCCATGCTTTAACTTAGCATTGGAACGAAGCCACAGTATGTGTCAACCTGTGCCGTGGAGGGTATTCCACCACTGGGGCACCACAAAAGAGAAGGCCCTTTTCCATGTGAGGGTCTTGGATTGCTCCCAGTGGTAGATTATATAGGAGGGCTGCTCCAGCGGATCTCAGTCCTCAGGCAGGTGTGCATAGGGAGAGATGCTGCAAGTTATCCTAATCCAAGCTGTGTCTATGGAAATAGCAGCTCATGGTGGGAGCAAGCACTTTGTTCCACCAGTAGCACTCCACTGTATGCTGTGCTGGACCCACTGGATGCCATCCTAGAAATGTAGGAGGCTGCTAGAGGAAGGACTAGGCCCTCCTTGTCCATCTCTCTTCTAGCATCCCACTTACCTGGGTGAAATTCCAGTTGCCAATGGAGGCTGCGTCCGCGCTGCAGAAATAATCCAGTCTGACTCCACTTCAACTGCCATGGCTCAATGCTATGGAGGTCTGAGAATTGTCATTTTGTGAGGCATTTAGCCTTCTCTATTAGAGAGCTCTGGTGCAACAATAAAGTACAAGTCCCAGAATTCCACAGCATGGAGTTATGGCAGTTAAAAGTGGTGTCAACTTGGATTATTTCTGCAGCGCAGATGCAGCCGGAGTAGTTTAAAGCACTTTAGTGGTAGTGGTTTACATTGCTCACTTAGTATCACACAAATTGGGTCTTAGAATGATGGGGAAATACTCAGTGGTAATGTTAGGTTTTTTACCTGATTGATGACCATAAACAACTTGGCTTTTTGGTAATGGTTTTATGATTGGTCTGTATTGTTTTTAAATTCCTCATTTGTAATGAATTGGTGCATTTAAGGCTTAAACAAAAATCGCACACAGACACACACAAAATTTTGTTTCTGGAGAATAAATGTACCCTACACAACAGGGGTAGGCAACTACAGAAAAAGTGTAATCCATTTCCTCCGGCGGCTGCACTGGTGCAACTAACACTGACATCATGCCACTTCTGGTTCCAGCTGTGCTTTTGTGGCAGACCAGGTGGCGGTTGTGTGTTTTGGAGTTGGATTTGGGGCCATTTTTAAAATTGGGATGAGGGTTTCTTAGGGGACTTTGCAGACCACAAAATAGGGCCCCAGGAGTTGCATGCATCCTGCAGGCCACACTTTCTCCATCCCCATGGTACAGGATTGTGGGAGAATTGCTTTTGTTCCTAGTATATGACCAGGGTAGATCAATAATTTTAAAATAATGAACCATAAATAATGGATAAAGACCAAGGAATTGCTTTATAGCATGAGACAATTCTAATATTCATAGTCAACGAACTGCTTTTACTAGTTATTCTGACACAGATACATGTTCCTCCAAAATTGTAGCTTTCATTCCCCCCCCCCCCCAGTTATAGGATTTTATCTTTTTTATGTAATGCTTTTAAAAATAACCATTTCATTTTTTATTTTGTAGAATAACCTGGGTATTCTCTGGTCAGAAAGAGATGATATTAAAACAGCACAGACCTACTTGGAATCTGCAGAGGCTTTGTATAATCAGTACATGAAAGAGGTAATATTTTGAAAGAGTTCGCTTTATATTTCTGCAGTAGGTTTAGTCTTGGATGCCAGAGTAATCAAAATTCTAAATTCTAATGTTGATGCACTGTAGTCATAAAAAAAGAAGTTAGTTGTATGGGTGCATTCTTGAATTTTGCAACCATTCTTAAGAAAACATATTGCCAGAGTTTGTCTTCCTCTTAAATGCCATTATTTCAGAAATTGATAGTGTTAACTAGCAAATCTGCCTAGCATTCTAATTTCATTTTTAGATAAGTTTCAAAATTGCTGCAAATTGCTTACCATAAGACACCAGTTTGTGTCTTAAATTTTCAGAATTTCAGTTTAATTTTACTTTTATAATACTGTACATTCAGATTATTTGTTTTTGGATATTATTACTTTAATTGTATTGTGTTGTTTTTTATACTTGTAGTAGTCTCTGCATTCCCAGATTGTACAATATGTTTTATTTTTGTACAGCACCATGTACATTGTTGTTCAGTTAAATATTCTTTTTTTTTTAAAGGCTTGTATTTATTGTTGTTCTTATATAATAATACACAGAACCAAATAGGTTTAGTTGTCTTTCTAAAAAAAGCCTTTGTATTTCAGTAAGACGTATAATAGGCTAAACTCTTTATGCATAACAAGCAGCCTTCTAAGTTGTTGACTCTGCTGTGCCACAGTATTTGCACAATGGGTCTTTTGTTAGAGCTTAGGAGGCACTATTTATACACTGAATTGCCTCAGGAGGCATTTTCAGTGGTTTAAGTCCTCTGACATGACTCTTAGAAAAACAGTAGAATGCTGAACTTTGGCAAGTCCTGAAGAGTACTGCTGAAAATATTTCAGTTCCTTTATGTTAATGTTGTCTTGCTCTTATTTAACTGAATTTATCTTTAGTTAATCTGACTATGATAATGCTATAGAGAGAGGACTGAGGATCAAGTTTCTTTTTCAAATCTGTACTGTACCTTCTGGTCTTTCCTATTTCTGTCATCCACACCTTCTCACATTGCTGAAAAGTTTTAATGGCCTCCTTCCATAAGTGTTTCTCTGCCATTTCCCTAGTGTCAAAATTCTTATTCCTAAGGTGTGTTCAAAAAGGCCTAAATACCCTAAAGGCACCAGATCCCATCTGGTCTTGGACACTAAGCAGAATCAGCCCTGGTTAGTACTTGGATGGGAGACTGACAACAAATACTAGATGCTGTAGACTATATTTCAGAGGAAGGAACTGGCAAAACCACTTCTGAGTATTCTTGCCTAAGAAAACCCTATGAAATTCATGGAGTTACCATAGGTTGACAGACGGTTTGAAAGCGTGCACACACACACACACACACTGTGTTCAATGCCATTTGGTCATGTAGGATTGGAGGCTGTTCCTCCCCTAGTTCCACAGGATTATAAATGGGAATGATTTCTTTTTCATGGGATACGTTGGAATACTTTCTTGAAATTTATTTTAAATATGTCTGACTCTCTGATAGATTTTGGAGAGGCATACAGTAATCGCAACAATGGCTGTGTGAAATTGGGGGGGGGGGATTTTCACCACAAAATTCTTACCAGTTTTTAAATGGGAAAGGGAGAAGGTCCTTCCCATTATGCATACGTAATGTACCTCCTCCTCTGATGCTTGGAGAAGGACCTTGTGAAGATCTGAATGCGTACACAGGATGTTGTGGGAGGAGGTGCTCCTTGACGTATTTGGGCAGGATTCATTGGAAGGACACACTACTTCAGGTTTTAATTAAAAGCGCTGTTAATTTTGGGGGCTTACTGGAGTGGATTTGTCCATCCTTAATTTTAAAAAATGATTTGTAGCATTTTTTTCTTAATTGATGTACATGGAGTATCAAAACTTATAATCAAGTCACCACTTAGTATATTTCTACAGGAACTTGTAACCATTTGTTCTTTAATTTTTCAAGAGATGCTTGAACAGAGGACTTGTTCTCCATGCTTAAAACTGCTGTACAAAAGGAAATATATCTACATTGGTTGATTCTTGTACCTCATTTTGACTTACTGTACCTTTTGTATCTTGTTATTGGAATATTGGTATATTCTTACCTGCATATATTGAGTGCCAAATAATACCAAGAATCTTTATTTCCATATTGTTATGCTTAGTGAAATTTTTTAAAATCACCATCAGCGCTACAAAGTAGTGGGTTAAATTTCTGCTGTTTCAAGAATAATTTTGTGTGTGGAGGAAACAAGTTTGTAGAAATATAAAGAGTTAGGTTTGTATGATATATGCAAAGTATATAGGTTTTGCTATTTGCAAAGTATATATTTTTAAGAAGTCATCAGAGTTAACTGCCTTGGATGTACTTATCACTTGGGTATTTTGTAGAATAGGAATGTTTCAGAAAGCTATTTAAGGTGTTTTATTGTAGGCAAAGGTAGAGAATCCATAGCTCTCTAGAAAGTGTCAGATTATTGTATGCCTTCAAGTTATTTCTGACCCTAAGGCCATGGGGTTTTCTGGGGCTGAAAGTGTCATTTGTCCAAGGTCATCCAGTGGGTTTCCATGGCTGAGTGAGGAATCAAATCCTGGGGGCTATTCTCACTACGATTTACAGTGAATTGCAATTCGCTGTATATGTGCCTTGTTTTCACTGTGGACAGTTTCAGAAGTGATCCTGATCATTCGGAGTCACTTTGAACTGCCACAAATCCAAAAAAAAACAAAAAAAACAAAAAAAAAACCCCACACTTTTTGAAGAGTAGTTTTCTGGCAGTCTTTTTGGAATAAATCGATTCAGAACCATATTCAACAAGTGTGAACGACACAGACCTGAATCGCATTTACATTTTATTGGAGGGGCCATTCAGCTGCTGCTGCTCCTCCTCCTTCTCCAGAGAGAAGAGCTCTGGGGGCTCTTTATTGCTGGCGAAAGAGCGAGAGTGTGAGCAGAACCCATCTGGTCAGCTTCCATTGCCCCTGCTACCTGGAGGGGCCTGGATCGGGTCCCTCCTGCCCCGGAGCTAGTCCCCCCCAGAAGTGGCACAAATGGCACTAATGCCATTGCTGCAATTCAGTTCCATAGTGGGAACTATGCTTCGGCCTCAGTCACTTCAGCCACCCAATGTCAATATGATTCGCGAACCGATTTAAATGTAAGTGGGAACAGCCCTCTGGTCTCCAGAGTAATAGCCCATCATTCAAACCATGACACTCTGCTGGTTCTCAGTGTTGGATTACATATTTCATAATATTTAACTACTGGTCATGCTGGCTGGGGGCTGATGGAGTACCATTCTGAAGTAGCACAGCTTTTCTGCCATTGCTTTTTATATTTCTATTTGAGCAGTACTAAAATGCAGCTGGTAGAGTGAGCTCGAAATGCTGTATTAATTATGTTATGTTTTGCAGAATGGGAACCCTCCGCTTGATTCTAGTGAACATTTGATGGCTGAACAAGAGAAACTTACTGACCAAGAAAGATCAAAAAGGCATGTGTTGACTAAAGCAAAAGTTGGAAGTGGGGGCAGGATATCTGTTTTAAAATTAAACCTGAACCCTCTGTTTCCCCAGATTTGAAAAGGTCTATACTCATACGCTATATTATTTGGCCCAAGTCTACCAACACCTGGAAATGATTGAGAAGGCTGCACAGTATTGCCATACTACCCTCAAAAGGCAGCTTGACTATAGTGGCTACTATCCAGTAGAGTGGGCTCTCAATGCAGCTACTTTGTCTCAATATTATCTCACAAAGGTAATTGTTTAAACATTCTTCCATGCATCTAATTTACCTAAGTGTTTGATACATGCCATGTCAGGCAACAGGTTGGATCTAGATTGGTGATAGGAACCTGTGGCACTCTGCTCTTCAGGAACTACTGTGCCCATTATCCTACAGCAGGTGTCGGCAACCTGTGGCCTGCGGGCCGCACCTGGCCCGCTGAGACCTTCCGACCGGCCCCTGCCCGGTCCTGTTGCTGTTGATGTTGCCACCGTGCATGTGCTGCTGCTGCCCCACCACGCGTGAGCACGGGCGCCATTTTGGAACGCCCAACGGCGACGGCGTCATGCACCATTTTAGAACGGCCAACGGCAACAGCATCATGCACATTCGCACGGCGACGGTGCTGTTGGGTGTTCCAAACTGGCGCCCCGTGTCACGAGTTTCCAAAACGGCGCCCCCGTGCGCATGCGCACAACAGTGGAAGTTATGTGCATGTGAGTGCACAAGCGCGCACACACCCCCAGCACCATTCCCCCCCCCCCCAGCCCACCAGCAAAAAAAGGTGCCAACTCCTGTCCTACAGTATTGGGTAAGATGGCTGGACTTGATGGGAATTGGAGCTCAGCAACATCTGGATCTAGCCTTGATCTAGACAAAATTGCTTGAATCTAGACTCTGTTTAAATCAGTGGAGCCAGAGTTCAACTAGCTTAGTTTGAGTCCAAATCTAATAGCTTTCATCCAGATATTGCTTTCTATGAACAGAAGTCTTCTGTATGAAAGGCTTTTGATCTTCTGGAGCATTTCCATTGCCAGAAATGGATAGGAATCTGTTTTTACCACTTTCTGCCCATCCCTGCAGTTACATCCCAAAGATCTGCTACAGAGAATTAGGAAGTCATCTGGACAACATGCATGTTGGAGAGGGAGAAAAGTATTGGCAAATATCAATCACCTAGCAAGTATTCCTGCTGCCAGAAACAGGCAATAGGTCCAACCCATTGTCTGTTTTTAAAGAACCGAGTTTCTTGTTTTTTGCCATGGAAGCAGGCTCCCAGGTCTCTGCATAGCAGCAAGGGTCCTTTGTGAAGATGATTCCAGCTGTTGAGATACTGTAGCCTTGCAGTACTATCTTCCTACATCTGATAAAGTTTTAACAATGAAAATATTTTTTTATGTACCTATTCAACCTACTCAAAAAAGCTCTAGGCAGCTATCTGTGAACTAGCAGGGTATACACAGTATTCAGTAAAGTTAGATTATAAACTTCAGCATGTCCAACTTTACCTTGAAAGTATCATTTCTAGCTAGTTCATTGTGTACCTTTTTGATATATTTACAAAATTTACATGAATAAGCCTATATATAAGCTAGATATAAAAATGTTTTGAGTTCTAAAGTTTGTCAAATGCCATAGAAATTATACAAATAAAATATTTCCTCATTCCTAGCTAGGGACAATTTAGCACTTGTTTATTTTCTGATTGTCCTTAGGGGGATCAATTAGCACATTTTTGAGAGATCTCTTGTGGTTACCTTTTTTTTTACTTGGCCAAAAATTGAAATCGATGTTTCATATATATCTTCAGATATGAGTCAATAAAACATTGCTTTAAAAACAGTCCTTACATTTCAAATATAGCAGTATTGGCATTTACAGATGTAAACATGCAATGGGCCCTTCAGATCCACAGCAGTTCAATTCTGGGACCCTGTGCAAATACCTATAAAATAGATGATCACACCCCATATTATTAAATGTCAGGGACTTCGACACACACCCTTCAGTGTGTCTGCATTCACATTGCCACCATTTAATAAAACGAGGCATGACGATCCATAGTTGGTTCATTTTGCAGAAGTGGAGCTTGCAAATCTGGATTTGAATTGCCCACTGTAATTGCCAACCAACAGTATAAATAGTAAATGTAGTGCTCCAGCAGAAGAAGTTGGAAGGAACTTATAAAATTATGCGTCAATTTTGTTAAGACAGCCTTGACTTTTTGGGGAAGGTGTAGCACGAGACGTGTGAAGAGACAGTTCTGTGTTCATTTTCAGATTTCCGGCGATACAGTGTTATTAATTAATGTTCTTGGATCCTTCAGTAGCAATACACCTGAGTGTCCAGTTTCAGAAGATAATATTCCAAAACTATATAATTAAGTGAAATTCATAAGTTCTTATTTGCTGGGAAAAAAATTTCACCTTGTTCTCTTCCCACAGCAATGTTTCATGGAATCCAGACATTGTTTAGCTGCTGCCAGTGTCATCTTTAGCCAGGCTGGACAAGTGCCATCTGCAGAGGACAGTAAGTCATCCCATTTTAATTTGAACTGCAGTAACTTTAAATTCATTGGGTAAGAATAGATGTTAAATGCTTTATTTCCTGCGCATAATTTTAGTAATTACTTTCCCCTTCTTTCCCTGCATATGATCTGGTCTGACTAATTCCACTGCTCCATTGATGTTGTGGGGCAAAAGTAGATAAGGCCACAATTCAGGAAAGAAAGCCTGCCTTCTATATCGGGTTGCAGGTTCTAAGGATCAGAGGAAGTGTTTGAAGATCAACACTTGTTCTTCTCCTGTACTTCTTTCACCTGTAACTAGCAACCAAAATTGCAACAGTCAGCAATGACAGATGAGATCTGCCATGGTCCAGAGCAGGGGTAGGCAACCTTTCCCCTTTAAGGGCCGAGGGACTTCAGCTCCAAGAAGCCTCAGCCATGTTGGCCAATGGTCCCATGTTGGCCAATAGCTCCTGGGATTCTGGGAGCTGAAGTCCCTCGGCCCTTAAAGGGGAAAGGTTGCCTACCCCTGGTCCAGAGAGTCAGAGCAGAATAGTAATTCCCTTTCCTGATAACCCTGGTCTCTTTAGTTGTTATCAATGTTTTATTAGCTACCTTGGGAGCATGGGTTAGTACGTAGGGTATAAATACTCAAGTAAATAAGGCTGCACTCCTCCACAATGCTTGTACAACTGTAAAGCTATTGGTGCAGAGTCAAGGTGGATCATGGTAAGAGAGGATTACTTTTACTGTTTCGAATTGAAAGAGAAAGATGTACATAGGTGGTAGGTGTGTTTCTGCTCTTGATGTATGTTGTATTAGTAGTGCATCTTGCTCTCATTTCAGGGCGCTTCATGCAAGTAGTGCTTACAGTATTTTTAATTTTTTTATGCAAACTGTTCGAAAGTGTTTTTACATCCTGACTATGTCAAACAGAAGTTAAATATCACCTCATCTTAAAGCTATTTGGTCCCTTTTACAGCCTGGAAGAGCTTCAGAATCATAGCTCTTCCTCATAACAATTTTATCATAATAGTGATAGTTTTTTTCATTTTGTATCCTCCTCTAGGAACCTAGGGTGGCTAAGGTTCCCCCCAAAGAAAGAAGCTTTTCAAAATTTAGTTGTAGATCAAGATTGTCTTACTTTAAAACAGGTGAAACAGAACAAGATCAGCAAGACCTTCGACAGAGAAAAGCTGAAATTGCAAGATGTTGGATTAAGTACTGCCTGAACTTGTTGCAGGGGGCCCGCAAGTTGCTTGAGGTAATCAAGGAATAAGCACAATTAACCATTTTAATGCTTGTAATAACAATTAACCCCAGACTTTTGCAAGTCAGAGTGATGCTGAGACTCTATAGAGTCAGAATAAAGAGCCTTTTTCACAGAGTTTTTGGCTAAAATTTCAACTGGGTGATCTGGGCATTGTAGCAATAAAAAGTAATATTTTCAACCTCTCTTTTTTTTCATCCTGAGGGCTGTGTTTTCTGTTGGCAAATCTTATAGTGGTAGGCAGGAGTAAAGCAAATAGTATGCAGAACTATCCATTCAGCATTCTCTTTCTCCCCCTCTCACTTATACACATACAGCCATTAATCTTGGCACATTTAAATGTAAACACTTCACACACAGTGTGTATGCACATCCTGATTTTCACTCCCTACCATCTCTTGCTTGGCAACAGACTTGGAAAATGATGCCCGTTGGAACTGATAAGGTGAAGGCTTCAACAGTGGGGGAGGTCACAGCAGACCTTATGCTCTACAAGGGAAGTAAAAGAAACTGTCCCAGAGTGACTGACTGGAGAATTGCTGCAAAATCTTCTTAGAGCTTAGTTTTTGTTACTATTGAATTTGCCACTGTAAGTCTGCTGAAGATTATATGGTGATCCCTGAAGAGTCTGTATGAGAGGGAAGAACTAAAGAATGTCTAAATTAATTTGAAGAATGTCTGAATTATTGTATTTAAAGCCAGCATTCTGAGATAAAGTCATGGGATAGCATTTGTTCCTATGCAACATGAAACTGAATAGCTTATCAACTTGGTATTTAATCTCTCAGCGAATTATGGCAAAATATTCTACCTTGGATTGTTCTTTTTTAGGACAATATTGGTGAGCTGGATCCAGACAGGCAGTCGGAGCTTAAAGCCCAGCAGAAGAAGGAGGAAGATGAGAAGGAGAAGGGCAGGAAGAAGGCTGTTCTCTTTGGAACCAGTGATTTGTGTGACTCTATTTTGGCCATGGAAGAAAAAGTGAGCTGTGTGTTTCCATTAGACTTCAAAGAAGCCAGGGAAGTATTCTTAGTGGGCCAGAATTATGTTAATGAAGCAAAAGAGTTCTTTCAGGTAGATGGGTATGTCACAGACCACATTGAAATTATTCAGGACCACAGTGCCTTGTTCAAGGTACTGGCTTTCTTTGAAGACGATTATGAGAGACGTTGCAAGATGCACAAGCGTAGGATAGATATGCTGGAGCCCATATATGCAGGCTTAAACCCTCAGTATTATTTGCTGCTCAGTAGGCAACTTCAGTTTGAACTAGCAGATACCTATTATGAAATGATGGATTTAAAAGTGGCCATTGGCAATAGATTAGAGGAGCTTGACTCCCATACAATAAAGAAAATCAATTCTCTTGCTCAGATGGCAATAAAATACTATGAACTCTTTTTAGATTCACTGAGGAATCCTGATAAGGTTTTCCCTGAGACCCTGGAGGAGGATGTCCTTCGCCCAGCAATGGTGGCCAAATTTCATATTGCACGCCTTTATGGCAAGCTGATTACTTCAGATGGCAAGAAACAATTGGAGAACATGCAAACATCATTGGAGTATTACTCATTTCTCGTAGAGTACTGTGAGAAGCATACAGATGCCACCCAGGCTATTGAAACGGAGCTAGAACTAAGTAAAGAAATGGTTGGTCTTCTTCCAACAAGAATGGAAAGGCTAAGAGCAAAGCTTTCTACTTTCACCTAAACTTCCTTCCTATCATGGAAATGTGCAATATTAATGTGATCTCTGTCCAACAAGACAGCTTCCTTTATGGCAGTTGCCTTGTAGTAATCTGACATCTTTTGTTGTGAGCTCCCACTGTGACAGCCTAGAACCTGTATCACGTGGAAAACTGTCAACTGTAGTAGTTCTCCTACATGTCAATATTAAATATACAGTGAATGGTCACGTGGTGCTCAATATTGCTTGCTCCATACTGACATGCACACTTCCTGCCTTATTTTTCCTACTTCCACTCTGCAGCCCAGTTTCTGACTGTAGTTCTGTTCTCCAACTGCTTCTCCAGTAAGGAACTTTTGAGTAGGTTGTGTTTGCAGTCCAATCCATCCTCACAAAATAGTTTTAGGTCCTATGGCATGGGCAGAATTTTTGATTTCTTCTTAATTGTTCTTTAAGATTTTTGTTAACAGATTGCTAATTTAATTGTGTTATATTTATTTTTGTATATGCTCTTACCCTCTCTTTTTTGAATCCGTTAAAAGGGAATCAGTAAATAAACATGCCTGATAGTAAATCGTCTTGACATTCACTCTTTTGTGTGGGTTGCAACCTGCTTGGCAGTGAAATCCTGCTTTACTCATTCTCCATTTACAGCCTGAGTCTTAAATAAATTGACACTTCTATCAAAACATAAGCCAAGGTTATGTTTCCGGGGGGGGGGGATGACCCCCAAATAACCAAGTACTGGGTAAAGAGAATTTGAATTCTGTGACCTGTAGAAATCTTGCACATTTACACTCATATCACATCATTCTAATCATGGGGAAGACCAGAAAGGTACAGGGAGAGCGCATTAAAGTCCCACCTTTATGACCACAGGGAATCTGTTCTTTAAGAGGTTAAATAATTAATGCCTAGTACACTTCAGAGATAAGGTGGGCTGTATATATTTTAAAAATCAAACAAAATCAGCTATATTCCAGCTCATAAAACTTATATTTCTCAAAGACTTTGAAACCTAGTTTCACAAGGATACATGGTAAAATCTTAACTGCTCTAGAAGCTGACCTTCAGACTTAGTGCCATTTTCTGCATTTTCTGTGTGCTTGTATGGCATTGCAGAATTCAGCTTTGCCATTACAAGTTATGGTCCATGGGTGAAAAACGAGAGCTTCAGTTGAGGTTTCTGTACTCATGTTTTCATGGAATACAAATGTTAGGTATGTACAGATCCTCAAATATATGTGAAGGCATGGAAATTATCTGTACACCATTTAATTTGGGAGTTCCATGGAAATGAGAAGTTAAGATACTTATTAGTATCTCCATAAGCACAGTGTATCTAATTTGCCTGGAAAATGGCTGTTTAGAAGGAATAGGGTATGGAAGAATCTGTTGATCTTAAACACCAAAAATTCAACAACATAATAGATTGCAATAGGAAGGACAACATTCATTTACACTGGGTGTCTTATGTCAGACTGGCAGCTAGAGGGAACTGCCAGAGCATATTTTCATTTCAGGTGTCTCAGAACTGGAAGGTTAAGCAACACTGACAAGGTATGAAAGAACTGAAAGCAGTTCCCATAAGCCAGAGAGCTTGAAGAACAAAGGAAGGCTAGGTGGTTTTCCTAAAAGAAATCAGCTATAGTGTCCCTTTAATTTTTTTATTTTTAATTATTTTTATTCAGCACATAAATTTAAATATGTAAACTAACATAAATAACAAAATGACACAACCTCAACATAAAATACAAAATACACACAAAATAATCTATGTATATGTCTCCCCACAACTGAAAACCTTTAACTCAAACTATATTAAACTTCTTTAACACCATATCCAAGTTACAGTAAGCAGCCTTAGATTCAAGTCTTAGATTTTTTCCTGAGGAGAGGGCAGTGAAGAATTATAATGCATTTTTATTTTGACTTTACTCTTGTCAATGCTGTTCTTTATTTTGACCCACTGAGACAATGTCTTTTGTACCTTTTGAAAACTCAGAATTCATAGACTTGCAGTCAAAAAACAGAATCCAAGTTTAATTCTTTGCTTGCAGTAAACACATAGCATTCTCAAATGTTCCTTTCTAGTCTTTGTGTTTGTATGAAATTCATGGGTACAGCTACACAAGTGGAAATATTCATTAATTTTAAGTGTATGTGGGGGCTTAGTTTGCACTGTGCCCTGTGTAACCCTCTCACTTGTACTTCTAAATCCCAAGTTTCATATTTTCCAGTGACTCACCACTGTGGCTCTCCACCCCTTTTAGTTTATTTCTAAATTACACATATGGTCCAGAGTCTTCTGCATTCATTTATCTATGATCAGATTAACACTGAAGTTTCAGGGCAATGGAAAATAAAGCTCACATTTCATCATTTATCTACTAACAGATGAGAACTTTGCAAATAAAGCCTTGGCATGTTTGTCCATTTCCTGTTTTATCACACTGTTCCGCAGCATGATCAGTCTTTCCAGTTCTTGGCAAAAATGCTAATGCATTAATATAATATTATTGCCCACATGGCATGCACACAGATTTTTTTTGTACAATGTGCTGCCTGCCATTCCAATATATATGATGATTGAAGCAATCGAAAATAGCAGTTGTGCATATCTAGTAGAGGTGAACCTTAACTTTTGATAATACAATGGGCCATGGTATCCACTGGGGTGGATACCAAAATCTGTAGATGTTCAAGTCCCATTAACTACAATAGCATAGTAAATGGTATACCTTATATAAAATGGCAAAATCAATATTTGCTTTTTGAATTTATACATATTAATATTTTCAAGCCGTGGATGGTTGAATCCATGGGTAAAAAAATCCATGGATATGGAGAGCTGACTGTTCATTCTCTATATAGTTTCCATGCAAAATACTAAGTGTTGGTTATTACCTTTAAAGCCCTACATAGATCAAGGTTACCTACAGGATCACCTTCTCCCATACAATCTGCCCTGTACACTCAGGACCTCTGGGAAATGTTTGCTCCAACTGGCCAGGATCCATGGCTAAAAGGAAACCTCTCCATAGTTTCCCAGAGGACCTTTTCGTCTGCTGCCCCCAGATTGTGGAATGACCTGCCGGAAAAGAAATGTCAGCTGAAAAAGATGACAGCCTTTAAAACAATATTAAACATCCGGCAGGCCTATCCAGTCAATTTTAAAGCATGGTATATTTAAAAGATTGTATTATATGAGTGTATTTTAATCGTTTTATAGTATGGTATTTCAACTGTTGGTTTTATGTGTTTTCTTTTTTAATTGTGTTTTTTATTTTAACATGGTGTACCCCACCTCAAGCCTTGAGAAATAAATTATTGTTATTATTATTATTAAATGTTTTTAGGCAGCTCAAGATTTTTTTAAAAAAAATTCTTAATTCTTGCTGCGTAGTGGTATAATATGCAGTGTATGGTATCAATTTCTTAGCCTAGATCTAGGGTTTTCCTTCTGTGGAGGGTCTGGAAACCATGCCCCTATGAGGAACAACTTAGGGACCTGGGTATGTTTAGCCTGGAGAAGAGATGGTTAAGAGGTGATATGATAGCCATGTTTAAATATTTGAAGGGATGTCATATTGAGGAGGGCGCTAGCTTGTTTTCTGCTGCTCCAGAGAATAGGGCTCAGAACAACGGATGCAAGCTACAGGAAAAGAGATTCCACCTCAACATTAGGAGGAACTTGACAGTAAGGGCAGTTCGACAGTGGAACACGCTCCCTCGGAGAGTAGTGGAGTCTCCTTCTTTGGAGGTCTTTAAACAGAAGCTGGATGGCCATCTGTCAGGGATGCTTTGATTGGGAGTTCCTGCATGGCAGGGGGTTGGACTGGATAGCCCTTGTGGTCTCTACCAACTTTATGATTCTATGGAGAGAGGTTTCCTTTTAGCCATGGATCCAGGAAAGTGACTGAAATGGTAGAGGAGGTCATCTTTAATGTCTTTGTTTTCCCCTACAGCCCTCTACATTCCCTGTTTCTGTCCTAAATCTGCTCTGGAAAGTGTTATTAACATTCCAACAAGAGAGATAGCACAAAAGGCTATGTGTCAGGGTGTGTGTGTGTCTGCATGTTAGCTGCTTCTCTGCCCACTGACTGGCATATTCATAGAATCATAGAAATATAGAGTTGGAAGAGACCACAAGGACCATC